>OV277857.1:109059618-109479618 GCA_922989275.2 Gari tellinella
CCTTGTGAACACTCTAGAGGCTACAAATCTCATTGGATCTTAATGAAACTTGGTCAGAATGTTTGCCTCATTGATATCTAGGCCAAGTTTGAATGTGGGTCATGTCCGGTCAAAAACTAGGTCACTAGGTCAAATCATAGAAAAACCTTGTGAACACTCTAGAGGCTACAAATCTCATTGGATCTTGATGAAACTTTATCAGAATGTTTGTTTCATTGATATCTAGGTCAAGTTTGAATATGTGTCATGTCCGGTCAAAAACTAGGTCACTAGGTCAAATCATAGAAAAACCTTGTGAACACTCTTGAGGCTACAAATCATATTGGATCTTGATGAAACTTGGTCAGAATGTTTGTCTCATTGATTTCTAGGTCAAGTTCGAATGTGGGTCATGTCCAGTAAAAAAATAGGTCACTAGGTCAAATCATAGAAAAACCTTGTTAACACTCTAGAGGCTTCAAATCTCATTGGATCTTGGTGAAATTTGGTCAGAATATTTGTCGCATTGATATCTAGGTCAAGTTTGAATATGGGTCATGTCCGGTCAAAAACTAGGTCACTAGGTCAAATCATTGGAAAATCTTGTTTACACTCTAGAGGTTGACTGTGGGTATACATGTCCAGTCAGAATCTAGGTCACTATAGGTCAAGTTTGCCGATGTGTACCAGGTGAGCGATTTAGGGCCATAGTGGCCCTTGTTTTATTTAGATCGCCCCTCTTTTTTACAATTCCCCCCATTTTTTTCAGACGAGGGGGGAAAATTCCACCTACTTTTGAAATCCTAGGTGCAACACTGAGTAAAACAGAAAGCTCCTTAAGGAGCTTTCTGTTTTGCTGTCACCTTGCTTTAAGCAGCCATCTGTCATAAACACCTAATGTTTAACACAATTTAGTAGTCGTTATAGAGAGGTTTTACTGTGGCATCTTATTGCAGGATAAAAGAAAGGAGCTTTCTGCATTACTGCATGTAACCATTTCTTGCTGAATATTCATATATCAAACTCCACTCACTGTTATTATCTGAGCTTTTACATTGGCTAATGAAATATGGAAAAATTCATCCTGGGTTAGAGTGCAGACTGATGAACTTAAACAGATCAAGTAAGAAAACGGTGTAAAACAGCTGTCTGATCATGATCTTCACTGTTTTCCAAAAGCATTAGTAACAGGAAATGGGATAAGTTCCATAGTTACAATTTGAAACATCCTAGACTTAATGAAAGGGTATAGAAATTGTCTCAAGACTCAAACCATGGTTCGTCAGGGCTAATTACATGGACTAACTAACAAGTCTGTTGCTCTTTGAATGCTAAATAGCGTATGTCTGCTTCAACTTTTCACAGGGCTTCAGATAAGGGCCTGGGGGATAAATTTGAACAAATCAAACATTTTCTCACTCATACAGCACTTAGTCCTATGGTGTCACTACTCATTAGGATCGTCTCTTCGAGATGATTCTTAAGAGTAGGACACCATAAGGATTAAAGCAGAAATAAAAAATTTAGGTTTTGAAATACTCCCCTTATCTGGAGCCCTGCCCACGTTCTTCTTAAGAGAGAAATCATGGTTAAAGTGCATGACTACGAAACCTTACCTGCAGACACTAAGTTAATTGGCATTATGATCTGGTTCCAAACATTTTGCAGTTATTTCTGGTTGTAAAAGTTCACTTTGAAGTCTATCTATATATGTCTAGAAGGAATCCATTTCATCAGAAATGATTTCAAAAGAACTCAAAGGTTTTTAACTTGTAGAAAATGAATTAACCCATTAGTGCCTATCCCTGTAACCCGGGCCATTACTCCATAAATATAATACTTGTATGCCTTTTACGTCATCGATTTATTCCTCCACTGAAGAAAATAGTTTTATGCTTTATATATACAATGATTATTGTATTACCATTAGAAATTGTCTCTATATTCTAACAGATAGTAGTTTAAAGCAGGCTGAAAGTAAAGCAGAATGCGCGTTAAGGCGTATTCTGCTTTACTTTCAACCTGCTTTAAGTGCTCACCTGTCTTCAAAACTAAAAACAGGCTATGGGGTAATTTAGAGTTTACCCTCTCCTTCATATCCTAAAGTAATAATCACTAATACACAACTGTGGTAAGACAGGTGACTGCTTACAACAATATGAAAGTAAAGCAGAAAGCTCCTTCTTAAAAATGCTTTATGTATTTAAAACCAGCCCTGAATACTCATTTGTGGTGCTTCCATGGAGTTGAAGGTAGAGACACTCAAAGGCAAGTTTCTACAATCGTGGCTTCTATTGAGTTTTGAAAGGGTTAAACTGTGTACTAGACGGTAATTATTACTTTAATCATTGTACCTAAAATTTAGATACGAGAAATAAAAGCAGACAGCAGAACTGATGACAATTGTTTAACCCATTACCCCATAGCTTGTTTCTAATATATATTGAAGATTGGTGACCACTTATAGCAGGTTGAAAGAAAAGCAGAATGCGCCTTATAAAGGTGCATTCTGCTTTACTTTCAGCCTGCTTTATGCTATTATCTACTAGAATATAGTCTATATTATAGAAAATATTTCTTATGGTGCATATTCCTGACTGTAAAAATTGTTCTTGCATTATAGAAAAAAAGTGGAACAATAATTTAGAGGCGTACAAAGGCGTATTTATGGGGTAATGGGTTAAAGCAGTGATTAGATGCCACCATGGCAGTGAAGGGATAATACCATAAACGAATGTACATGTCCGTGCATTATCAGGACGGTGTAATAGGCTTTGTTAGGTACTTATATGGAAGGAGCATATAGTGGTGCTGGAAGGCACTTTTCTGGAGGAAAAGGCTAATGGAGAAACTAGGTTTTGTCTATATACTCTATAGTAATTGATAGTGAACTCTATTAACACACACAATAGAAGCATCCTTGGCATTAATGGGTTACAACTCTTTAACCCATTGTATGCTGGGTAATATTTGGCGGCCATTTTAAAAATGTCGTCTGCTGCGGGTATTACTCAAATATTTACAAAAGATTTTAGCAGTTTCTGATAGAATATTGACTTAGCTGCAAACAGTTTTGTTCTCAGATCAGGCCCCACAATGTGGGGCCTGATCTGAGATCAAAACTGTTTGCCTAGAGGTACACCTTAAAGTGTATCCCGCATAAAATGGGTTAAAAGCTACTTTCAGTATTCTCTTTCAGTTGCTCGGCCTCTCATCAGGATCTGAACTGTTTGTAAAGATAATTATGGTCAGGCAGTTACAAGCATGCAAAGAGATAAAGTGATACAAATTGCACACTAAGCTTGGTGTTTTCTGCATGAATTTCCATAAGATACGAACTTTCATTCCCTGCTTCAGGGACTCATTAAAAACCAATTAAGTTACTGTCTCATGAGAAGAGACATATTATTATCTATCTACAACTAGTAGATAGAGTATGTAAATCTTTGAATACTTAGTAAATGTCAGAGATGACCAACTAATAAAGTACAAAGGTTTGGGATCTAAATCATCTGATGCTGAGCTACTCGATGTCTGGTCTTGATACAAACTCTTGCCATTCATTATTTGACAATAACTCGTATTTTATTAGCCAATGTAAAATGTGCTTGCGGAAGTTTGGTGGTTCTACCTAGTTGCTGGTTTGTGCCTGAAACAGTGCATAAAAGGCCTCTGGGGTCTTCCTCCACCTATAAGTTGGACGTGGCAATATATGACTGAATTACTTTTAAAGCAAGGTCAAATCCTAACATATCCAAAATCAAAAGAGTTGTGCAGAACTTCATGCTATTCGATATCTCAGATTGTCAGACTGTATAGCCTGTATGTTCTGATCATGAGATGCACTCATCCCCGTCTCTATGTTACTGTAAATCAGTTAACATGGAGGTAATTATAACTTGTCAAATGTCTCATACTTCACAAACTCCATATATTGCATAGCTTGATCAATTTGAAAATGGGTCATGGCAGTTCTTTCAAGCTTGAGCTTTCAGAAACACAACTTAATTTGAATACTGTAAAACAGGTATTTTTTGCGTCATGAATATTTCGCGTAATGCGATTTTGTATTAATTTCGCTACATCATGCAATATTTCTAGCAGGTGGTAGCTTAAAGCAGGCTGACAGTAAAGCAGAATGTGCCTTAAGGCACATTCTGCTTTACTTTCAACCTGCTTTAAGAAGTCACCTATTTTCAAAACTAGAGACATTCGCGAATTAACGCGTAAATTATATTCTCGCGAATAAAACCGGTTTTACAGTAATGAAAAAATAATTATAGTTACACTCCCAAGACTATGAAAACTCTCAGCACAGTGTGCCGTGGGGTTTGGTGCTGCATGCAAGAGATGCTGCAGTGCATGTGGGCATTTGATATGTGAACATGGGGCTGAGTGGGCGGGGTTTGCATCTGAAATGATTCAGTCAAACCTGTGTAAATAAGCCAGTCTTTAAAGAGACCTGTTGTTTTCTTAAAAACAAGTAACAGCTTAATGCAGAAAAAAGTAAAGCAGAAAGCTCCTTTATTTGCTTTACTTTTGTTCTGCATTAAGCAGTTACCTATATCAGAGACTGCTGTTTCATTGTATTTTAAGTGGCTGCTTTAAACAATTGCTTGTTTCACATAATCAGTTTTCTCCTAGCCGTCATGCAGAGAGGGAGAGAGAGAGAAATAGGATCAGAAAATTGTTTCAGGTTGGATGCAAGTAGTACTCTGGTTTGGATAAGGGGTTACTTTAATTCATCTTAGGACTTTATCCCACTTGATGAAACCACCATTAGTAACCCTTTGGCACACTATGGGTGAATATGTGATAACTGTTGCAAATAGTTTAAAATCCAAATTGTGATGCCAAGTACAGACTCGTGTTAACTCTTTCAACACTAAGTAGCTCTTGTGGGTTATTAGGTTCCTTTGTGGATTTTTAGGTACCAAAACATGAACCAGTCTACTTGCAATTCTGGGTAGTTTGATAAATACTGCTCTAACTTGGCAAACAGTGTAGACCCTGGTCAGAGGGCTCTTGTAGGAACCCTCTGATCTCGGTCTGCACTGTCAAATGTAATGAGTTTATTTTAAACAGGTTCATGGTGTTTAAAGAGTTTCGAAACAGCAAAATCATCATCTTTTGAATGGATGTAACAATATCCACTGTATATTGCATCGAGGTAGAAGCGAGTGGGTTTGTAACACAAAAATAGATTTTTATTAGTATAAAAGAAGAAAATATGTCTGTATAAGGAAATAATGCTAATCATTTCCTATCCACTAGGAGTAATTTGGGCATTTCTTTATGGAAATAAGCTGGTTAGGACATGAGAACGATCTCTGAGTGGCCTAAACTGATTAAAGGGTCTGCTGTAAGGGAAAAAATCCTGCGAAATGATGATTGGTCTGATAAAACAATAGCTGGAAGTTGAAGAAAAAAAATCGCCATTGACCATGCAAGGTGTGAGCGGTATAACGAGAAAATGGACAGAGCTTTCTGCCATGTGAAACAGAGACTCTTGGATTTTGCAAGGTTCTGTTACACTGAAAATAAGCTATAGGATGATAAGAGTTCATTGATTTGCTAAGTTTGAAACTCAATTAAATAATTATAATCATTCTAGTAAAACAGCTGTTGAATTATATATTAACACTTAAGTTTGATAATCTGCTGTGGATTATAAATTATCTGCAAGATTGCACACAGAGAGATGTCAACAGTTCTTGTCATATAAATTTCTGAAACTGATACTGATAATTGATTAAAGTTTTCTCTCCTGTGCATAAATTGTTTTTTATTTTTCCACAGTCAATGGCGCAACAATCTTTATTTACAAATGATTGGATCCAGATCAGACAAATTAGAAGACATCTTATCAGGATCCAAACTATTTGAGACTTGTGATATTTCTTCAGGCTCAGTCAAAATAATAATTTAAAAAATAGGCATAAAATCGCAGATGACAATTTTGAACCTTTTAAACTTCTTGCAGCTACTAGCAGAACATTGGTAGTAGGATCATGAATATTTGTCATTTATAAGAAATTTTCTGTATTCTAGCAGATGGTAGATTAAAGCAGGCTGAAAGTAAAGCTGACAGTCATGGTTGTAACCTATCTTCAATACTAGAAACAGACTATTGGGTAAAGGGATAAGAGTGACAAATAGACTGGATCCTAATATTGCACCATGTTTCGTAGAGGAATAAATTGAATGCGCCAAAAGGGGCTTCTGTCCAGGAAAGGGTTTAAGTATATCGCTATATACATACAAAAGATATTATTAAAATTTGCATTACTATAGCAGAAGACATTTTTAGCAGACGGCATTTATTTATTTTTCAAAGAGTCAGTGTAGAAGTGAAACAGGGTCATTCACACCTTTATATTGTGTACTCTGTCAGTTAGATGGTTTGACTTGATAGAAGTAACACTTCTCTGTAGCCAGCAAAATCTTCTTGCTGTACACCGTGTCAAATGATGAACTTTTGGAAATGTCAAAGTACCATACAACATTTTTGATGTTGGAATCAGTTTATCTTTTTTTCTCTATAAAAAATCCCACTTTAAAGTGCATTGCTTAGCCCTTTAACTGAGCTTGATACAATGTTATGCATCAGTGCAAACAGTGAAGACCAAAATCAGAGGGCTCATGATCCTTTTGGGTCTGCACTGTTTGCCATAATTTTAAATATTTGTGGGACAAAACTGTCAAAAGTCAATGTTAACTGGTCCTCACTTAGCAAATTAAAGTGTCCATTTGGAAATAGCAGTGAAAGGGTCAATGCTTGTCTCTAGCTGGCTCCTTTGGGAAATACTGTTTCTCTTTCAAGGATGATTGTTTCCTTTAAACTCTTAGCACACTTGTTGCAAAACCACGACAACCTTAGCAAACAGTTTTGATCCTGATGAGACGCCGCATAACGCGGCATCTCATTAGGATCCAAACTGTTTGACACTCTGACCCATTTTGAAAATTTATTTTGAAAATTCTACTTTTAGAACAGTAGCAGATGACAATTGTTCGCAGAGGAAAAAATTACCCAGCATGTAAAGAGTTAAACACAACCTGTCAGCTCCCACAATTTTGGTTGCTTTAAAATCAACATCTGCCACTCTTCTGTTCTAAAAATTCAATGTCTTCGAAGAAAAGTAAATGTTGACGATAGATAGTTTTGATCCTGAATAGATACAGAAGTGGTTATGGTCTGATCTTAATCCATTTCAATTTGAAATTCAAGAAATGGTTAAATGTGAGAGTATTGCAGAACTTTTGCATGGCCTCGGTTCACGGTGTACATTTCAAAATGCTTCTCCTTTATATGTCTCCATCCAACCCTATGTTGTGACCATTTAAATAGAATCAGCTCTGGGTGGTGTTTTTAATAAGTCATAGGTCACACCATAGGGTTTGGGGGAGACACAAGGAATCAGTTATTTGCTTCAATGGGCTCTGGTTTTAGGCATACAATTTCCAGATTTGACAGGTTCAGCATCCAATCATGAATGAATTGTCAATGGGCAATACAACATCATTCATTCCTTCATTTAGCAACCATTTAAAAGAAGTTGTATTGGCAGTTTAGACAGATAATAGCTGAATGCAAGCCAATAGTAATGCAGAGAGATCCTTCAATTTTTCCTGCATTCATCAGCCACCTGTTGTAAGAGCTATCAATATATACATTTTTGCTGAACATTTTGTAAGTTGAATTAGGTGGGGACTTTTTCTTCCATTGTTTTCTATCAACTGTTGGAATATATATTGGGAAGATAAGTTTTTCTGGTAGAAACTAGTGCTCACATGTGTATTCATGCTGAGGGGAGTGTCTTGGAGTTGCAGGTTGCTGATAAATCATGTGAACTTATCTTGCCTCTACTTACAGTAAAATATATCTACTGTCACTTTGTCAGGGAGGCAATAAAATAAGGTCATTGTGGACAGGAAACTACTGTACTCTGCCAAATGATAACCCATGGTTGTATATTTACTGGGTGATATGACTTCTGCTACTGAAGTAATAGAACATAAAGCAGAGTTTGGAGATCATTCTCTACAACTTTAAGTATTTTTTAACCCCCTTACCCCATAAAAACGCCTTTTTACGACATTAATTTATTTCTCCACTACAGAAAATAGTTCCAATTGATACAGTTGTGACTATGTGTGATAAGAAGTATTTTCTATATACAGTTATGACTATGTGTGATAAGAAGTATTTTCTATATTCCAGTAGATGGTAGCTTAAAGCAGGCTGAAAGTAAAGCAGAATGCACCTAAAGGTGCATTCTGCTTTACTTTCGACCTGCTTTAAGTGGTCGCCTATTTTCAAAACTTAGAATCAGGCTATGTGTTAATGGGTTAAGCAGTCATCTGTCAGGATGTAAGAAAAGTCATTTCCTTTTGCTGTTTGTCAGAATATTGTAGAAGCTTGTAAAGGCATGCATATAAATTTTCTATGAGGTGTTAGGGTCTGGATTTGTGTCAACCTAAAATTAGCTGAGACCATGATATTTCCTTTGCAACAGGTCTTGGGAGTTCTCTGCTTTACTTTCGTCCTTCAATAATCTGCAATCTGTCTGTAACAGTGTCCATAAGACTCTGGATTCCACTCTTGATTGAAACTTGTAGATAACTCCTGGTTGTTGGGAGATGTTTTTAAACCGTGACCTTTCTAGAATAGAGATTGTATATATATCATGTCATGAATATTCAAATGACGTCTGAAATATACAATATAAATACAATCCATTGTCTTAGAAATTATGTGTACAGTTGACCTTGTATCAGGGCTCTACTCTCTAGATAAGAGGGAGTGAACTGAATATTAAATCCTACACTTTCTAACTCATTTCAGCATCAAATCCTATGGTGTTACTATACTCATTAGAATCGTCTAGAAGTGATGATTCTAATGAGTAGATCTAGTGACACCATATAGTGTTTTAATGCACAAATAAAGATTTTAGTTTTTGAAATACTCCCATTATCAGGAGCTCTTTTAAACCACCATTCAAAAGAATATCCATAGACACTTTATAATGCACATTGTTGCTTAATGTAGGATAAAAATAATGCTCAGACAGGAGCCTTTTGCATTATTGTCATCCTGCATTAAGCACACACCTGTTTTTATAGCCCTCATGCTTTTTCTATGAGGGGTGGCTTATCACACAAGTTCAACTGTATTAATTGGCCTACGATGTATTATAAACCATTCTCATTTAAATAAGTTGAGATAGTAATAGTGTAATTATATGATTCAGCAGGGCCCAATATTGTTGCCATGGAAACATCGTTAATCTCTTGACCATAAAAATATTAAGATCATAATATTATATAAAAAGAAGTGACTTTAATGACATTTAAGTTAACTGATAATGCTTAACCAATGAAGTGCTGAAACTGGATATATCCATCCTTTGCGAGTAAAGCACCCGCTTATGACGTCAGGGGCTGTGAATTCGATACCCCGCCAGACCAAGCCCTCCAGATGAGACTTTATAAACCGAGGTCCGATTTATCAGTGCTTTAATTACACTTGGCATCTAAAAGAACCAGAGAACTCGTTTTATAATAAGAGAAGGGCATCGCGCCCGGGTTCACTGTATCCTCTCCTCTCTCTCTGGGGCATCCAATTTATTAGCCCATAGATGGCAGAAATGGTTGTTAACAAACAAAACAAATAGCCATCCTTTGCCAGCAGTGTAGACCCAAATCAGAGGGACCACTTTATAAATTTTGGAAACTGTTTCCCCTAGGGTAGTCAATGTAAGCTTTAAATCATTTATCAGGAAAGCAATGGGTCCATTTGAAAATTCAGCATAAGAAAGGTTAACATAAATAAACATAACGCAATTGGGTTGACATAAGGTCGCAAGTCTGGTTTAACCCATTGCCCCATACATGTAAATACACCTCTAATTTATTCCTCCATGTAAGAAAATAGTTTCAATTTATATAGCCATGAATATGTATCATACGAAATATTTTCTTTTTCCTAGCTTATCCTAGCTTAAAGCAGGCTGAAAGTAAAGCAGAATGCGTCTTAATGCGCATTCTGCTTTACTTCCAACCTGCTTTAAGTGGTCATCTTCAATATAAGAAACAGGCTATTGGGTAATGGGTTATTGACAGAGGTCTTCGAAGCTGTCTTAAAATTATCAGGCCTCGAAGGTTTACACTATTTCTAAAAACATCAATATACATTAATAGCAGAAGAATTTGAGTTAAGTATTTGACATTCTCACCTGATCTAGAGCTCTGGTTTTGGAGAAAAAGGAATATTTAACTAGCGAGGTTGTCAAAATAAGTATTTTGAAGTTTAAAATCACTACAAATGAATGAAAATAATGTTGCATGATGTTGGGAAATTATAAGTATTACTATGCACATAGTAATTAACATGAATTCAAATGAATTGTTTCTGTTATGTATCTTCTAGAATGGCCCAGGAAGAGATAGACCCTAGTATCTCAGGCTATAATTACATACTGTAATTCAGTTCTGCATATAAATTGGTTTGCATTGGAAAATTGAGCCAGATTATGAAGCACTTAATAAAATTCTAAAAAGTCTAAGTAGAAGATCAATGACAAACAGCCTGCTATCAACATGAACTTGAGGCAGGGATTTTAATTACAGTTTAAGTCTGAAAATTCACTTTATGCACTTGCCAACATGTATTAGAATGAAGCAGAAATCTTACTTTGATAGAGAGATAATACAAAGAAAAATGTGTGCTGAAATCTACCGTATGAAAGGAACTATTTTCTTCAGTGGAGGAACAAATTATATGCGTAAAAAGGCGTATTTATGGAGTAATGGGTTAACAAAGACTAAGAATGTCATCAGAACCAAAAACTGTTTGAAAATGATTACAAAGTCCTTTTTATTTTGTTTCCAGAATTGAATTGTATATAGATGCTGCTTGAAGTCTTAGAGAGCAGTTAGTTCACAAAGATGCTGAACATCATTTTGAATTATATAAAAGTCAGGTACAGAGAAGTCAAATAGCACTAGCAATTGTGTAAAAATCTGTTAGGTAGTAAATGTTAACTTGCCCTTTATTTGTCCCTGGAGTCCATGGAAAGTGTGGAAATATTTTTGTCCTAGCTCTCTCCAAAATCAAACCCAAATTTCGCAGCTGCCATCTTAATAAATGTACTATTTAACTTGTGTTAGCTTAACACTAAACGGAGCAGGCTAGTGATCTTTATGCCCCTAAAGTGGAACTTTTTTCTTTAGTGGAGGAGTGAATAAAAAAAGTGTGCGTTTTAAAAGCAGTCACAGTGCTTTAACCCATTACCTCATAGCCTGTTTCTTAGTAGTATTGAAGATAGTTGACCACATACAGCAGGTTGAAAGTAAAGCAGAATGCGCCTTAGGGTGTATTCTGCTTTACTTTCAGCCTGCTTTAACCCATTAAGCCATACTGACTCACATTGACGTATTGGGCAATATTCTCATACTAACTCATTTTGACACACTTTAATCCACTAGCTTGTATTGAGATAAGCGTTGATAATTGTTTATCGTTTATGAGTTAATGGGTTAAGCTACCATTTTCTAGGATATACGATAGAAAAGATTTCTTATTATACAAACTGATGACTATAAAAATTGGAAGTTTTTTCTTCAGTGGAGGAATAAATTAAAAGCATAAAAAGGCGTATTTATGGGGTAATGGGTTAAACACATACATTCAACATGTGTGATGTCACTTAGGTGATAAGTTAACTAATAGCTATGGAGAATGGGAAAACATCAAATGTTTGAATTGACTACTGAATACTGTGAACAGTGTAGACTCAGAAGAAAAGTTCTACAGGCATTCTTTTGTCTTAAATTGAGTATCTGCAATTGTTTGTTTTTTTACATTATAATCTAGAATGATTTGATGAAACTGAGAACATAAATTTTATTGAACTAAATGATCTTCATTGAACACTCAGCATTGGAACAGTTATCTTGGCTGTCAGCTAAGCTCTTGAATATCACCGAACAACCTACGTCATTAGCTTGTGGAGTAAAGTCCCTCTATATCAGCCATTCCAATGATAAATCTCTGTAATTGATGATATTTAAGACAGGTGGCAGCTTAAAGCAGGATGAAAGTAAAGCAGAAAGCTCCTACTGGAGCTTTCTGCTTTACTTTCATCCAGCTTTAAGCAGACTCCTGCCTTAAACTTTACAATCAAGTCTTCTTCTGTTGTGACCGTTTTAGCGGGACTCATCGGTATTATTTCTTGCATTATCTGATGAGAGCCTGCTTTATTTGCCATACAGGTTGCATTTTCTACGAAAGCAATTTATTAAAACCCAGCCTTGAACTCAACTATAAATGAAATCAGCAAAATCCATAAAAGATATATAGAATTCAATAAGATTAACCCTTGCTGTGGGGGTACTTAATATATACAATCCTGTGCAAACAGTGAAGACCAAGATGGGAGGTCTCCTGGAAGAGCCTTTTGATCAGGACCAACTATGTTGTAATTTCAGAAATGTTTCGATTCACACACCTTAGGAGTCAATGTGAACTGATCATTTTTCAATAACTGGAAGAGTCCATTGCATGTTTTAGCGTTGGGAGGGTTAAAAGATGAGTATTTATATGATCAATAACCAATGCGCAGGATATGAACACAAATAGAATTACCGAGTTATGTGCCATGTTAGGACAATATGTCAAGCACAGAACATCTGTAGCCTTTAGATTGTAGGTTAGAGCCTGGCAGATAATAATCTTCTAATAATCATCAAATTTTAAGTCAAGCACAGCATTTCAGACAATCCTGTCAGCCTATTTTGACCGTGTTCTGCAGAAAAATTGTTCCAAACCCTGACGACACTGAAAATTTGCATTGAAGTCTTTTGCAAGCAGTTAGGATCCAGATCAGGCCCCACTTACGTGTGGCCTGATCTGGATCCAAACTGTTTGTCTATAACTCAGATTGCTGTTTCTGTAAATATTAAAATGACATAGATAAAATATAATTTCAGATGACAGTATCTTCAGTCGATGACAGGTTCTCGAGCTCATGTTGAAGGGGTTAAAGATTGTCCCCAAACGCCAGTATGTTTTGTTATATGAAGTTGTTATTAAACTTGATTGTTGGAAGCAGCGACATGTGAAGTGGGGCTTTTATTGTATTACAGCAGCCATATTGGGGTCATCGACTTCCCGATTCTATCATTCATGTTGCAGTATGAGAGAATGATTCAATTTGTTTTAGGATATGACAGTGGAAGAACAAATAGTGTCCTGCATGGAAGTCAATTCAAGTCATACTGGATGAATCCTGTGAATGTTGGAATTGAACATAAAAGATAATTTCCAACAGTTTAGATCCAGATAAGGTCTGATAATTACCATTAGGGCAGGCTCCTTCTTAGATTCAAGCTGGGTGCCACTTTTAGGGGGTTATTTTTCTGTAAATATATAGAGGATATTGAATGAGTGTGTGTTCAGTCGTGAATTTATTGAACGAGTTGGATAAAATCATATGTTGCGAGCCTTGGCGAGCAACATATCATTTTATCCAACGAGTTCAATAAATTCACGACTGAACACACACGAATTTGATATCCTATTTATCACATAAACACCAAAATGACACGAAAATCCGAACGGTCTTACTTTCACTTTTGCCCTCGGCTCTTAGGAAACGATTCATCATAGGCGTTATTCGGTTGTATTCATCCGTAATGAAAAACACCTATCAAACTATAATAAAGAAAATCAACATCAATGTGCTGTGAAAAGACTTCTCTGATACCATATTCAATTTTAAATTAATATTTAATTTAAAAATTGCTGTAATTGACTAAATATGATCAGTTGACATTTAGAATCTAGTTTCGTTTTCAAAATAACGTCGTTAGAGCAACATGACGTCATTATCATTGTAACGTCTGAATTTGAAAAACAGTCTGAATCACTGTTAATACTAGAGCTCTATGCAGCCTGATTTGCAGCCTGAGTTTGCGGGACTGCTCGGAATAATGTTTCTAGGACACTTGGAAATGTTTCAATACCTAGTGGTGATCTAAGTTTGTCTAGATTCTCTTTACTGATTTACAGTCGGCGTAGTAGTACAGTATTTTGGTGATTTGAAAATTAGTATAAAATATATGCCCAGTGGGCCATACGATTTTTACGGCCCTCTATATTTTGCACGTTTATGTGATAAATCTTGCTATTATGAACTTGCAATCATAGAATAATCTTCTTTGGAAGTGTAAGGGAGATAACTGCTTTCAGCAGGATAAAAACAGGCAGAAAGCCTCCTACTTTCAATCTGCTTTAAGCTGCCAATTGTTATATCACTGTGAATATGAGTTTGAGTGGTCTATAAATTATAACAAACCAAAGACCGAGAACAGGGTTTCAAACAGATGGTGCTTACATTGTATTCTAAGAGTCTCTTAGTAACATTGTTGTCACCAACAATTGTCATCTACTACAATTCTAAATTTAGAATTTTCTAAAATTTAAGTACTGTCCGAACAAAAAGTGATGCCTTCTAGCATCTAGCCAGACTTCTTAACACATTCCCAACAAAGCTAGTTTTCAGTATTCAAGCAGTCATGAATATGTAGCATAAGAACTGCTTTCCATATCCTAGCAGATGATGCCTTAAAACAGGTTGAAAATAAAGCAGAATGTGCCATAAGGCACATTCTGCTTTACTTTCAACCTGTTTTAAGTGGTCATTTTTCTTTAAAACTAGAAACGGAAAGCAGGCTGAAAGTAAAAGCAGAAAACTAATTGAGGTACAACTGTACATGCTCCAGTGCCTCAATGAGAACAGCTTGTTGCATCCCATTTTGGTGACCTTGACCTTTGACATTGATCTGTGACCTAAGGTATTATTGTACTTTTAGCTCAGTTCTGAAGCAGTAAAATGTTTGCATTTATGGTCAAGCAGGACACCTGCATTTTGAAAACACATTTCAAGTTTTCTGTGGCAATATAAAGACAAAGAAAGCCAATACTGAAATTAATGGTTTTGATTTTGGCAACACCAATGTCTTCTACAAGGAAAATACAGTAAAAACTCGATACTTTGAACTAGCTTAAATTCTACCTTACCAGTGTTTCATAAGTTTAATTTCGATAAACTGATCTTGCTTAAGTCGAACATACCTGTATTTCGAAGTTAAAACGTGGCTAAGACTTGGAAATATGGGTATGTTCGAACTAACGCCAGTTCGAAGTATCGAGTTTTGACTGTATGTCATATATTCGGGAAGATTGGGGCTTACATTGGAGAGAGGACCAACTACTTGAATTAATGGCCTTGTATCAGGCAAATCTGACAGTTCTTTGTAAGACGACTTCCACTTGTTTTCCGCTAGTTACTTGTTATGGCCATATTTAGATGTATTAGGTTTCTAAATTAGCTTTCTTATAGCATGATCTAGTCTGTATCTATTAAGAGGATGTTAATCAAAAATTGGAGGGAATGTCACACTGACCCAGTTCTGGCCCCTCCGAATGGCATACAGTGGAACCAGTACCATGTATATATATATATGTAGATCAACCATTCAATACAATGCCTACTTCAGTGCTCCCTCTCTACAACGATCCCCTGAACATCAATTCCCTCCTTACACCGATGTTGCCGCTGTTCCCTAAACAAGACAATTATGCACAAACTTTTCATAGCTACAATGTAGTCTGCTTAGAATTATCGTATGCTTCTTTTCTCAGTCACATAATGGACATTTTGACAGAATAAACCTAATGACGAGTGACAAACAGCTTGAATCCAGATCAGAGGCCGCGTTACGTGGCGTCTGATCTGGATTTAAGCTGTTTGCAAATGTAAGCAAATTTCCCTCCCTATAACAACTCTCTCCGAACAAAGCATTGGGTGTTGTTGTAGAGATGGAGTACTGACTGTCTTATACAGGAGTTGCTAAATGTAGGATGAGAGTAATGCAGAAAGCTCCTGCATTTTTCTGCTGCGTTTGTCAGTGAGCTGTCATTGAATACCTGTTCATTTCTTCAAAGAAAGGTAGTCGTGTGATACAGATTTGACTAATAAGTATTGTTCATATTAAATTCTATCCGCTAAATTTCTTCAATTTTCTAGCCCAAGTGATGTAATTACTGGTACCTGTGAAGAGTACAATTGTCCTATGCAATCAGTGTAGACCTAGATAAAAGAGCTCCTAAAGGAGCCCTTTTATCAGGGTTTACACTGTTTGTCATTTTGCAATGAACTGTTAACCCTTTACCCCATAATGGGTTAAAGAAATCTAAAAAGTCATAATGGACTAGACTTTATTTCACATTCTAGCTTCTCATGATTATTTCCCAGAAAAACTAGTCTGATAAAGCATACTAAGAGGCAAGCAGAAATCTCCCATAGGGAGTTTTTTTTCTAACTTTCTGTCTGCGTATGGCACCAATGTGTTAAGATGTAGTTTCCTAGTGTCTTTTTATATCAGCTCGACTTAAGATTTGCATTTGCAAAACGTATGAATCCAAATTAAACACCTACTCAACATCTTATCAAGATCATTTGAGGCCCATACTGGCAAACGGTCATTAACCTTTCTCCTGGTGAATATTCATATATGAGACTCCACTCACTATGCATATCTATTATCTGAAGTATTACATTGGCTAATAAAGCAGGAAAAGCTTTCCCAGGAATGAGTGCAGACTGTAATGTCAGACAGATTTTACAAGAAAACGGTGCAGATTTTAATCTGGGGGCTACAGTTTTAAAAAAAACTGGCCTCAATCTATATGAGAAAGGTTATGTTGTTAACAATGATTTGATAAAATAATAGGAGCTGTTTGATCTTAGTCTACACTGTTTTAAAACAGTATCAAATATATGGTAATAGCAGGTGGTTTAGGGTTAAACACCCATTAAAAGTGCAGTAGATATTTACAGGTTGATGACATTGAGTTTGTTGATGAAAGTGGTTGACCAAGCTTTACCAGACACGATCATACTCTGCCTGATTCTAGTGGCAGATACATACTTAATTCACAGGCAATCTGATTGTAATTCAACAATAAATGTTAAGATTGACAAAATAAACTGCTGTTTTATGTCTGTGATCCAGAGACTGATTGCGTTCACCGCAGCGTTCTTCCATTTCAGTGACTGCGGTTCAATCACAGTTTTACTTCATCACAATCAAGAGCAGATCTACTCTTGAAGATAAAAACACATGTGACAACCATACACTCCCTGGCAACTTTTATCATTTTGTTGAAAATCTACTATATGACCTATATATGTTATACCAATGTTCATAAATGAAACTTTGGTTGCTATGCACATTTAGCATCTGAACTATAACATTGGCTAATAAGATAAGGAAATAAGAAAAGAAATACCCAGGACAGTATGCAGATAATTTCATGTGAGACTGATCTTGAAAGAAAATAGTGCATACCCTGATCAGACAGCTCCGTCTGATCAGGGTCTACACTGTTGTAAAAAGTGTCAATATAATTAGCATGAGAAGGATTAGTAGATATATAGAGGGTCTTACATGAGTGCTCATTAAGTATCATTTTTAATAAACGAGTTGACTAAAATAATATGACGCAAGCCTTGGCAAGCTTCATATTAATTTTAGTCAACGAGTTTATCAAAAATGATGACTAATGGGCAAGAATGATTCTTTTTATCACATGAACATTTTAGAACCCTATTATGCGAACTGAATCCGTAGTTTGTAGTCTCTCCGCCATATGTATTTTCCGCCAAAACTTGACATTGTTTACAGTAATGTCATGATAAATGACATAATTTGGTGTCCCGCATCATACAGCGCTTGTGGACGAAAAGGTTGGGCCGGTGCCCAAAAATTGATATTTCTCTATCATTTATTGAATGGCTTTTTAGCCAGAGGCGATTTTATGTGATAAAAGATTGGTATTGCACATAGTATAGACCCTGCATGATCAGACTGGACTTGGAGAGAATTTGTTTTATCTTGGTCTTTACTGTTTATAATGGCCAAGATTTCTTTTTCACATGATAAGATTAAATGATTTCTACTATAAACTTACATTTCTTCAAGTTGAGCATTATGTCCTCTCTGTCTGCCCCAATCCAAATGAATCCTTGGTCCACTTCTGTTTCTTTGCACAAGTTAGTGATTACATGCTCAATATCAGCCCTGCTTCAAACCAAATGCTAGATCTGCTCCTGATATTTTGTAGCATAAAACTCTATGATACCCCCTGTATGCCCAATCTTAAGTTAATGAAACCTAGATCCGTGCCTACACTGATTACTGATTGTCTGTTTGTTGTCTATTTCAGTCGCTGGAGAGCACACGGCGGATGCTGACACTATGTGAGGAGGTATGTACATGCAATCAACAGTGCACTTTTCCTGTCAAACTTACACAACAAACACAAATAGAAACTCATAAATATTTTAGGTTTGGCAGAATGTAATTATAATCCTTTGATCAAACTAGGACAAATGCGTGCAGAACGTAACCCTAACAATGCAAAGTTCTTAAATGGCCATTCTCATTGTTGTTTCCTTGTTGTTTAAAAACACTTATGTTGAACTTTTTGTTACAGCATTAATTTTTATATACAATTTTACAAACAGTGCATACCTTTGTTAGAGTCTTTTGATCTGGGTCTACAATGTATGTAAAAGGTGCAAATGCTCAGTACTGCATTGTAAAGAGTGATCTGAATGATTTTCTTGTTTCCATAGGTTTTTCCCACAATTCTCAGAGATCTATTAACTGATTCTGATGTATTTGTATAAAGTGTATTTCTCAATTACATTCATTTCCAAACTAGTATCATCACTGTTGTACAATTCTGACCACTCAAACAGACTAAATGCTGTTCTAGACTGATGGCCAAGTGAAGTAAAGTAAATTTTATTCACATACTCGGATAGCATAACAAATAATTTAAACTCTACTGAGCTTTTTACACCAACTATGGCAGCTTAAAGCATGATTAAAGTTCAGCAGAAAGCTCCTACAAGAGCTTTCTGCTGTACTTTCATCTTGCTTTCAGTAGCCATGTGCCTTTAATCACCTTAAAAAGGCATTCTCTTGAATATTGGTAGTAGTGGAACTAATGTATCTCAATTATGTGACATTTATTTCTATTTTATGATGAAATAATAGGAATTCATATTTATTTGTTACGGATTTCAAATTATTCCAAATGCATTAATATTAGAATGTCTGTTGGTTGTTTTACAAAATACAAGTAGATGAATTACTGTCAAACGTTGTAATGAAAGAAAGGAATGCTGCATCAGAGCGACATAATTGAAGCACTCGAATACTGGCATTAAAAGGCCTTCTATTCCTGTATTGAATTCAAAGAAAACATGCTTTAAATGAGCAGTGATCATGCACATGCACATTTATTACACATTATGACTTAACCTTGGATTAGGGTAGCGATCATAAAAAACAGCAATGACAGTGGTCCCCACATGTATACAGTAAGATTATCATCTAAAAGTGCAACAAGTGATAAATGAACAGTATAAACTAATAGAATATAAAATGAAAAGTGGTAATAGAACTAATCCTTTCTGATAAGCAAACATGGCATCATGAGGGGAACTTTTCAAAGAAATCTTTCTTCATGGAGGAGTTGTGAGTATCCATGAAGATCCAAATGGGTTTTCAAACATTATAACTAAGTTATACACTAAAAGATAAAAGTTAACTCTTTAACTCATTACCCCTTAAAAACGCCTTTTTACACCTCTTTTTTATTCCTCCACTGAAATAAATAGTTCCAATTTATACAGCCAAGAATATGTACCAGAAGAAATATTTTCTATATCCTAGCAGATGGTAGCTTAAAGCAGGCTGAAAGTAAAGCAGAATGTGCCTTAAGGCACATTCTGCTTTACTTTCAACCTGCTTTAAGTGCTCGCCTGTTTTCAAAGCTAGAAATAGGCTAAGAGGTAATGGGTTAAACACTAAGCAAATTATTTGCAAACATTATTGCTAAGTCATATATGAAGCAATAAAACATTGACTCTTTGAACACTAAGCAATATTTGCAAACATTATTGCTAAGTCATATTTGCAAACATTTTTGCTAAGTCATATAATTATTAAGCACTAAAATGTTGACTCTTTGAACACTAAGCAATATTTGCAAACATTATTGCTAAGTCATATTTGCAAACATTATTGCTAAGTCATATATGAAGCACTGAAAGGTTGACTATTTGAATGCCAAGCAAATTATTTGCAAACAGTTTTGCTAAGTCACATAACTACATAAGGCACTAAAAAATGACTCGTTGAACACTTAAAGCAATATTTATACATTGATTTTTTGTATGCTACTGTTCCAAAATAAGAAACTTGAAAAAATTCTTTCAAAGTTAGATCAGATGGTTGCACAGTTTAAGGGTCCTGATGAGAAGCTGCATACTATGGTGTTTCATCAGGACCCAAACTATTTGCAAAGGTAACCACAGTTTCGCTGTAACTATGCAAAGAGCTTATTAATTTTGAATAGTTCAATGTACTCTACCCTTGAGTTTGTCGGATTCGATTTCACCATCTGGCTACAAGAAATCTTAATGACACAACAGTGCTTGTCAGTACAGCAATTCCATATAAAATAACAAACATTGAAGACCCTGATGAGAGGCCGCAAATTACAGCATCTGCAGGGTCTACAACTTTTTGTAATGTCTACACTTAGCATTAATGGTTTTAGGTCATGCTAACTGCTAATGTTGGGTCAATTTACACCTAAGGTAGAGTGATAGCAAATAACCTTATCATGTCTTGTATTTGCTCTGCACACAATGAAATCATGGAACTGTCCTAGGGAAATTTGCATTTGTTTCTGCTTTTTAACCCTGTCCTCCATAGCCATATCAGCAAATCACCGATATCCAACTGTTATAGCATGAAGCCTATTTTGTCTGATGCAGGTGGCTGTTTAATGCAAGATGAGAGTAAAGCAGAGGCTGAAAGCTCCTACAGGAACTAAATCTGTTTAAATATCATCTTGCTTTTAAGTTTCTACCTGTATTTAACATTATAAGTGAGTATTAACCCATAACCCCATTGCCTGTTTCTTATGTTTTGAAGACATGTGACCACTAAAAGCTGGTTGAAGTTAAGCAGAATGCACTTTAAGGCACACTCTGCTTTACTTTTAGCCTGCTTTAAGCTACAATCTTCTAGGATATAGGAAATACATCTGATAGTGTATAATTATGACTGTATAATGTGGGACTGTATTCTATGGTGGAGGAAGGAATTAAAGGCGTAAAAAGGCATATTTATGGGGTAATGGGTTAATTTCAGTGCATTACCAGGATAGGGTAGTTACTTACGTGTCCTAGGGTGATTATCCAGAGGAAAGGGTTAACCCATTAATACTCCATAATTACGCCTTTTAATGCCTCTAATTCATTCCTTCACTGGAGAAAATAGTTCAACTTAAATATGTAGTGATGAATATCTATCATAAGAAATATTTTCTATATTATAGCAGATGGTAGCTTAAAGCAGGCTGAAAGTAAAGCAGAATGCGCCTTAGGGCACATTCTGCTTTACTTTCAACCTGCTTTAAGTGAGCAAATGTCTTAAAAACAAGAAACAGGCTTTGGGGTAATGGGTTAAGTGAGAGAAGCTGAGCTGTAACTGTTATTGTCATGGGTAATTTGAATGTGGGAGTAAAGAAATGGGATCTTTTCTGTGTTAATTATGTGCTAATGTGGTTATAATATCTTTTCCCATTCAGCATAATTTACATTGACCCGATACAATCAATAGCTGACCTATATTATCATGAAAGAAATCATTTAGCGGGCTTGGAGTGAAAGCCTGTAAGCATTATAAGGATACAAGACAGGTTGTTGAACCCTTTGAATGCAGAATAATAACGTCTGCGATAAAAACTATAAATACTGTTATTCATTGGGTTGCAGCTGACTGCTCATAGATAAAACTCCATCCACTATGAACATCTATCACCAGAGTTATGACATTAAAAAAAACACATTTTTTTACGACTGTTTTTGTGTTTAAAAGGCTATGAAAACTTATCGTTATAACCTGTTTTTTGGGCTGTTTTGCATTTTTGCTACAATGCATCTTATTACCATTGAAAAAATAACAAGTTTGGCCAGGACCTGTGGTGTTTTTGGTAGTAGATCGTTATTTCGTAAAAATGAGAATCATAATATCGCGAATAGACTGTATAGGTTACTTGCACTTTCGGCTATAGTGGACAATGTTAACATGGTTAGGTGGAGACTCTAAGTCATGCATGACCATGCTGGGCCTAGAACATTTCCCTAATACAGTAAATTGTTAGTGTTGGTGATAGATGGCTGTAGTTTATTAGATGTATTACAGAATGTATATCGGCAGCATTGTAGTTAAAGGACTGTATTGATAAGCTAATAGAGGGGCACTATGGTTATTGGAAGTCTGTCAAGAATAGTACAGTGGACATGACGTTATTCTTTCCCAGTAAACATCCTTATGCTAAAAACCTCATGTCAATTGCAAACAGTTTGGAGCCAGATCAGACGCCGGGTAACCCGGCGTCTGATCAGGCTCCAAACTGTTTGCCTTTAAGGTTAAAATAAATCTTCAATATTGTCAGGAAGTTATAATTTTCTTCATTTTATTGCATTGTGTTTAGTTATATCTTCGTTGAAATGGGAAAGAATAACTTCTTCTCCGCTGTAAACTACCGGCTATTTCTGCAATGCCTCGTCTCCCAGTCAGACTATTCTATTGATTGGAATCAGACTGTTGTTAGACTGCGGACTATCAGTCTGCAATAAACTTCCATTTCTCCACTAAACCAAAATTGAACGCTTTTTTATCTAAAAAGAAAAATTCTAAAAAAAATGCAAAGAAAATTAACCATGACATGATTCAATATTTGCAGAATTTTTCAAATACTCAGGATGATATGCAGTCCCAATTGCATTAGCAGTCCTTTTAAAAAATGATTATTGGGCAAACTTTTAACTCTTTGCATGCTAGCGGCCAGTGATTGCCTTTGCAAACAGTTTGGATCCAGATGAGACGCCGCCTAATGCGGCATCTCATCAGGATACAAACTGTTTGTCACTCTGACCCTGTTTTGAAAAGAAATTTAGAAAATTCTATTTTTAGAACAATAGCAGACAACAAAATTAATGTTGCAAACAAAAAGAATTACCAAGCATGCAAAGAGTTAAAAAGGATGCTTTACAAGTGGCAGCTTATGTTTTCCCAGCTTATCTTTTCCCTCATATAGCTACATTTCGATTACTTAAGACAAATAGTTGTTTAATCTTAAAATTCACTGCAAACGGTGCCAAAAGGTGACTTTGCAAACAGCTTGTATCCTGATCAGATGCCGCATAACGCGGTGTCTGATCAGGATCCAAACTGTTTGACACGTGTATCAATATTTTTTCAGTCAAAACAGTCCTAAAGCTGACTTTAAAAATATTGCAGACAGCACTACCAATGCAGACAATATTTTGGCGGTAAGAGGGTTAAAGCAGACAATTAAACTTGGCAGTGAAAGAGTTAAAACATTGTGAAACTGAGGCAGAATGGTGAATAAGGCTGAGGCTTTGTTGTCACATGATAGAAATAATAAAATGGTATTTCAAGGAAGAATTAGTAAAGCATAAAAAAAGTCATTATTTTGAAAGAACGAGTTAGTGCAAGACAAAAAGAATTACAGAAAACTCCCATTTCATCTTGCTCTGCCATAAAAATCTTAATTAAGATATTGGGACATCAAGTATAAATGCTGTAACTATTGCATATTATTGCTTTTATCACACAGTAATTGGTCCAAAAGGTGCAAACTTAATGGCGAACAGACACTGTAGTCAATGATCATGGTCTACACTATTTACTTTAACCCTTTACCCCATAGAAGCGACTTTTAGCGAATCTGATTTATTCATCCGCTGAAGAAAATAGTTCCAATTTAATAATTTAATATATATTATAGGGAAAATTTTCAATATATTCTAGCACAGGATAGCTTAAAGCAGGCTGAAAGTAAAGCAGAATGCACCTTAAGCACATTCTGCTTTACTTTCAACCTGCTTTAAGTAGTAACCTATTTTCAATTCTAGAAATAGGCTATCAGGTAAAGAATTAAGGCCTGCCTGTCCCAATACTTGGGGTTATTGCGGTAATCTGTTTGCAACGGACATTCATTCGTTGAGCTAAAACACATTTGGCAGAAAAAGCATACCATTTAACCCATTCCTCCATAGCTTGTTTCTAGTTTTGAAGACAGGGGACCAATTAAAGCAGGTTGAAAGTAAAGTAGAATGCACCTTAAAGTGCATTCTGCTTTATTTTCAGCCTGCTTTAAACTAACATCTTTTAGGACATAGAATATATTTTTTATGCAGCACATTCATGAAAATATAAATTGGGACTATTTCTTCAGTGAAGGAATAAACTAGAAGCGTAAAAAGGCATATTTATGGGGTAATTAATGGGTTAACCAGTCTAAAATGACTTACGTGATGTTAACATACCCTAGTCTACATTGCATCCAGTATTGGCAGCAGGTTAATAGTCATCTGTCCTTTTGTTTCATTAATCTCAGACTTGAATAGAGATAGAAGAACAGTGGCCTGGACAGACAATACTCATTAGTGGTCGCCTTTCTCCTGCTATAAGCTTATACATTGACGTTTTTAGAAAACAATGTAGACCTAAATCAGACAGTTCCTGAATACCCAGGCTATAGGTTTTTTTGCTTTCATCCATCTGTATGTCTATACATTTGTCCTTGAAACATTATGACATGATGAATGCTTCAAGTAATTGTATTTTCAGAAAATAAGTCCGAGTGTCAAATAGTTTGATCCTGATGAAAAGCCAAGCTACTTGGTATTTAATCAGGATCTATACTGTTTGCCCAAGTAATTCTAGTTTTGCCATTAACCCATTACCTCATTGTCTGTTTCTAGTATTAAAGATATGTGACCACTTAAAGCAGGTTGAAAGCAAAGCAGAATGCGCCTTAACTCTTTCCTCCCTGAAACTTTAAATGGACAATTCCAGTTTCCATTTTAGTCTAGTCCATTTCTGACTTTTAAGGGTTGTTTTTGTCAATGTTTGGCATTATGACAAACAGTGAAGACCCTGATCAGAGGGCTCCTTTCGGAGCCCTCTGATCTGGGTCTTCACTGTTTGCACAGAACAAGTGTACTGTTCACATGTACACTGTTTGAAAAGGACGCCTATAGGCGGGACTAGGGCTCAAAGGGTTAAAGCGCATACTTTCAGCCTGCTTTAAGCTATCATCTGCTATAATATAGAACATAATTCTTATAATACATACTCATAGCTGTATAAATCTGATCTCTTTTATTCAGAGAAAGAATAAATGAAAGGCCCAAAAGGCGTATTTATGGGGTAATGGGTTAGCGTGCAAATAGTTCAGTGTCACCATGATTGCCCGTCTTGGCTGATGTTTAAAGAATAACAATACCAGGTCATAAACTGGTGTACACTACGGAGAGAAAACTGCAATTTTCCCCAGTTCCAATCTAATCCCGAGTCATTGGGCATAATCAAAGTCACTTTAACTTGGTCTGGTAGTTCTTGATGGGGTCTTTGGGGAATTGGTAACAAGTGTTATCAGTGGTAGATGGTATGACAGTGGTGAGTTTTCTTCATTCTCTCACTCGAGTACATTCTGCAGTTGAACCTCTCCGAGGGACCCTTTGCTAGAGATTGTTGCCATAATTGCAGTGTACTCCCGTTGGAGCCCAAGCCAATGTTTACCAATATCTTGCTACAGTGGGCAAGATGGTCTCTTTCCCATAAAATACATTTACAGTGGTCCCTGTCCACAACGGCCCTCTGAACAACAATTCCCTCCTTACAACAATTTTTTTTACAATGCTTGTCACTGTTCCCGAAAGCACTATATTCTCAAAGAACTGCCCTCGTGTTGTCCATTATAAATAAATAACTTAGCATCTTTGGATTATAAATTGGTGTTAGATTGACCTAATAGGTCAAGGTCAAGGTCACTGTTATTTGAAATAGAAAAATAGTTTGATTAGGAAATGAGATACTGTCTCAGAACATTACAGATATATAGCTTATACCAAAAGGCAACTTTGAGTCATAATTCAGCTGCTCTAGTCAATCAATGTCTTTTGGGACTTAAAATAGAAAATAAAATTCTACTGAATAACTTGAATAGGAATTAAATGAGCAAACCCTAAATTGTTTCTACTAAAGTAGTTGATATCTTGACAGTGGTAGCATGATTTTCCCACATAAAACACAAAAATTCAATCTGACTCGGATTAAATGGCAAACAAAATATTGACTTAAATCTGAGTTTTTGTGAAACCATAATGTGATGTTAACTTCATACTGGCTGCCTGCTCTCTATTAGCCTTCCACAGTCTTCCCTGAATGTCAGTTATCGTAACAATTATCCTGAGTTCTGATTGTCATACTGACATGCTGGTACTTGTTTGTAACATGATCAAATCACTAAAACACTTCACAGCCATGATGTCATCTTCTTTACTCTTTGCATGCTGGGTAATTTTTTCGTCTGCAACAATAATGTAGTCTGCAACAGTTACTGTTCTAAAAATAGAATTTTCTAAATTTCTTTTCAAAACAGGGTCAGAGTGTCAAACAGTTTGGATCCTGATGAGACGCCGCGTTATGCGGCGTCTCATCAGGATACAAACTGTTTGTAAAGGTAATCACTGTGGCAACTAGCATGCAAAGAGTTAAACAATTGACATTTTGCTTTTATTTCTCAATTTTAAATTCTTAGTATTTTGACTAAAGTAATATTGTAATGACTAAAGTTATATTGTGATGAGTGACAAACAGTTTGGGTCCTGATTAGACGCCACGTTGCGTGGCGTCTGATCAGGACCAAACTGTTTGCTCGATAATAACTATTGTGTTCAGTGTAAGAGAGCGAAGGGGTTAAACAATTTTAAAAACAAGTTAGTAATGCCAGCGGGCTCCTGCCTGCATAAAAAGCTTAACCAAATTAGTCGCAGGCGCTGTGAAAAAAAATAACTCTTTAGGCTTGGTTCTTTAATAAGCAGGCAAGCTAAAGTCAAACATTATTATTATGACAACTCAAATGAAATTTGGTTGATGGTGTGAAACAGCTAGATGGCATGTGAAATCTGATTGAAAGTAGTAAGGTTTAGTGATTGCTTATGATTAGGTTTTCTCTCATTGTATTACAATAGCAAAACCCACGGGTTCTAAGCGATTAAACATTCTCTTGTCATAATGATACTTATTTCATTACCTTATTAGTCAAAATAAACTATTCAACAGTCAAGACAGGTTAAAATTGTACAGTTTAAAATTGTTTTTAAAATAATGTAGAAACACTGTTTATAACTAGTTTCCCTTCTTCTTAGTTAAACTTTTTGTTCCAATGTCACTCTGTAAGTACTTAAGGCTGCTGAAAGCAGGATGGAAGTAAAGCATGAAGGAAGTAAAGCAGAAAGATCCTTTAGAATCGTTCTGCTATCTTCACTATTACCAATGAATTAAGGCAACCTAATGCGTTAAAATTGTTGAGCATAATTAGGTGCTTCTGAAAAGAAAGAATCTATTGCAGATTTATATCATCATACATTGCCTTTAACCATTTGAACCTTAGTCCCGCAAATAGGCGTGCTTTTCAAACAATACACATGTGAATAGTACAATTGTCCTGTGCAAACAGTGAAGACCCAGATCAGAGGGCTCCTTTCGGAGCCCTCTGATCAGGGTCTTCACTGTTTGTCATAATGCCAAACATTGACAAAAACAGTCCTTAAAAGTCAGAAATGGACTTGACTAAAATGGAAACTGGAATTGTCCATTTAAAGTTTCAGGGAGGAAAGAGTTAAAAAAGATAATAATTATAATACTGTGTTAGTACCAAATACAGTTTGCTGTTCTTCAATTAGGAATTAATTTACAGACAAAACATTTGCCATGCTAACTTTTCCTTTGAGTACTACTATATACAAGAATTCGGAAGATGCAAGATTTCCAAAGCCTTTGGCATATGAAGGTCATTCTCATTTGTCTTTATCAGCTGTTGTTGGTAGAGCAGTATATTTTGGGATTTTCAAAGATATATACAGAAACAAAGATCTTAATTGGCTCTGTGAATAATGGCCAATCCTTGAGGTCGCAAAGCATTGACAGTCAAAGACGTACTACTCACCAACAGAAAATATTGCACATCTGTAAAAGCAGGTGGTGCATATTGCAGGACAGAAGTAATGCAGAAAGCTCCTCAAGGAGCTTTCTGCATTACTTTTGTCCTGCATTATGCAATCAGCTGTCTTTGGAAACGGACATTTTTTTCTAAGAATAGTTCCAAAACATGATATAGACTGTATATTACAGGAGTGTTCCGTTGTGAAGCTAGGTCAAAATGCACTTTCACTAATTGCTTTCTTGTGCAATAAAAGTGGTGAAAATTGCAATTCTTTGTTGCCAATGTTGTAACGTTTATGATAAAAGTGCATTAACAAACTCTGTTGAGGCTTCTTAACCTTCTGATAGCAGGAAGTGATTATTGCACACCTTGGCAAAACAGTTTTGATTGACCCTTACTTTGCCTGAAACAGCAACATGTATATCCATCATTTGTAAACAGTGTAGATCAAAAACCAGAGGTTTCTGAGGGATTCAGATGCAGGGTACATTTCTCAAGCTTTTTCAATTGAAATTAACTCTTTAAACTTCATGGACCCATTTAAAATATACTCATTACAATTTTTGCAAACAGTGTAGACCCTGATCAGAGGGCTCCAGGGTCTCCAAAGTTTGCTTATTTAAAAGTTTTTATTAAACTATCCAGAATTTCAAGTTGACTGGTTCATGTTTTGGTAACTAAAAGGATCCACAAGGGAAC
The DNA here is from genome assembly GCA_922989275.2 of Gari tellinella. Taxonomy (NCBI): domain Eukaryota; kingdom Metazoa; phylum Mollusca; class Bivalvia; order Cardiida; family Psammobiidae; genus Gari; species Gari tellinella. The sequence goes on from OV277857.1 coordinate 109,088,498, forward strand.
CAAATAACCCACACAAGATTATACTTAGTGTTGAAAGAGTAAGGGGTAATAAGCTTAGAATCGATAAAATAATAAGAAGAAAAAATCAAAATTAATACTGACAAATTTTACTTTTTATCCCCTGCCGAAAGGCAGAGGGATACTGTTTTAGGTCTGTCCGTCCGGCTGTGCGTGCGTGTGTGCGTGCGTCACGTTTTCCGTCCGCAACTGTATCTCCGAAACCGATAAACAGATTTGGATGAAACTTGGTATACTTATTTGTCATCATAGGAGCACCGTGGGAAATCAATTTTTTTCAGAAAATTTTAGGAATTTATGAGTTATCTGCCCTTTTTGTGTTAAAAATGTCCGTCCGTGCGTCCGTCACGTTTTCCATCCGCAACTTTATCTCCGAAACCGATAAACAGATTTGGATGAAACTTGGTATACTTATTAGTCATCATAGGAGCACCGTGGGAAATCAATTTTTTTTCAGAAAATTATAGGAGTTTATGAGTTATCTGCCCTTTTTGTGTTAAAAATGCCATATTTAACAGTTTTTACACTCTAGCAACTACAGTATTCAACATATTTTGTTTATACTTGCACACAATGTCTATAAGTACAAGTTCTTGTAGGTGTGCAATTAATGTAAAAAAAAGGATACTTGTGACAAGAGTTATCTGCCCTTGAAGTACTTAAAAATGCTTTATTTTGATATTTTTTACATACTAGAGCCTATAAATATGCATGGATTTTGAAAAAACTTTCTTGAATTATGTATGGCTATTAGTTTTCAAATGAATTTGATTATTGTTGAAAACGGAGAAATGAGTCATGAGTTATCTGCCCTTGATAAGTAAAAAATACCATATTTAACTGTTTTTACTCTCTGGCAACTACAATTATGAATGGATTTAAATGATACTTGCACACAATGTCTATAAGTAAAAGTTCTTGTAGGTGTGCTATTATTGTCAAAAAAGGATACTTGTGACAAGAGTTATCTGCCCTTGATGTACTTAGAAATGCTAGAAAATGCTTTATTTTAATATTGTTTACATCCTAGTATCTATAAATATGCATGGATTTTGATAAAAAAAATCTTAAACTATGTATGGCTATTAGTTTTCAAATAATTGTTATCATTTTTGAAAACGGAGAAGCTAGTCAACAGTTATCTGCCCTTGATGAGTCGAAAAACCATATTTAACAGTTTTTACCATCTAGAAACTACGGTCTTTAATGGATTTTGATTTAACTTACACACAATGTATATAAATATAAGGGTTGCAATTATTGTCAAAAAAGGATACTTTGTGGCAAGAGTTATCTGCCCTTTATGTACTTAGTAATGCTCAACATGGCTTTATTGTTTACATGCTATTGTGTACAAATGTGAATGGATTTTGAAAAAAAAAAATTAAATCATATATTGCTATTATTTATAGAATGAGTTCAATTATTGTCGAAAATGTGCAAATTAGTCAAGAATACTCTACCCTTGAAGAGTTGAAAATGTGTTTACACTCTAGTAAATTCTACAGTTCTGAATTTTTTTTAATAATACTTGCACACAATTATAAGTTCTTGAAAGTGTTTAATTACTGTTGAATTTGAATCAAGAGTTACCTGCCCCTGTCATACTTAGATTTATAATGCTACAAACGGCTTTATTTTTTGTATTGTTTAGGCTTTAACATGTACAAAATTGAATGGATTTTATAAAACTTTGTAAAAAGCTTTTGAATGTTGATCTTTAAAGACACTTAAGACAGGTGATCACCATTTGCCCCTTCCTCCCACATTAAAGTTTGCCACTTTCTTCTGGACAATCGCTGTGGCAGGGGATATCAGCTCTAAGGTGCTTGTTGAATCCAATGATTGGTATACAGTAAAGTTCCGCTATTAAGACCACCTGTGGTTCTGACAAAAAGTGGTCTTAATATCGAGTCGGTCTTATTATTGAGACCCATTGATATCGATGAGGATTTTTGGGCAGATATAGATAGATAGGTATATTGAACCTATTTTGAATAGAACGGCACAAATAAGCCTATTTCAAACAATCATAATTTAATTATTAAAAATACACATATACACAGAAACTAAAAACTGTCATACACATGTAATGAAGATTCAATAATTGAATAAATAATTAATGTTAGCACATAAAGAGGGGCATTAGAAGTGTAACACATATACTATAAGCTATAAGAAGTGGCATTTCAGTTTGGATCCTGACCAGACTCCAAATTACTTGATGTCTGATCTGAATTAAAACAATTATTCAATAAACAAATCTTAGCACATAAAGAGGGGCCTTAGCACATAGTCTATGAGTTTCAGTGACAAAGAAATAGCATTTTGGACAGTTTAGATCCTGAACAGATTCTAAATTGTTTGATATCTGATCTGGATCTAATCTGTCACACGACATGTTTATGAAGAAATTTGTCAGGGTTAACATTATTAATTATCCAAAGTTATTATTTCATTGTTTACAAAAATCATCTTTCGAGATAACCAATAAAAAAATAATTTATCAAACATAAAATTTGATTGGGGCAGATCAGATGAAAGTCTAAAGTGATAAATTAACATTTTAATTAGTAAATTACACGCTTGTAAGTATTTTACTTATTAGCCCAATTATCTCTCCCTCTGTCATCGAGCTCGATGTATGCGCTAAAAACGGTTTTTTCTGTAACTGTATTTGGCCTAATGCGAGATAAACAAAATATACATGCACCAATAGAGCAATCAAGAGATTAAACAAGTGCCGTATTCATCATACTTTCGCATTTTTTAATTATCTGCTATCAAAACATTCCCCTCGTTGAAGCATCCCTATTGTTTAATCGGCCTTGACCCCTGCCGTAAAGTAATCGGTGTTTGTCGTAAAAGTGTCAAACTGGCTTTTGTCGTGACCGGCGAAGTGTGAACGCCTGCCTTTATTATCGGACCCTAAAACAACACTAATTGGTCTTTTGTTCTGGGATTAGTGGTCGTAATACGGAATAGCGGACCGGTCTTAATAATGGACCATACGACCATTAAACTATGAAGGGATATATTCCGTTCTTTTAAAAAGTGGTCGTAATTTCGGACCAGTCTTAATTTCGGACCGGTCGTTAAGCGGAACTTTACTGTAGTATGTCTGTTTAGTTCTGTCAGACACTCATAACTTATTTTTGGGGTTTTTCCCCCATAGTACTGAACCTCTCCCACAAGAACAGTTTATAAATGAAAGTAAGAATCGTGTCTGTTTCAAAATTATATAAAATTCATAGTGGTCACTTGTCTTCAAAACTGGAAACATGGGGCTAAGAGTCAAACGATGCCAAAATACAGCAAAACTTATATAGATAAAACATTAAAATTTAATGCAGGAAATCTCGAAAATGACCCTTCTGTATTTCCTTTGATCTGCAATAGGCTGCCACTTGTCAAGACTTTCAGAGCATGTTCCTTGGAATTGTTTAAGGTGTATATATGGAGTAAGTGGTTAAAACATGGAGCATAATTTATATTGTCCTTTGAAATTAGTTTAAAGACAAATCAAAGAGTCACTGATCCTTCTTGAGACAATTGTATAATTATATTTCATAACTTTCATGACAAATTGGTAACTAAGTTTCGAAACAATGCAATGACAGAACAATCCTCTAAAGAGTTTGCAGGATGTAAATGATCCCAAGTGCCTGTATATCATGATAAAAAGACAAGAGTATTAAGATAGCGTTAATATGAAATAATGTAGAAAATAAATAGTGCTGTCAGAGTTAAGCATTACATATTGTTTTGTTGGCAATAGTGTACCAGAGAGGCTGGCCTGGTAGTAGTACGAGTCAATCTGTCTCCAGTGAACAGAACCATCCTCCTGGAGAAACCAGGGCTGCCATAAGTTGATTTTCAAAAATCCTAAGATTTCCAAATTTTCTATTTTTCAAGCGCGATTACGATTACTTTAAGCAGGTTGAAAGTAAAGCAGAATGAACCTTTAGGTGCATTCTGCTTTACTTTCAATCTGCTTTAAGCTACAATCTGCTAGGATAAAAATCCGAAGATTTCGAAAAAATCTGGAGAAATGGCAGCCATTAGAAACTGAAAATATAAGCGTTTATTGAACAGTCTTCTTGTTGTCTGCATTACTTGTGTCCTGCCTCTGTAGAAATCACATCAATGGGGTTTGCCAGTACTCTGGGATCCAACAAGATTCCCAGCAACCTTGTGGACAGTAGCTGTGTTGCAGATCAATGGGCAATGAATACTGAGAAAACAGACCTTGGCTCTCATTAAGTGATTATATTACTTCATTTGCCATGGTCAGTATGATGGATGGCATTGTGAAGTGTCTGACATAGTCCTCACACAATTAATAAATCAAGGGGCATCTGGACAAAGCCTGACAAAGACACTGGCAGTGAAAAATAACAGAAGCCACTGATATGCTTGTTAACTCCTAGCCCACTATACAGGCAACTCAGCCGGTCCTTTGCAAACAGTTTGGATCCAGATCAGACTCTGAGTAACTCGGCGTCTGATCTTGATCCAAACTGTTTGTGATTTATTTAAAGTAGGTTTTCTTCACTGTAAAAGATACCAAATATTTATGATTTTGAGAGAAGTTGATTAATGTAAAGGGTGTTGTAGCTGAATGAGGGTTATGTCAGTAATGAACTCGAATCATATCCTGACAAAAGACTTTCTCTCTGACCATGATAGGTTCATATTGATTGTTGGTTATTGGAATAGTTGTCCCTTTGTATCTCAAGAAGCCTATGTTTAAGCTATCTCATAATAATTAAGATTGTAGATGAACAAAGTTACTGTTTTAAACAAAAATAACCACATCTTGTATGTTACAATGCTCTCTTGTTTGTTTTAATGTTTTGTAAGTTGAGGAATATTGGAAAAGGAAGTCCTACTTTAAGTGGTTATGTATCTTCAATACAAGAAACACTGCTATGGAGTAAAGGGTTAACCCTTAGCCCGCCAAATAAATTGTCGTCTGCTATATTTCTCGTCTGCTTCAAGTTTCAAAGTGCTTCAAAGTTGCTCAAAATTGCTTCAAATGTTGTCCGAGTGTCAAACAGCTTGGATCCGGATGAGACGCCGAGTTACTCGGCGTCTCATCCGGATCCAAGCTGTTTGCATATGGAGCTATAGTCGTGAGTGGCAGGCTAAGGGTTAATTATGATGCCCCTCTTTCTGTCTTGCATTAAAGGTAAAGGTGTCCTGTGGCACTTTTTGGTTTGAAAGGGTTAATCTATACTCAGTGTGTTAAATTGGAAATCAAAAGACTCTTTTCACTGCACAACATTTACTATAATATCAGAGCTAATTCCATTGCAAAAGTCTTTTTAAGAAATCTGTAGGTTTTAGGAACTATGTCATTGCTTAAGTCCAACGCAATCATAGGCTCCTTCACAGAATAATATACCAACATGGGAGGATTCAGTATTATAAATCTTAATCATTAATTAGTATGCAGAGCTCCAGATAAGGGGCACATGTATCCAAAAACTAAAATCTTTATTTCTGTGATAAACCCTATGATGTTACTACTCATTAGAATCGTCTCTATGAGACGATTCTAATGAGTAGTAACACCATAGGGTTTGGTGCTAAAATGAGTGAAAAAATTATGGATTTGCGGCGTTTACCCATCCTTATCTGGAGCCCTGAGTATGTAGAAAAAAAACTTCTATTACACCCACTTAAAGACATCTCCTGACGACCTTTTGGTCATAACACCTTGCCAGACAATTTCCTTGCAAAGAGCATGGGTCTTGTGGACATACCGTTAGCAAAGAACCATTGAAGCTTCTCGTGTGAGACTCTTCCTTTATATTTGATAGTTGGGTTAGAAATAACCATTGAAAATCACTATAGAGCATGAGTATAATCTGGACCTCATCAGGTAAACTGAGATTGTGCTGCACGTGATTTGCACATGATTTGACAGTTACACTGACACCTCCAGAACAATGGACTGGTGGTCCCTCAATGGACTGAGGAAAAGTCTTTAAAAGAAGACTATTTAATGGGTATTAACTTAAAGACAGGAGAAATTTTCTTAAGGACACATCACAAAACAGTACTCACTTTATTGCACACAACACAAGGCATCCAGGGTTCATTTCATTTAAAAAACAATTGCCCAATTTAATAGCTCATAAAAATTAAAACAGAGGACTCATTTGATTGCTCTAAACTAAGGTCAGCAGGCTCATTTCTTTAATAAAACAATTGTTTTATTTCATGGCTCATACAAATTTAATCGCAGGAGACATTTTATTGCATTAAACCAAATTCAGAATAGTTATTTAAGAATAGATTTTCAATTTAATCTCCCGCAGACCACTGTGCACAGAGTTCTTATATAAATGATATATCGTGTTAGATTGAAAATGGTGCTCCACAGTATCACATTTCTATTGCCCTTAGTAACAATCAAATTTGTATTAGTGGCCTGACTATGTTATCCCATTTAGATAAGCCTTTTTATGTCTTCAATTTATTCCTCCACTGAAGAAAAAAGTTACAATTTATACTGTATTTAATATCGTAAGAAATATTTTCTATATTCTAGCAGATAGTAACTTAAAGCAGGCTGAAAGTAAAGCAGAATGTACTTAAAGGCACATTCTGCTTTACTGTCAATCTGCTTTAAGTGGTCACCTGTCTTCAAAACTAGAAACAAGCTATTGGCTTCTTTTGAATTCAGCATTTTGTTTGTTTGTTTCAAGAAAACTGTGTCTGACCTTAAATAAAGACAAGTACATTTGGAAGAATGTGTAATGGAAAAAAAATCTAGAGTCAATAATGGGCAAAAACATTCTCCTTTATAGGATAAAAGAAAGAAAACAACTGTTTTAATATCACTGAAAGTTTGCCTGATTTGATTTAATCTTTTACTTCATTGATTATTTCAGTGTTTTAGACAAGTGGTGGCTTAACCCTTTACTCCATAGCCTGTATATTTTTAGATCACTGGACAAATGTCAAGGAGAGCTTATGTTGTCACCCGGTCATTGGCGTCAGCGTTCCCATTGCTGTTGCCATTCCTGTTCACATTAGCAGTTTCAATAAAGTGTTTACAGCTTCTTTACCCTTTAACCTATGTCTTTCATACTTACACCACACATGCCTTGGGGTAAGACCTTTTGGACGATGTGACTTTTTATACCCCTGTGACCTTGACCTTAGCCACTGCATTTAAGTCAGGAAATGTGTGTTTAACTTTGGGAAAATGCTTATAATTCCTACATCCCATGAGGTATTGCTTCCATATTTGGTATGCATGTGTATATGGGAAAGACCTTTTTATGCATGCAAAAGTGACCTTGACATTGAACTTCGGGCCTGTGTTTAGGTTTCGAAATGTATGTTTAGGTTGTGTAAAACTGCTAATAACCCAACTCCTTTGTTTCTTAAGGTATTGCTTTTATATTTGATATGCATGACATTGTATCTATGGACAAGACCTTTCATGATGCACCCAAAATGTTTGACCTCAGTGACTTTGACCTTGAACTTAGGGCCCACGTTTAGTTTTCGAAATCTGTGTTTAGGTTTTAAAAAATGCTAGTAAATCCTTTGTCCCTTGAGGTATTGCTTTTATGGACAATACCTTTCCATGCAAGCAAACATTTTACCCCTATGAACTTGACCACAGCCTCTGCTTTTAAGTTATAATGTGCTGCCAGCAAGCTTTGTTGCCTTTCTGACAACTCTTGTTGAAGACAGGTGCCGATTTAAAAGCCTTTGAAAGTAAAGCAGAAATCTCTCAGAGGGATATTCTGCTTTACTTGCAGCCTGCTTTAGGCAGCCACGTATCAGAATGTAAAAAAGGTTTCTTTTGGCTCTTAATCTGAACAAACAGAAATCTCTTAATAAAAGGGCAACAACCTGTCAAAATATAGGAAAGGTTTGCTATTATGTTTCTTTGTCAGGACAGGCTATGTAGAAACATGAAACTGCATCTATCTTTTACATTGAATTGATAAAGGCATTAAAAAGTGTTTCTATGAGGGGAAATAGTTAATTGAGGCCAGTTGAAGCTAACTGATATTTTTGTTGCTTGTCAAAGCTCTGAAATGATTGTCAGGACAAAAATATATACAAAAATCTTGTTGAGTCTTGTTAAAGGATTACTAACATGTCACACTTACAAAAGCTGTCTGGACAAATTAGTTGTTGAGAAAGCGATTTTCTCTGTTTTGACCTTGGTCATCATAAGCTTGCCGCAGACATTTTTAAAAAAAAAAGTGGATTCTGCGAATCCTGTGTATACAGCGCCTGAGATGAAATAAAGTTTTGTTCTGTTCTGTTCTTAATGCAGGACAAAAGTAATGCAGAAAGCTCCTTTAGGAGCTTTCTGCATTACTTTTGTCTTGCATTAAGATGCTACTTTTATACACGACTACAGGTTTGTCTCCTTTTGAATGACCACTGTAGACATGTTTACTGTACTTATGAAGAATTCAATAACATGCCCTTGAGTCAACTGACATTTCATTTTTCCCATTCACACCTCTGTAGACTAATTCAGATGTTTTGTTGATAGTACAAGTATGTTCTATTTCCAATCAAAAAAAGATGTAAGCCAGTTTTTAGGATAGCTGACAGCTTTTAAAGTAATGATCCTTTAAGGAGCTTTCAGAGCTCTAATTTTATCCTGCATTTAAAGCTTTCATCTGTTTAACCCTTAGCCTGCCACTCACGACTATAGCTCCATATGCAAACAGCTTGGATCCGGATGAGACGCCGAGTTACTCGGGGTCTCATCCAGATCCAAGCTGTTTGACACTCGGACAACATTTTCAGCAATTTTGAGCAACTTGAAGCACTTTGAAACTTGAAGCAGACGAGAAATATAGCAGACGACAATTTATTTGGCGGGCTAAGGGTTAATTTAAAGATTGTGAGAGAGTCTGTTGATATTTGATTAGGAATTTTGATGTTCTGCAGCATTTCTTAAAGTTGATAAGTCAGTCTTTTAATAAGCAAATACTCGCTACAAGACTCATCTGTAATCTTAAATGCAGCTTAGTGCTGGATAAAAAGTAATGGAGAAAGCTCCCATTTTCTGCATTAATCTTATCCTGCCTAAAACAGTGACCAGCTGTATTTACAGATCTCAACACTGACATCAATTAGTGAAAAGCCTTTTACCAGATTGGCTGTATTTCTTTCAGGAAATATCATCAGAGCATCAAATAATAATCACAGTTTCACTGCATACTTGTTAAGATTTTAACAGATATTTATACAGGGATCAGAGGATTATAAAGCTACATATCTGCCATAGTGTTTACAATTAGCCACATTTGTTTCCAATATTTATGCATTAGTACAAATAAGGCTGTGCTCAGTGAGAGCTCAATGAAAAAGCATGGAAATATCTAAAGACAGCTAGCTGGTGATGTAGATAGAACGTTAAGTAGATACAGAGGGGAAGACACTTATAGTAATTCTTTCCCAGTAAACATTTACGTGTTTCTGCTAAATTAACGATTTCCATTGCTTTTGAGCTAGATCAGATGCCAGGTAAACCCTGTGTCTTATCAGACTCCAAAACTGTTAGCAACTAGGATAAACAATAAATGATCAGAATGTTAAAAAGATACCATTTCTACATTTAATCACATTGCATTCGCATTAAGATCTGGCTCCAAACTGACTGCAATATGTATCAGTTGATTGAGCACAAGCACAGGACAAATGTTCTCCTCCTGTAGCTTTAACAGAGATTTTATCATTTAACTACAAATAGTCTGTCTTATAGATTGCCCATGGCATGCATCATTGGTATATTTTACTGCTCAACACAATCATAATAAAGCCTTGCCATGAGAAAAGCTGACTTATTGCATTGCAAACAGTGAAGATCAAGGCCAGCCACCATGTATAAAATGTGGCAGCTGATCTTGATATACACTGTTTGTCACCCACATGCATCTAAAGCATTTATATTAGCTGTATTATATTCATTATTTGATAGTGTACTAGACCAAACTCGGATAGAGAGCCTGGGATGACAGTGGTGCTTGGTCTGTACAATGTTGCAATGCAATAAGCAAGGTTTTCTCATGGCACGGCTCATATTCATTTATGTTAATTTGTATTGTATAAGATGTAATGATTTTTCATGAACAGTCAAATCTGTATTAAGCCATCCTTTAACTCTTTCCTCCCTGAAACTTTAAATGGACAATTCCAGTTTCCATTTTAGTCTAGTCCATTTCTGACTTTTAAGGGTTGTTTTTGTCAATGTTTGGCATTATGACAAACAGTGAAGACCCTGATCAGAGGGCTCCTTTTGGAGCCCTCTGATCTGGGTCTTCACTGTTTGCATAGGACAAGTGTACTATTCACATGTACACTGTTTGAAAAGGACGCATATATGCGGGACTAGGGTTCAAAGGGTTAATACAGCACCCATAAGCAGTCTCTTACACAAGTTGTTGCTAAATGCAGTATAACAATGATGCAGAATGTTCATGAAGGAGCTTTCTGTATTATTGTCTCGCATTTAGCAATTACCTATCATTTATTCCTGGATGTTTTCTAAAAACGAAGGTCGCTTAATACAAGTTTGAGATTGACTTTGTTAAAACGCCCTGTTATGTAATCCCTTCAGGCCAAAGAAGGTGGGATCACCACCTTAGTTATGTTAGATGAACAAGGAGGTAAGAGTTACTCCCCTTTGCACTATATGCTGGGGCCATGTCCACAGAGTACTGTGCCCTTGACAGTTGACTGTCAGGAATCTCACAGTTCTGTCTTCATGTTCATGGCCAGGGCTCCAGATAAGCGCGAGTAAACTGAACAATCCAACATTTTCTCACTTATTTCAGCACCAAATCCTATGGTGTTACTACTCATTAGAATCGTTTCGAAGAGACAATTCTAATGAGTAGTGACACCATAGGGTTTAATGCAGAAATAAATATTTTAGTTTTTGAAATACTCCCGTTATCTGGAGCCCTGCATTGCCATTTCAGTATTGTTAGTATTGTTGTGTCTAAGTATTGTGATTTTCTTACTGTCGTTTGTCAATGTTGGTAATGATTTTATAGCACCCTGTTATTGTTAGTCAGTACTTTAATGTTCCAGATTTTTCAGAATGATTTTTTTATTTACAACACTTTACCAAACTCTTTCCCTTATAGCCTGTTCTCGGTGTTAACCCCTTCACTGTCGTGACATCAGCTGCTTCAAACATAATAAATGTTGTATGCTTTTATTTATTAAATTAAAATTTAAGCAAATTGACTAAACTTTAAAGTAATTTTGTAATGATTGTCAAACATGTAGTTTAGATCCACATGTTTTCAAATAACCATTGTACTAGGGGTTAGCCAGTGAAGGGGTTTAAGACATGTGCTTGCTTAAAGTAGACTGAAAGTATAGTAGAATCATGAAGGAGATTTCAGTACCGGTACTTAATGCTAGGTTCACACCAATGGCGCTTTGATGGCGCTTTAACTCTTTCCTCCCTGAAACCTTAAATGGACAATTCCAGTTTTGATTTTAGTCTAGTCCATTTCTGGCTTTTAAGGGTTGTTTTTGTCCATTTTTGGCATTATGACAAACAGTGAAGACCCTGATCAGAGGGCTCCTTTCGGAGCCCTCTGATCTGGGTCTTCACTGTTTGCACATGACAAGTGTACTATTCACATGTACACTGTTTGAAAAGGACGCCTATAGGCGGGACTAGGGCTCAAAGGGTTAAAGCGGCACAAAAGCGTAACAAAGCAGGGTCGTAATAGATCGTGGGAAAGCTTGCAGTAAAGCAGGACATTCGGCAAGAGCGCCAATTTTTTTTAAACGGTTTAAAAATTTTTGGCCCTCTGTTACGAATTGATTAAAGCGCCTAGAGCGTAACAAAGCTCAGCAAAGCTTGACTCAAAGCGTAGGAAAGCTTAACAGAGCTTGGTTCAAAGCGGGGACCTTATAAAAGCGTGATTTCAAGCGTAGCAAAGCCTGATCGAAGCGTGAGGAACCGTAACAAGTCGGGAAATAACTCGTCCCAAAGCGGCAACCAATTCGTATCAGAGCTAAGAGCGTAAGAGATCGTGATATTTTTGGAAAAGTAAACAAAAATGACGACGCTTTGCTCGCTGATTTAAAGCGCGGCATTCGCCGTTGGTGTGAACCTAGCATAAATAATACTTCACTTCATAGCTTGTTCCTGGTTTTGAAGACACTTGACCATTTAAAGCAAGTTGAAAGTAAAGCAGAATGCACCTTAAGGTGCATTCTGCTTTGCTTTCAGCCTGCTTAAAGATGATCATCTACTAGGATATAGAAAATATTTCTAATGGAGCATATTTCATGACTGCATAAATTTGAACTACATGTATTTCTTTAGTGAAGAATGAGTTAAATGCATTAAAAGGCATATTTATGGAGAAACAGGTTAATTTTCAATCTTCTTGATGCAGCCACCTGTCAGTTTCTTGCTGGATTTTCAATTGGAAGCTTCCAATGTCTGATAAATGACCAACTTACATTGACTCTTGAGGAGTTATATTTAAGATTATGACAAACAATTAATTAAGACCTTGATCAGAGGGCTCAGTCATCTGCTCTGGGTCTTCACTGTTTGCACTTGCTTGCATTTTCTTTGAAATATTGCCAGCTTTCGTTCATGATTGACCTGCAGTAAGTACAGAATGATATGACTGTATAATTATGTTTACCAGTGGTTTGCCCTCGCTGTAAGTGTCACTGGCTTACTAGTTAAACTGACTAATGAGGTTAGAAAGATGGAAAAATGATCAGTTTATAATTGAGAATATTCATCACACGCACCTGGAATCAGGTGATACATGTCATTCTGTAGTATTAACAGTATTATAGCCCTTCTTTCACTCAATATTCAATATATTTAACTCACCAAGTCTACAGACATCTACACTCTGAACTATTACACTGAATGATTGAATATGAAAAATTATTGCCAGGAAAGAGCTAGCACAGACTCATGTCAGATAAGTCCTATCAGAAAACAGTGCAGACAGTACTGATCCTTATCATCTGATCTGGGTTTACATTGTAAAGGTTTCTAATTGGTATAGTAAAGTCTTGGCCATTGATTTATAGATGATACTACAGAATAACCTACATTAAGCATCTGTCAATAACAATAAGTAAGGACAATTAATGTCTTTAAAAGCAGGTGATTGCTGAATGCAGAAAAAAGGTTATACAGAAAGCTGGTAAAGGACCATTCTGCATTAATTTATTATCACAGGCTTATCAAAAACATGTTCAACTTTTAAGGATCTGTTTACCTACTGAACCCAAAGTAACAAGTATACATGTATATAGATACACATCCTTAAAAACAGTGTGAAGAGTACATTTCTTCTATGCAAAGTTGAAACAGTGAAGACCCAGATCAGAGGGCTCAAACAGAAGCCCTCTGATAAAGGGTTTTTCACTGTTTATCAGTTTGCAATATAGAATAAAAAAAATAGCCTGAAATAGTAAAAAATGCACAAGACGTTATATTGGAAACTGGAATTATTTCAAGGTTCAAGCAGTTAAGGAGCCCTCTGATCAGAGTCTACACTGTTTGTAAATATACCTTGATTGGTTTCCAGCATAGAAAGGCTAATAAAGTGGTCCTTAACCCATTTCCCCATAAAAACCACTTTTTACTCCTTTAATTATTTCCTCTACTGAAGAAAATAGTTCCAATTTATACTGTCACAAATTAATAAAAATCATAAGAAATATTTTCTATATTCTAGCAGATACATGTACTAGCTTAAAGCAGGCTGAAAGTATAGCAGAATGCGCCTTAAGGCGCATTCTGCTTTCCTTTCAACCTGCTTTAAGTGGTCGCATATCTTCAAAACTAGAAACAGGCTATTGGGTAATGGGCAAAACAGATTAAATTTACATTTCAGTTTTAATTCAGGTCAGATATAAATTACAAGAGCCCAAAATGATTGCTTCACAGCCAAAGAAACTATGAATTTAATTCACAACAAATTTTAATTTGTTTCTGTCAGAAGTTGATTGAGTAAGTCAAATTTTCTGTGAAAAAGAATATTAACCTTGTGTCTGATGCAAGTTCTCAGAAAACTTTGACCTTGCTTTTGGCATGATGGTACAGACAAACCAATGGCAAGCCGCCAGTCAGACAAAGTTGAATTAGTAGTATTGAATATAGGTGGCCGCTAAGCTTAATACTAAACAAAACAGAAAGCTTTGGATGGTCTAATTAGCTTTCTGCTTAATTACTTTTGTTCTGCATATAGCAATCACCTGTCCTAAGAGATACCCTATGTTTAGAATCTTCCAATAATTGGCATGCAGGCAGCACAAGTTTATAGACTGTATTTGAATCCTCACAAGCTACGTTGGCTTAAAGTTACAACCATGGGAAGTAATAGGAATAGGAAAAACGTTTCCGTCATCTTTATTATTATTCTCCTGCTATTTGTGTATATTTGAAAACAGTGTAGACCCAGTTCAGACAGCTCCTGAATGTTATCACTTAACCCTTTACTGCATAGCCTGTTTATAAATTGGACCTATTTTCTTCAGGGTATGAATAAGTTAAATGCATTTATATGCATATCTATGGAGTGAAGGATTAAAGTTCCATTTGTCATTACCTCATTCACCCCTGAAACTTTTAATTGACAGTTCCTATTTCAAAATAAGTCCAGTCCATTTTGGACTACTAAGGGTTGATTTTAACAATATATTTCATAATGACAAACAGTGGGTATATGGGCTCCTTAAGGAGCCCTCTGATCAGGGTCTACACTGTTTGCACTGGACAAGTGTAATCCTCATAGTTACACTGTTTGTAAATGATGAATATACTCGTCGCTACTAGGGTTGAATGTGATAAAGTTTCTGTTGAACAGTCATTATATAGAGGATAGACAGTCCTGCCTTTGTTCCTAAGGGTTCACAGTTGTGACAAAACTGTTGCACTCTAAATGTGAAGATGGTCGATAAGTTTGGATTACATTACTGTCTATAGTTCCTCCTTCTTCCTTATCTGATTTTAGGTAGGGCTATTGATAAAGTCACACTACATTGGGGGAGACATTGTTCTTTTCTGTGGAGAAGAAAGTAAATGTGTAGGCAATGCAGTGACATGTAGAAAATCTTAGAATTTTGGCAATGTTGACTATAGTATCTTTGGCGTCTGGGTCCATGCTTATAAAGTGTTTGAGTTGAGTCTTATAGTGCTCCAAACAGTTTGAATGGGACATAATTTGTGTACAGTACAAACATGTCTATTGAGAAAGGATAATACCATAATTATTAAAATGCTAAATTTTGGTGCTCATGACATTTGGCTGCTTAAAGCAAGATAAAAGAAAAGTAGACAGTTTCAATTTGAGCTTTCTGCTTTACTTCTATTGTGCTTGAAGTTGCCAACAGTCTTTGGCACAATCAAGTCTTTCTATATTGGGACTCGGGAGATTTTATCAACAGTTCTATCCCAGAGACCTCCCTACCTTGCAGCATTTCTTGGGCTTAATTGTCATTTTGGATGTTTTGTTTATTTGGTTGAGATAATGTCTCCTCTGCCAATTCAGAACTATAAAGAAGGGGGTTCGTAGTTTTGATCCCATGCACTGCTTCGTAGCAATTGGGATTAGCCAAAGTCATCTTCCTGAAACTATCCCTTTTCATAATCTCATTGTTCATCAGTCATGATATGACCTATTGAGTGGTGCAGTTAAACTCACTCACTCATTATAATGCTGCAGTAAACTTTCATCATGGTGCACTGTTTGAACAACCTGTTGACTCGTATTGAGTTCCCATTACCACATAGCCCATTTCTATAATGTAAAATAAGTGACCACTTAATTTAAAGCAGGTTGAAAGTAAAGCAGAATTCTGTTTTACTTTTAGCCTGCTTTAAACTACCATCTGCTAAAATATAGTAAATATTTGTCATCATCGTTATTCATGATTGTATAAAATGGAAATTTTCTTGAATGAAGGGATATAATCAAAGGCATAAAAAGGCTTATTTTTGGGAATAGGTTAAGCAGCAACAAGAGATCAGCAAAACAAAACATACTTAATTATTGATAGGAAATATTTACATTTGTAAGTGTTTACAGTCAAATGATGTGAGAACATGCAGTAAAAAATTTAGTGGATGATAAGGTTTTTGATGCGATTTTTATGCCCCCTTGAAATGGAAAGAATATAGATTAGTTAAATGTTGTTTTCTTATTTGAATGAAATAGCTATGTAGTTTCTTTGAGGATATGTGTTTGTTATTTCACCTTGTCTTTCATTATTTCACTTTGTCTTTTAGAATCTTAAATTGTCAATCTAAATATTAGCAACCACTACTTGATGTACTTTGAATATATCTTAACCCTTAGCCTGCCACTCACGACTATAGCTCCATATGCAAACAGCTTGGATCCGGATGAGACGCCGAGTAACTCGGGGTCTCATCCGGATCCAAGCTGTTTGACACTTGGACAACATTTTCAGCAATTTTGAGCAACTTTGAAGCACTTTGAAACTTGAAACAGATGAGAAATATAGCAGACGATAATTTATTTGGCGGGCTATAAGGGTTAAGACAGGTGACTGCTTGATGCAGGGTAAAAATAATGCAGAGAGCTCCTATTACAGCTTTCTGCATTATTCTAATCCTTAGCTAATGAGCCACCTGTATGTAAAACTATCATCAGGTCTTGTATTGTGTGGTTGCCTAATACAGGATTGACTGTAAATTGTATATTATTTACTCAATAATGTCTAGAATATTAACAGACCCTTGTGCAAACAATGCAGATCCAGATTAGACACAGTAAAATGTCTTTTATCAGGATGTTGTCTGTTTGCTGTTCTTTTGTTGTTCAGTATTTCAGACTAGAAGACTGCTTTATGATTGAACAATGATTTATAATGAACTCTTTAACCCTTTGAACCCTAGTCCCGCCTATAGGCGTCCTTTTCAAACAGTGTACATGTGAATAGTACACTTGTCCTGTGCAAACAGTGAAGACCCAGATCAGAGGGCTCCGAAAGGAGCCCTCTGAGCAGGGTCTTCACTGTTTGTCACAATGTAAAACATTGACAAAAACAACCCTTAAAAGTCAGAAATGGACTAGACTAAAATGGAAACTGGAATTGTCCATTTAAAGTTTCAGGGAGGAAAGTGTTAATAAAGTCCAATAGAAAAAATTATCCTAAGTGTCTAGGCATTAATGGGTTAACTTACTTTATGTTGTAGAGAGAATATTTTACTTTGTGTTCTTCATATTAAAATTTTGTTAGTAGCACAGCAGATTTTTTATCACTATGTGCATGGTATTAGTTTTTGAACAAGGTCCATTCAGTATTTCCAGTTTTATGTATACTTTGCTAATAGTGTAGATCCTGATTAGAGGGATCCTTTTTACCCATTACCCCATAGCCCGTTTCTAGTTTTGAAAACAAGTTACTACTTAAAGCAGGTTGAAAGTAAAGCAGAATGCGCCTTAGGATGCATTCTGCTTTACTTTCAGCCAGCTTTAGGCTACCATCTGCTAGAATATATAATACATATTTATGTATGTATAAATTGGAACTATTTTCTTCAGTGGATGAATAATATAAAGGCGTAAAAAGGCATATTTATGGGTAATGGGTTAAGGAGCCGGTCAAGATCTGTGCTGTTTGTTTTACTATATTTTTCTGAATATTTTTCTTAAAACAAATTTAAAAAGCCCTAAAAATCAACATAAACTGGTTATGTTTCAAAAATTGAACAGGCCATTTGAAAAGAGCTTATAGTGGGATTTCTATGAAGTACAGAGAAACCTAGACATTATGACCACTAAAAAGAAGACTAATGATAGTATTAAAAAGGGTGACAGCTTAAAGCAAGGTGACAGTAAAACAGAAAGCTCATATGAGCTTTCTGTTTTACTGTCACCTTGCTTTCAGCAGTCACCTGTCTTAACACCTAATAATTTACACAATTTAGTGGTCTTAATAGAAAGGTTTTAAGGTTTGTGATACCATGCCAAGTGTACCCTGTGATGTGATATAATTGTTGTCCGTGTTGTGGTAGCATGTTATTTTATGGTGTTGTCTCCCTTGATTTCAGAGTTCAGATGTTGGTATTAAAACACTGGTTATGTTGGATGAGCAAGGCGGTAAGACAATCAGCATATATCAGGGTCTTACTAATCCAGCCAGTTTCATGTAACCACATGTACATTCAACCTGTGTAACCTCCTGGAGCCCGTTTCATAAAACTTTGTAAGACAAAAACGGTCGTAAGTCAGATTATAAAAGTCTAAATTATTTCTTAATTTAATCCTGTCTTGTGACATCTCTTTGGAATCGTCTTTTCAAGACGATTCCAAAAAGATGTCACAAGACATGATTAGATTGAGAAATCAGAAATTAAATGTATTTTAAAGTTTTGACTGACGACATTTTTGTCATGCGAAGTTTTATTAAACATGGTCCCTGTTCCCATAATCAATCATATTGGTGGTGGACATTTTACATACAATATTTATCGTAACAATTTCTAGCGTAATACTAACATGATACAATTTAAAATTTATATGTGCAACACAATTTGTTATTCACTGATGCTGTTGAATACAGGTGGCAACATGAAGCAAGATGAAAATAAAGCAGCAGAAAGCTCCTTTAGGAACTTTCTGCTTTACTTTAATATTGCATTGAGCAGTACCCTGCCCTAAACAGTTTCACTTACAGTATAAAATTGAAAATTCGAACTTGCTTTAGCTTAAATATACCCATATTTCAAAGATAAAACGTGGCTTAGCCACGTTTTAACTTTGAAATATGTGTACGGTATGTTGACTTAAGGGAGATTAAATTAACGAAATTCAATGTAAGCGAGTTCGAAGTATCGAGTTTTGACTGTAGTTTGTATGCACTTGGCTTTAGATGTAAAGGTTAACAGTATTCCTTGATTATGACAGTCCAGCCTAGGGGTTTGCTTGTTTCCTTAAATTAACAGACTTTAAAACTAATAACATTCTATGCAATCATCTTCACAAATTGTACCCTTTGCAATAGGATTTTAACATTTTGAATCCATGATGAACAGAATTCCTTGACTTGCCTGGATCCAATTGCAAAGTGTTTACTTTAAGGTTATCCTAGAATGGGCATATTATAAATGCACTGAACATCATGGTAGAAAATAGTTGCTATCGTACATGATGATGCATTAATTTTGTTCTTTCCAGGTTTTCTAACATAATTTGGTATTTTCCCTTTTTATACTGAGATTTTCATACCGACTGATATTGGTAGAAATCTAGTAAAAGAAAAAATAAAGAAAGAATTCTAGAAAATATTGTAGGAAAAGATAATAGTAGCTATAGTAAAACAAACAGTGCAAATCCTGATCAGAAGGATCCTTAACCCATTACCCCATAAATACGCCTTTTTAGGCCTTTAAATATTATTCATCAACTGAAGAAAATAGTTTCAATTTATTCTGTCACAAATAAAAATCATAGGAAATATTTTCTATATTCTAATAATATATAAAAGCTTAAAGCAGGCTGAAAGTAAAGCAGAATGCGCCTTGAGGCGCATTCTGCTTTACTTTCAACCTGCTTTAAGTGGTAAAATATCTTCAAAACTAGAAACAGGCAATGGGGTAATGGGTTAATTCCTCTGAACAGCCTCTTTACACTATTTGCCAAAAATACATATACAGCACAGAAAGAGTTAACATTTAAAAAAATGAAATTATATACCTAGAAATTGTAACCCTGAGAAATTTGCCTAGCTCTCCCTTTAACTCTAATGGCTTAATAAATATTAGCAATTTCAAGTTTTTTTTCTACTAAATGCTAGAAATAACTCAACCCTTCTTTGTAGACATATTATTAGAGTGATATGAGAAGTTTGGATGTAGATCATGCCAGCTAACTTGGTGTCTGATCCAGATCCAGCTGTTTCAAGATTCCAGTTAATACTGCAGGAGCATTTCAAGGGTTAAATATTCTGTTATGAAACTTAAAGTCTGGATGCTTGTATGATACCTCTAAATATTTAACTTACTAACCTTATCTTCATTGATTTCTGGGAACCAATTTTCTGTAGTATACTGGTAACTGCAGGCTGCAGGTTATAATACTTATTGAATTATAATTTGTAAGACAATTCAATATTATGGGCTTTTGTTACACTTTTTAGCTCACCTGAGCTAGCTCAGGGTGAGCTTTTGCAATACTTGAATGTCCGTCGTCCGTCATACGTCGTTCGTCGTTCGTCGTCAACAATTTTAGTGTTTACACTCTAGAGGCCACAATATTTATCCAATCTTTCTCAAACTTGCTCAAATTGTAAATTACCATAAGAGTTCAGATGAGTTCGATTATGGTCGAAATCTGATCAATAGGTTGAGAGTTATCTACCTTTGAATTGCTGAAAATGCCATATTTAACAGTGTTAAATTTACACTCTAGAGGCCACAATTTTTATCCAATCCATCTCAAACATGCTCAGATTGTATATAACCATAAGAGTTCAGATGAGTTCGATTTTGGTTGAAATCAGAGTTATCTACCTTTGAAATGCTGAAATTGTCATATTTAAGGGTGCTTACTCTCCAGGGGTCACACTTTTTATCCAATCTATCTCAAACTTGCTCAGATTGTATATGACCATAAGAGTTCGATTGAGTTTGATTATGATTGAAATGGGACCAAATGGTTGAGAGTTTTCTACCTTTGAATTGCTGAAAATGTCATATTTAAGGGTGTTTACACTCTAGAGGCCTCAATTTTTATCCGATCTTTTTCAAACTTGCTCAGATTGTATATGACCATAAGAGTTCAAATAAGTGTGATTATGGTTGAAATCGGACCTATAGGTCAAGAGTTGTCTGCCCTTGAACTGCTGAAAATGCCATATCGAACAGCGTTTTCACTTTTGCAACTACAGTTTTGAATGGATTTTGATTTTACTTGCACACAAAGTACATACCTATAAGTTCTCAAAGGAGTGCAATTATTGTAGCAATAGTTATCTGCCCTTGATATACTTTGAAATGCTAGAAAAGGCTTCATTTCAGTATTGTTTAGGCTCTAGTTATCTGCCCCTGATGAAACAGTAAGATAAAGCTATCAAGCTTCAGTACAACAGGTGAGCGATATCAGGGCCTTCAGGCTCTCTTGTTTAAAGTGCAGCTAGGGCATTTGGGAAGATGTTATTCTTTAACCCTTTACCCCATACATATAGTAGCCTATTTCTAGTTTTGAAGATAGCTAGGTGGCCACTTAAAGCAGGCTGAGAGTAAAGCAGAATGCCCCTTTTGTCCATCAAGTATCATTCAGCTGCTCGTTTGACTTCTGCTATAACTTATTGCCACACTGTTTTCCAAATCTTTTACTGTTTCTTGTAAATATAAACAGGTACTCCCAAAGTGCTATGTAAAACAGTAGCGCGTTCAAGTACCGTATCGATGCAATCGATTGCAACAGAAAACGGTAACAATTTACCTTTAACGACCGTTAGCCTGTTACCGATTGCGAACGACACGAACGGCCTCAGAGGTAACAAGGAAAACAAAATGGCTACCAAAAGAATTTAATACAACCGGCGAACAGTCCCGACTTGATTTCTCATCAATAAACCAACATTTTCCGATACTTAATGTATCAAACAAAGCAGCTTACATCTGAGCAGCTAAATCTTATTTTTATATGCGGTAAAATTGATGCATTTCAGTTGATTAGTGCACTTTTGCTTGTGTTATTTAGATTCGCACATAAATCGTTCGTACCCTGGAAAAGTTAATAAACATTGGGGCGCAATGAGTTATTATTGAAGAGTATCGGTGAACGTTAGATGTACTATATGGGTTGTTTGCATCGGTCAACGTTACTGTTCGCTGATACGGTACTTGAACGCCCTACAGGTGTGCATGCTTTAAAAAAATTGTTTTTGAGATTCATGCAATGCTTTCTTAAAAGTACTTCTGTTTCCAAAGTTTGACTTTGTGGTGCCTATATCTAGTACCGGTAGTTTCATTCCAAATATAGTTCCAGTTACTAAAAATATACTAACACTTACAAATATTTAGGACCTTTCTGCTTTACTTTGATCTTGCTTTAAACTGCCATATTTATTAACGGCACTTATGTTTAGGGAGGGGTAAAGGTATTCCAAGACTCTTATGTGAAAAGAAGTGATTATTGCGTCAGTCTTTGCCTTATATTATTGTTTGGTTTTATTGACCTGTCAAAAATTGAATATGCATACGTCACTGAAAGGATATATATAGCTTCGGTATAAAAGTCGATACTTTTCGTTTTGATTTACGGAAAGAAATATAAGGATACTGTGCATTCTGTGTCGAATTTAAATCAATAATCGAGTTAGAGTAATTGGTAGCGTGTAAGGACACTTGTAAAAGGATAAGAGGTTGTGGGTTCGATCCCCGTTAGGTTCATTCCTTTTTTTATTACAATAGTTTTTGTCTCATTATTTTTCAAACGTATATTTTACTTAAATTGTTCAACATAGAGATCTCTATAATGCAAAATCTGTCATAGATAACCTAAACGTTACGCTTTGTAAACTTAGTATAGTCCATGTATGACAAGCTCTGCAAAACGGCAAACAGTGTATGTATACATGATCAGATGGCTCCTTAAGGAACCATCTGATCTTGGTATTCACTGTTTGCATGGGATAAGTGTATAGGTAAACTCTTTCTAAATGACGAGTTTACTCGTCGCTAGGGTTCAATATTAAGTTATATGGGATCAGATCCAACATGACTTTCAATTAAATCTGCCTCTCCTTCTTGCAGACTCTTATACATAAAAAATAAAATAAAAATAGTCTGCCGCTTGGAATCGAACTCACGGCCATACTCAGCACGGTAAAATACTACTCTACTGTCTGGACCATAATGACATATAGGTTTCAATATCTTATTCTAAATATAAACCCATCTTTCAATCCAGATTTATCCGTAAAACATAGCAGAAACAGTCGATATCAACCGAAGCTATATTTAGCGTGTTCAACCAGCGTATAATTATTTAAATTTCGACAGGTTAATAAAACACAACAATACCCTTTCCTCCCCACAAGCACCATGGGACACTTTCAATCCCTTCATCCGCATAATGAACACAAACAAATAGTCATTGATTCTGTTGAATAATTGGTGGTTACTTAAAGCAAGATGGAAGTAAAGCAGAAAGCTCTTATAGGAGCTTTCTTCTTTACTTCCATCTTGCTGTAAGCAGTATCATGCCGTAAATATATTTGGATATGGGTGGTTAAAATTTGCCCTTTTGGCTATGGGGGAAAGGATTAAAACCTTTAACATAAACAAGAAAAGTTGTAGATGGTAGGTATTGTTTATTGCCTTAAAATTTATACCATAAAAATGATAGATACTAGAAAAATCAACTGGGTCAGGAGCTTGATATTCCATACATATTTTATGTAATGCTTTCAACAAAATGACAGTTCTGTATTGAACAGTTATGCCTTTCTTATATATTTCAACTCTACACATAATGATTAACAGCCAAATCTTTATTGCCTTTGCAAACAGTTTGTTTTCAGATGGAATGCCAAGTGACTCGGCCGGCGCCCCATCAGAACTCAAGCTGATTGACACTCAGACTCTATATTTTGAAAAATAATTTAAGAAAATTCTAGTTTTAGAATAGTAGCAGACGACAATTATTGTTGAAGACTGAAAACATTACATTCAAAGAGTTAACCCATTACTTCATAAATTTGCCTTTTTACGCCTCTAATTTATTCGTCCACTGAAGAAAATAGTTCCAATTTATGCACTTATAAATATGTACCATAAGAAATAGTTTCTATATCCTAATAGAGAGTAGCTTAAAGCAGGCTGAAAGTAAAGCAGAATGCGCCTTAAGGCGCATTCTGCTTTACTTTCAACCTGCTTTAAGTGGTCACCTGTTTTCAAAAATAGAAACAGGATATGGAGTAAAGGGTTAATCTGCCTGAAAGCAGGAGAAAGGATAGTATAAGTATTGTAAAGAAAGCCATGTTATAATTTAGTTATTTCTGTGTGTTTACAGAGCAGCTTGACCGTATTGAAGAAGGCATGGACCAGATCAACAAAGACATGAAGGATGCAGAAAAGAACCTCGAAGGCATGGAGAAATGCTGTGGGCTCTGTGTCCTGCCCTGGAAGAAGTATGTAGCTGGTGTGGCCCCATGGCAGCTAGCTATATTTAGCTGTCCCCTATGTAGGGATACATTAGTATGGCAGCCTGGAATATAGTAAATACAACAGAAGAGGTCTTGAAACCAGTAAAAAGCTTGCTCTATATAGTAAAACATAGGAAATAACCTGACAGGTGGCTGCTTTTAATGCAGGCTGATAAAAAAACAGAAATCTCCTATTGCGAGACACCTGTTTTACTTCCAGTCTGCTTTAAGCAGCCATCTGTTTTAAACACAGAAAATAATCTTTACCGGTATATAATTTAGGGAAAAGGGTAAAACTGAGTAATTTTGGCTAATTTGAGCTCTGAGACCCAAACTTCAACAAAAGACTCCATTCAGAGTCTGTTTAGTCATTCACCTAAAATAGCCTGTACAAAATAGGTTGACAAGCTGTCATTGAAAATATGGTTAATAACAAAAAATTGAATAAAAAAGTCTCAAATCCGATTCAGCATTATTAGATTCCAATTTTAGGTTGTCAAGCTTCTTTTCGAGACGGCAACTGTATCAGGAAATATGACATTTTAACTTTTTGCTGTCCATGTCCTTTTAGAAGATGGCATAGTTTGGTTAATATATCTTAATGTGACATAGTTTGGTTATATCTTAAACCCATAACCCCATAGCCTGTTTCCAATTTTGAAGACAGATGATTACTTAAAGCAGGTTGAAAGTAAAGCAGAATGCTGCTTTAATTTCAGCCTGCTTTAAACTACCATCTGCTAGTTTATAAAACATATTTCTTACGGTCCATATTTATGATTTATAAAGTGAAACTGTTTTATCAGTGGAGATATAGTTTAATGGCGTATTTATGGAGTTAGGGGTTAAGATGACATATCTTTAAAAACATTTGTACATGTACAGTCAAGTCTGAATATATCAAACGTGCAGACTGGCCCAATTAGCTCAGTTGGTAGAGTGTTGACTTGAGGTACGGGAGGCTGCAGGTTGATCCCCAGCCACAACACAAGAAAGCATTGAAAGTTGTAGCTCCTGTGTTAACGCTTGGACTCACTAGGTAGACCCAGTGTCAGTTTGAAATGTGACTGGGTGTTGTATAATGACGTGTCTATGGCATGCAATCACACTATATATGTCTCAAGTAGACACCATCTGCATACAGGTATAGCATAAAAGCTTGATGAGACCATGAAAACCAACTCACTCAACCTCCCTATTGTTGAACACACGGTTATTGCAAAGTTAAAACGTAACTGAGTTTTAACTTCTTAATACAGCTATGTTAGACTTAACCCATTCCCCCATAAATACGCCTGTTTACGCCTTTAGTTTTTTACTACATTGAATAAAATAGGTCCACTATTATACAGTTATGAATATGTATCATAAAAAACATTTTCTATATTCTTATAGATTATAGGTTAAAGCAGACTGAAAGTAAAGCAGAATATGCCTTAAGGCCCATTATGCTTTACTTTCAACCTGCTTTAAGTGGTCATCTATCTTCAAAACTAGAAACAGGCTATGGGGTAATGGGTTAAGAGAGCTTGAATGGTCGCAGCTCGAGTATACTAGAAGTACAGGTAAGTTTGACTTCAATGAGCTGGAGCTGTCAAGGTTGTAATGTACTTTGATTAACCCTTATCCTGCGGTGATGTTGTCTGCTTCGAAATTGTCGTCTGCAAAGTTTGTTAAATTTAGATTTACATTTTTTAAGTAAAGAAACCTAAAGAAGAGTGTCAAACAGTTTGGATCCAGATCAGACACCGCAGTGTCTGATCTGGATCTAAACTGTTTGCAATAATCAATAAAGTCGCGACCAGCAGGCAAAGGGTTAAGATTTAATATTTAATTGTCTTTGCAGGAACTATTTTTATTTTATCAAATTTGTAGCAATTCTCCCCTGAGATTATAATTTTTTCTTGTATCTTTTCTCTACAAAATTTAGTTAACCTATTTCCTTACAATTCATAATTCAATTGTATGGTTAAACTCTTTGAATACGAAAAACAGGAATTTCTAGATCTGTGTAAACAGTTTGGATCCTGATCATATATCTCCAGCAGATATTGAAAAGAAAAGAAATTTACAATTTCAGAAACAAAGCTGGCAACATTTTGAGTAGGGAATATTTATTCAGCAGTTGATAGTTTAACTCATTACTGCATAGATATGTCTTTAATAATTTCCTCTACCGGAGAAAGTAGTTCCCCTGTGTGGTGCATACTAGTATTCATGATTGTATTGTACAATCATGAATACTAGTATGCACCATAAGAAGTTTTTCCCATATTCTAACAGATGGCAGCTTCAAGCAGTTTGAAAGTAAAGCAGAATGCGCCTTAAGGGCACATTCTGCTTTACTTTCAACTTGCTTTAAGTGGTCATCTAGAAGCAGGCTATGGAGTAAAGGATTAATCTGGTTAGCTGACACAGTAGAGACTGCACAGTAGAGACTGCCTCATGTAAACAGAATCCAGAGATTAACCTAGTACAGTGCTCCCCCTCTACATCAACACCCAACCTGAGACAAATTATAAGTGTGTTGTTTGGAGGGAGATGTTATAGGCACGGAAGATTAATACCCTTAGAGTACATTTGCAAACAGTATGAACCCAGAACAGACACTTTAACTCAGCGTCTGATCTGGGTTCTTACTGTTTGTCACACGTCTTTATGTTTCATCTGTCAAAATGTCCTAAGCATAACTTTCAGAAAAAAACAGCAAACGACAATTTTAAGTAGACGATATTGCAGCAGTGAAAGCGTTAGACGTTATTGTCTTGTTTGGGGAACAGCGGCAAGCATTGTTTTAAGGAGGGAATCTTTGTTCAGAGGGCCATTGTAGGTAGGGAGCACTTTACATGTAATTTGGTTGTCTATCTAGTGTTGAAAAACTCAAAATATGTTGCAGACATTACAAACTGTTTGCATTTGACATTTGTTTGTTTAGCAATGCCAATAGACATTGGAATATAGCCATTGGGTATTGGTTTCACCAATAATGCAGTACGTAATTGGCTGTGATTTGCAAAATAGTTATCACTAATTAAAGACAAGCTTCTTCTAATTCAATCCACCACTGTAGTAATCCTTAACATGCTTATATATCGTCAGTTTCATAGAAAGTATGATGTCGTCTCCTCTGTTTCTGTGTTCTGAATAACAGTGATATTGTCTTACTTCCAGAGCCAAAAAGTTTGATGACCGAGCCACATGGAAGGCAAATGATGATGGAACGGTAAACACGGAGGGTCCCCGTCTCATAGTGGGCGGGGAGGGAATGGGGCCATCGGGGGGATTTGTTACTAAGTATGTCCTAGTCAGAGGCACGCATGTCAGTTTCTTAGTGTGTCAATCACCTGCTGATTTTTATCGTTTTTATTGTTCTCTTTATGTTGAGCATGGTTTTTCAGATCTAAGAATTTTGAGAAGAGCGGCGATTACAATAAAACATGGAAATCATCTGAGGATGGCACCGTGAATACAAACGGGCCTCGAGTGATTGTTGACCAAGGCAACGGGCCAGGCTCCAGTGGGGGCTTTGTTACAAAGTATGTTGCTTCCACTGATAAACACATATTTCAAAGAAAGTCTTTATTAAGAATAGATCTAATATATAAACTCGTAAAAAGTTGAAGTTTTCAAATGGACAGTGAGAGTTAAATGATGCTTTAGTAGAAAAAATAATTAACTTTTCATTGTCAAAACATGAATAGTTTCCTTGAAATATTTTCTTGTGGAGACAGGTAATGATTTAGATAAATGCGTAATAAATAGCAGATCTGTGCTTTAATGATTGATCGATTTTGGATTTTACGGCACTGCTTTAATGTATAAAGTGTAAAACAAATGGAAAGATCATAGCTGTGTGTTGCTTTAGTCATTTAGTAAAAAAAAAATTGTTTTTTTCCTGAGCTTAAAATAGTCAAAACTGCAACCAATCAGTTAAAAAGCGTGGACAGTTGTAATCCTCCTAATGGTGGTGTATATTGATGCCTTTGAAAACAGTGTAGACCCTGATCTGACAGCTCCTGAAGGAGCTGTCTGATCAGGGTCTGCATTTTTTTCTAAAAAGCTCTGTTTGACATGAGTCTGCACTCTTCCCTGTGGCACATTTTCCTCATTTTAATAGCCATGTTTGGCTTATCTAGATAAGGAGAATAAACAGAACAAATCCAATACTGTCTCACTCATTTTAACACCAAATCCTATGGTGTTGCTACTCATTTGAATCGTCTATTTGAGACGATTCTAATGAGAAGTGACACCATAGCGTTTAAAGCAGAAATAAAAAATTTTTTTTTTGAAAAACTCCCCTTATTTGGACCTCTGGCCATGTTCAGATGATAGATGCTCATAGTGGGTGTATCTTAAACATGAATATTCAGCAGAACAGTTTAAGATAGTGCCTGTCTTTTGACAAAAAATGATGTCATAAAGAACAAAAACATTAAAACCAATCAAAATGTAAAAAGGAACTCATGCTGAAGCTAATCTTGGATGTCAGTGTATAATCAAATTATTATACATGTATATACAGTGGAGCAACTAGGTTGAGTAGACTGTACAGTGGAACAGTATAGAATAAAAGTCAATGCATTCTAGTTTTTCAGACATTTTTCCTGAAAAAGGTTTGGATTGCAACAATTACTTGATTTGATCTAGAATTTATTTTATAACTAAAAATTCAAATGATTTTAGTCAGTTATTTCCCCATGCACATTTTTTAAAAAGTAGTTCTGATTTAAAGGAGTTCAACGCTTATTTCAAACAGTGTACGCTTTGACAAAAATGCTTTTTGTGTCATAATTTGCTAGAACTGTGATTACAGGGCTGCCATTTCTCCAGATTTTTCCGAAATTTTCGTACTTTTATCCTAGCAGATGGTAGCTTAAGTAGGTTGAAAGTAAAGCAGAATGCGCCTCAAGGCGCATTCTGCTTTACTTCCAACCTGCTTTAAGTAATTGCGCTTGAAAATTAGAAAATAGGATTTTTCAAGTTCAACTTATGGCAGCCCTGTGATTATTATATTTTTCTTTTCATATATATTTATATATTTTTGTCATACTGTTTTGCTTTGATGTGATTTTCTCTGTCAATGTTCATTGTTGTATTATTCTAGACCTTTGCAAGTGTTTGAGTCTAACAAGCATTGTTAGAATTAAAATTAACAAAGTATGATGTGAAGTGTTGTAATGCCTGTGATTTCACTTTCGGTAAATGAATGAGAAAGTTATATTTATGATACAAAACTTTAAAGAAAAGTTTCATGTTCATTTTAAGTCTTTAGACAATAAAAGCTAGATTCTCAGTTATATCCAAAATGTGACCTTATATTGACATACATAATTCTGTCTCATAAAGCAAAACTAATTATTGGAATTACAGTCAATTTTGCATCATGTGGCCACCCTTTGAAATAGTAATGTAGAGATCTCGAACAACAGATACACATGTACCTGTAACTGTTTAATTTAGGTTAAAATAATGCAGAAAGCTCCTTGGAGTTTTCTGCAATAGTTTTATCCTGGGTTGAGCAAAACTTGTATTTAAGACATAGCTATACCCATTCTATGGGACACCTGTTGAGTGGTCACTTAGAACAAGATTGTTACAATATAGTCATGGGACTGTTAATGTGGTCATTATGACCAGAATAGAGTTGATTAATAACAAATTCGTAGGTGTTCATTATAAGAAGTTGAGATTTGGAGTCATAGATCAGGAGGCCTTTGGGCAAACTTTGATCAACATTGAACATTTGATCAGTTTGTAATTTACAGATTTACCTTCCTTTGTTTTTGGCAAAACAATGTCCGCTCAATATTTCAAGTAGTATTTAACAGATTTTCCCCGAAACTTTATAGGAAGTTACATTACCACAATAGCCTGTTCAAGCTCAATAACCACAAATATTGAGTTATTAATTATGTAATTATGGCCCTTTGTTAGCTCACCTGAGCCGAAGGCTCAAGGTGAGCTGTTGTGATCGCCCGCCGTCCGTCGTCCGTCTGTCCGTCTGTCCGTCCGTCCGTCTGTCCGTCTGTCCGTCCGTTCAAATTTACTTCAAGCGACAACTCCTCTGAAACCGCGAGTCTGAGGAAAAAACTAATTTGCTCACGGTGTTCCTTGGATGCTTCTCTACAGAAATTGTTAAAATGAAACTTTAAAGTGGACTACTTATTGAAATTTATTAAAAAAAGTGAAAAACTTTAAACAAGTTTTTTGTAACAAACCACTGTTCCCACACCTTAGATATTGCATGAATAGTATCTTCTACTAAATCACTTTCAAAATTGTAAAAAATCAAAACCCTAGGATCAAATTTGACTCAACCCTGGCCATATCAGTGCTTTTTGATGCAGGTCTGACAGTAAAAACTCTCTAATGATCCGTTTTATACAGACGCATTGTATCTTCCAGGCTAAGAAGCTACCCTTATACTAAATGCAACATTTTTGCAAACAGTTTGGATCCAGGTCAGATGCCACATAATGCAGCATCTAATCTGGATCTAAACTATTTGCCACTCATTTACATATTTTCTTATATTTAGAAAATATAAGTTATTATTTTTTACATATTTCACATACAAACATTTGGAGCAGACAACAGTTCAGCATAATAATAGTCATGTCTCCAATTGCATAACTGACCC
The DNA here is from genome assembly GCA_922989275.2 of Gari tellinella. Lineage (NCBI taxonomy): Eukaryota > Metazoa > Mollusca > Bivalvia > Cardiida > Psammobiidae > Gari > Gari tellinella. Next base: position 109,119,339 of record OV277857.1, read on the forward strand.
ATAGCTAGCTCTGAACTCAGGTCACTGAGATACATAACAGAAATGAAAGTGATGTCTGCTATTTTATGCTCAAGCACAACTTAGTTCGAGGCATATTACTTTTGGTCTGTCTGTTTGTTTGTTTGTGTTTTGTTTGTTTGTTTATCTTTCTGTCTATCAGTCCACAATTAATTCTTGGCCATAAACAGTATGGATCCAGGTCAGATGCCACATAATGCTGCTTCTAATCTGGATCCAAACTATTTGCCACTCATTTACATATAGTTTCTTATATTTAGAAAATGTAAATAATGATATTTATTAACCTATTAACCCATACATATTCTTTTTTATGTCTTTAATTTATTCTTCCACAGAAGAAAATATTTCACTTTATACAGTCATTGTTGTCTTTAACAATTGCTTCAAATGACATCTCCTCATATACCGCTGAAAAGATTTCAACCAAACTTTACACGAATGTTCCTTGGGTCAAGTTCTTTCAAAATTGTTCAAAGAATTAAAAACAATGTAGAACTCTGGTTGCCATGGCAACCAAGTGAAAAAATAAGGAAATCTTAAAAAAAATTCTTGTCTGAAACTACAAGGGCCAGATCTTAGACATTTGTCACATAGCATCATCTACAGGTCCTCTATCAAACTACAAACTATGCCCCTGGGGTCAAAATTGGCCCCGCCCAGGGGGTCACAGTTTAACATAGAGTTATATAGTGAAATTTTCAAATGTCTTCTCCTCTGAAACTAATATGGCCAGAGCTTTGATATCTGGCTTGGTGACACTTTTAGATGTCCTATACCAATAAGGTTCAAATGGTTCTGGTCGATTGCATATCATCTACAGGTCCTCTATCAAGTTTGTACAAATTATGCCCCTGGGGTCAAAATTAGCCCCACTCCGGGGGTCACAGTTTTCATACGTCTTCTTTTCTGAAGCTAATATAGCCAGAGCTTTGATATTCGGCATGGTGTTACTTTTAGATGTCCTTTATCTATTTTGTTCAAATGGTTCCAGTCTGTTGCATATGTAGGTCACAGGAGCTAAAAATAGATTTTTTCAATGGAAACTTAAAAAAAATCTTCTTGTCTAGAACCCTAGTACCCTGATCTTAGATATTTGGAACATAGCATCATCTACAGGTCCTCTATCAAGATTGTTCAAATTATGCCCCTCGGGTAAAAAATGACCCCGTCCTGGACTTAAATCATTATCTCCATTTTGATGTACAGCTATTCTCAGGTGAGCGACATATGCCCCATGGGGCTCTTGTTTATTTACCAATACAGGCATATATTATGTCAGTTTTGCGCTTCTATTCATAGGTGGTTTAGGTGCCAATGCACCCATAATGCTGTCAGGAGAAGTTATTTGAAATCCAAATATTCATTTCAATCATCCTGGAAGAATTTTTTTGCCAGACTATTTATAATAAACCATTCTAAAGGGCATGTACTTTAAGACGTTAGGCTATTCCCTTGCTTCCAATTTTAAAAGACTAATGTTTCCTAGAGGCTGTATCACTGTCTGAAAACTTGTAATATTGTTCACATGTAATATTTGCCAACGGAGGAGTTTTAGATTACAGGCTACTTGTGTAAAGTCTTCATTTAAAAAAATTATGCAGGTTTGATGTTATTTTGATATGACATCATCAACAATATTTGTTTAAAAGATTGATAATTTCTTACAAAAACCAAAATGTACAAATAGAGCTTTGATTTTACTTGAATTAAGGCAATTCGATTAAGAAAAATAGCCCATTTTCATTGTCTACGTTTGTATATAAACTGAAAAGTTGCAAGTCTAAGATAAGGCAGCGCTGGAACTGGCTAAAACTCGAGATTAACCTTGACTAGTTTCATCTATAATTAGACTCTTCAGAACGTACTGAACCTACGATAGTGGTCATCTGTCTTCAAAAGTAGAAACAGACATGGGGTAAAGGGCTACCCCTTTAACCCATATCCTGCTTCTGGTTATGCAGATAGGTGACCACTTAAAGCAGGTTGAAAGTAAAGCAGAAGTGCCTAAAGGCACATTCTGCTTTACTTTCAGCCTGCTTTAAGATACCTTCTGCTAGAATATAGGAAACATTTCTTATAATACATATTTATGATTGTATAAATTGGAACTATTTTCTTCAGTGGTGGAATAAATAATATACGCTAAAAGGCGCTTCCATGGGGTAAAGGGTTAACCCATTACCCCATAAATATGCCTTTTTACGCCTTTAATTTATTCATCCACTGAACAAAATAGTTCCCAATTTATACTGTTACAAATAAGAATAATAAGAAATAGTTTCTATATTCTAGCAGATAATAGCTTAAAGCAGGCTGAAAGTAAAGCAGAATGCGCCTTAAGGCGCATTCTGCTTTACTTTCCACCTGCTTTAAGCGGGCAACTATTTTCAAAAATAGAAACAGGCTATGGGGTAATGGGTTAACACAGTTTTGACTGTAACAACTTTAGCAAGGTGCTAGGTGGTACTGATATACACATTAGTCTGGCTGCTCAGACAAGTGATTTACCATCTGCTTGCTCCACAGACAATTATTTGCTAGGTGGAATGAAATATTTATGAAATCTATCAAAATCTTACAAACCCGATCAGTGCAGTCTGGCTGATTTTGTTAATCACCCTATGTGTGAATTTCGGAGCATTTGTAGACAGGGAAAGTGCACATACACCTCACAGAAAACTCAGGGCATTTTTTTTACTGTATGAATAATAAAGGTTTCAATTTTTCATAAGTGATTTCATGAGATGAATTTTTTTTTGTCATTACTGCTTGAGCTTGACCTGCACTTTTTAGTTCACCTGGCACAAAGTGCCAAGGTGAGCTATTTTGATTGCCCTGTGTCCGTCGTCCATCTGTTCATCCGTTCGTCGTCCGTCATCAACAATTTCTTTAAATGACATCTCCTTCTAAACAACTGGATGGATTTTAACCAAACTTGGCAAGAATGATCCTTATATGGTCCTCTTTGAAACTTGTTCAATCACAGGAGCTAAAAATAGATTGTTTCAATAAAAACTTAAAAATTCTTCTTCTCTGAAACCACAGTACCCTGAGCTTAGATATTTGGCACAACACATCATCTACAGGTCCTCTATCAAGATTGTTCAAATTATGTCCCTTGGGTCAAAAATGACCCCGCCCCGGGGGTCACAAATTTACATAGAGTTATTTAGTGAAATCTTCAAACCTTTTCATCTCTGAAACCAATATGGCTAGAGCTTTGATATTTGGAATGGTGTGACTTCTAGAGGTACTTTACCAATATTATCAAATGTTTCCGGTCCGTTGCATAACTAGGTCACAGGAGCTAAATATAGATTTTTTCAATAAAAACTTAAAAAAAATTCTTCTCTCAAACCACAGTACCCTGAGCTTAGCTATTTGGCTCTCAGCATCATCCAATCAGCAAATGGCACAATCATATTGTCATAATTTCGCAGCTTTCCAAAATATGTTACATTTACATCAACGGTCCCAGGTGAGCGATTTAGGGCCGTATACGGCTCTTGTTTTAAATGGAGGCTGGCTATATACATGACTGTATGATCTATATGGAAACAGTATGAGTAGTTTGTGTAATTACAATTTGAATCTGAAGTGGACTAGTTTTAATGGTATTTTATCATGATAATATTAATGCCAGATAGATAGCATTATGCATAGAAAATGAGAAGACTCGGTTAATGAGATATTTCCATCAGTTAATTAAGCTTTAAAACATTGAAATATACCAGGAATGCTTTAAAGTTGGTATTTGCAATATTATAGAAAGTTAAAGCCAGTGGAAACAACCTAAAACAATTCTTCATTTTCAAAGGTACAGTCGAACTTCGATATCTCGAACTCGGTTAAATCAAACATACCTGTGTTTCAAAGTTAAAACGTGGCTTAGCCACGTTTTAACTTTGAAATATGGGTATGTTCGACCTAACAAGGGATGAAATAATGCAGTTCATGCGTCAAACTATCGGATAGTTCGAGTTAAGTGAGTTTGAGATATCGAAGTTCGACTGTATATGTATACATAAATATTCACACCTTTGTTAAGCAGCCATTGAAAGAGGATGTGTAGGTATAAGTGTTGATAGGGTTACGAAAATTTGTAGCCTGACAAGTTAACTTATTCAACACTTAGTAACTCTAGTGGGTTATTATGTTCCCTGGTTTATCTTTTTAGTTACAAAAACATGAACCAGGGTACTTGAAATTCTGGGTAGCTTAATAAATACTGCTCTATATTAGCAAACAGTGTAGACCCTGATCAGAGGGCTCCTTTAGGAGCCTTCTGATCTGGGTCTATACTGTTTGCAATTGTGTTGAATGAGTTAATCAGTCCTATTTTGGCCATGAATAAACAATTGACTGAAACGTAGTCACACCAGCTTTCCTATGTTTTGGTAATTCAAAAACATGAATCTACAATGATTATCTCTGCATTAACAGAACTTTATGTTGTGATGTCTGTCAAATTATTGTATGCCCATAATGCCATATACCAGTTTTATAGATACAGCAACAGTGTCCTGATTAGAATTAACTCTTTTAACCCATTGTATGCTGGGTAATATTTGGCGGCCATTTTAAAATGTCGTCTGCAGCGGGTATAACTCAAATATTTGCAAAAGATTTTAGCAGTTTCTGATAAAATACTGAACTAGCTGCAAACAGTTTTGATCTTCTGCACTTAACAAGCGTGGCACCCATATAGCACGGACTCTCGACATGTTTAGTTTCTCACGGAAATGTCGATGTACAGACAATAATTATGCTGACCCCGAGGAGTTCTGCATTCTATCTCCCCGCAAGACGCCGATCACCATTCATGACGCTCCTCAAGTTTTCTAAATAGTGAAACTGTCAATTTCTTTTGACCGTCCCATCTTTACATTATTTTCTCAACCAATCCTTCTGAAAATCGCGTATGCTATTTGAACATCAGCAAGCGAGATGCTGATTGATAAATTTCTGTTTATTGTAGCTGTTTTAACGTCTGTTTCGGGATCAAATGCAACTCAAAGCAGTATTCTTTGACATTCTGCTGCGCCGCCTTTTCCTCTGACGTCGTCATTTCTTGCGCCTTCAGAACACGGTATCATTCTCCAGAACTAGATATCTTTTTTTTAAATGACGCTACGTTAACGAATTTTTCCAGGATGACGTCATATAAAACAATGCCAACATTCATGACGCAATTTTGCACAAATTTCGATTCGAAATTGCTTTGTAGGAGGTTGTAAAATGTACCTCTTTAAATCTACCTTTAAGATTTTGGCGTGCACCGCATAATCTAACCAACAATTAATATTTACAAATAAAATAGGGTTAGGTGTGTTCAGGAACCATATAATTTTTATACAAATGTGAAAATGTTTGAAATAGCATTGGTAAAAAAATCATAGAAATATTATGTCGGGTTCTTCAAAAAAAATATTAGTCCACGGTGTTTTGGGACAGCCCTCGTATATATACTATATATACCGGTATATAGAATCACTTATTTCTCAACATGTTCTTCATAAAAATGACCTTTCATCCTTATCCCCTGTACTGGTAAAAGAGTTATAGGAAACATGTATTGTATATTGTGACAGTAAACCGTGGAAGAAAAAGATGAAGAAGCCGGCTGAAAGTAAAGCAGAAAACTCCTAAAGTTAGAAGTTTTCTGCTTTACTTTCAGCCTGCTTTTATCTGTTATCCCATACAGCCTGTTTCTAGTTTTGAAAACAGGTGACCACAAGCCATAAATGGAAGAGTTCTATAACATTTATTAATATCTATCAGGATTACAAATGATGCTCGTGAAGATGAAATGGAACAAAACTTAACAGAAGTGAGTGGCATGTTGGGTAATCTACGGAACATGGCAGTTGATATGGGCAGCGAGATTGGCGCACAAAACAGACAACTGGACAGAATTAACCAGAAGGTGAGCTGTTTTATTATCAAATTGCAAACAGGGACAAAAATATTGCAGCATATAGCCAAAACTGTATTGAGTGGTTATTCTAGAAGGGGCATTGGCAGGCTTTAAAACACAGCCTTTAGCTGCAAAACCGTGATTACCTTTTAAAACAATTTGGATCCAGATGAGATGCAGCAGAATGAGGCGTCTCATCAGGATCCAATTTATGTGACAGTGACCTGACCCTATTTTACTTAGCCACGTTTTAACTTTGAAATTAGGGTATTTTCGACAAAACCTACTTCGAGATATAGAAGTTCGACTGTATTTTGTAATCTGTGATTACCAGGTGTATTGGGTCTTCATCTGTCTTCTTAAAAAGATCCCGTATTAATGTTCTAAGAATGAGCTCCAGCTAAGAGGAGTTAACCAAAAAGTAATACAACTTTTTCTTAAAAAATGACCAAGCATAATAAATAAATTATGTTGTGACTACTTATTAGAATGTCATCTTCAAGACCATTGTCATCACAATCATGGTTTAATGGAGATAAAAAGGATTTGAGTAAATGCAGAGCTCAAGATAAGGGGAGTATTCCAAAAATTAAAATCTTTATTTCTGTATTAAACCCTATGGTGTCACTACTCATTAGAATCGTCTCTTTGAGACGATTCTAATGAGTAGTAACACCATAGGATTTGATGCTGAATGATGGAGAAAATGTTGGATTTGTTGGGTTTACTCCCTCTTATCGGGAGCCCTGTAAATGTATAATAGTCCTGTGATCTGACTCTGCATGTTTGATAGAAGTATCCAGTGTCATGTTCAAGGGTTGACTTTAGAATGTGGTTACACTGCTGGTTAAATCAATGGCCTTGGTTTGCTGTTTACTAACATTTCCATAAGCCTTTCCTCCAAAGGTAAGACTAGTAGTGCAAATCACCTATACCTAACTGTGTGTAGGGCAGGAGACTGCATAAGTACAGCAGAAAGCTCATAAAGGAGATTTCTGCTTTGCTGTCGTCATGTTTTAAGTTGCATCCTGCCTTTAATACAGTTGGACATTGGTTGATTATTTGCACTTATGAATATGGAGGAAAAGGTTACTGGATGAACAGAATGATAAGTATTTTTGTATCACCTGCAGAAGAGAGGGGAGCAATACAATTTGGCTTCTCAATGTAAGCTTGAAGAAGAGCAGAAAGCTCCTTAAGTGAGATCCCTGCTTTACTTCAGCCTGCTTTAAGCAGCATCCTATCTACATGTAAGAAATTTACTTGTCTGTTTAATAATGCCTGAAAAGGTAAAGATGTAAAATTATGTTTCTATATACTGTAAAACAGGTATTTTTCGCATCATGAATATATCGCGTAATACGATTTTGTATTAATTCGCGACATCATGCAATATTTCTAGTAGTTGGTAGCTTAAAGCAGGCTGAAAGTAAAGCAGAATGTGCCTTAAGGCACATTCTGCTTTACTTTCATTCTGCTTTAAGAAGTCACCTATTTTCAAAACTAGAGACATTCGCGAATTAACGCGTAAATTATATTCTCGCGAATAAAACCGGTTTTACAGTAGGGGAGGTAATGACATGAAAAGGCAATTGTATGAGGGATATAAGGTTAACCCATTACCCAATAGATAAACCTTTTACACCTTTAATTTATTCCTCCATTAAAGTAAATAGCTCCACATTATAGAAAGATAATTATGCACCATAACAAAATATGTTCTATATCCTAGCAGATTGTAGCTTAAAGCAGACTGTAAGTAAAGCAGAATGATCCTTTAGGAGCGTTCCTGTTTTAATTTGTCTGCTTGAAGCTGCCAATTGTCTTAAAAATTGAAAATAAGCTGCAGGGTAAAGGGTTTATTGGTGATTTTTTCTGCTGCAGGTGATACATGTGTTAATTTGTACATACAGAGGAGAAGACGTTATTCTTTCCCGTTTTAAATGCAAACAAAACGCAATCCCAGTGCAGTAAATTGGGTAAAATGATAACTTTTTGAAAATTTGATAACTCATTTTAAACTGAGTGGCAAACAGTTTGGAGCCTGATCAGATGCCGGGTTACCCGGCATCTGATCTGGCTCCAAACTGTTTGCAATAGAAACAATAGTATTAGTGTAAACACATTTATTGGGAAAGAATAAGGTCTTCTTTGCTGTAAGTCATTATTCCCCTCGCAATTGATACTAATGACATCTATACTGCATATTTGATTCTCATGCATATTGACTAGCTTGACTATGTTATACATGATATGAATTAATATTCTTCCCACATTGCAGTCGGAGTCGAATGAGGACAGAATTCGGGAAGCCAACACAAGGGCTGCCAAACTTCTCAAATCCTAGAGCTGCCATTGGCGGCTACCTTAGACACAAGTGGTTATCACCTTCTTCTCTCTCTCACCTGCCATGTACTGCTGTTACCATCACTTGTCCTTAACCCATTGTATGCTGGGTAATATTTGGCGGCCATTTTAAAATGTAATCTGCAGCGGGTATAACTAAAAAAATTGCAAAGATTTTTAGCAGTTTCTGATAGAAGATTGAATTAGCTTGGACAGGGTCTACTGACAAAGTCATGTCTGCCCTTACAATTTAGGCATCGTAGTTGAAGAAACATGGATTTGAATGTCAGTTTGGAACCTGATCAAACAATGAGTGATTCAGCATTTGATCAGGATTCAAATATTTTGCTAATGTCAACATCTTTTGGGCCAAGGCATTGAAGGAGCTAACACTTCTCATGCTGATTAAGACTTTGTAAGGTCTGTTTTAATTCTTTGCATGCTAACGGCAGATATGACTGCCAAAGTGGTTACCTTTGCAAATAGTTTGGATCCTAATGAGACGCCGAATAATGTGGTGTCTCATCAGGATCCAAACTGTTTGACACTCTCTGACCTTGTTTTGAAAAGAAATTTTTAAAATTCTATTTTTAAAACAGTAGCAGACAACAATTATTGTTGTAGATGAAAAAAACAACCCAGCATGCAATGAGTTAAAAAAAATATACATCATTTTAGATAATTATCTTCTACCTATCTAGTTAATTATGACTTGTTCTTCCCCCATTGTTGAGAAAGTGCAATCTGAGTGTGACTGTCAGATTGATCAATTTGGGATTTAAATCTTTCAACACTAAGCAACTCTTGTGGGTTATAAGTTTCACTTGTGGATCCCTTTAGTTACCAAAACATGACCAGTCTACTTTGAGTTCTGGGTAGTTTAATAAATACTGCTTTTAAGTAGCAAACAGTGCAGACCCTGATCAGAGGGCCTCTGATCTGTGTCTACACTGTTTGCAAATGTAATGTGTATATTTTAAACAGGTCCATGGTGTTGAAAGTGTTAGAAAATAATATAAATTCCTTAATCTCTGTTTGGCAAGTGGTACCTACAGCAGTACATAGCATTAATATTGTAACATATATTTGCTTCAGTTTTCCTCAGTACTAATTTTGTTTTATGTTTTTATTTTGTGTTATCTTGTAGCTTAGGCTAAATATATATGATTTGAAAGTTTCCCTTTTATGGCCACTTAAAAGAAGACTGATTTATGATGTTAAATACAGATAGCAGGATGCAAGCAAAGCAGAAATCTCCTTGAGGAGCTATCTGCTTTACCTGCAACCTACTTTAAGCTTTTCATCATTTATTTAAGTGGTTATCATAGGGAGGTTTTTAACCCATTACTCCATAGATATGCATTTTTATGCATTTAATTTATTCCTACACTGAATAAAATGGATCAAATTTATGAAGTCATGAATATATACCAAATTTTTTTTTTCTATATTCTGGCAGATGGTAGCTTAAAACAGGCTGAAAGTAAAGCAGAATGCACCTTAAGGCCTGCTTTAAGTAGTCACCTGTCTTCAAATCTAGAAACAAGCTATGGTGTAAAGGGTTGATGAAAATGTAGGCCTCTGTTTGAAGATAAATGAAATCCATTGATGTTTCTTGGGGTATTGAATTTGCCAATAATCAAATTGAATTGTCGATTGCACAAAAATAGCATCGCTCTCTTTCATTCTGAAACAAAATCTTGTTTTATTACTATCTGGTTGTCAGGCTCTATAAAGAGATAATAAAGTTAATGACCGACTTTTAAAAATGAAACATTCATTTTTATGCTACTGCAAGATGAAAGAGAAAGTGAAACAAATGTTGACGTCGCTGTCCTCAATGTCCTTGATGTCAAACATTTGGGTTAGCTCCAAAGTTTTTGTTTTACATTTGTTGCTCAAAAAGTAAAAGGGCTAGATAAACCAAACTTGGAATACAGGGTCCAAGGTTATAAAGTGTTTGAGTTGATTCTGAAGTCATTCTCAAGCATTTGATTGGTCAGATTTGAGCTTTATAACCTTGGACCCTGTTGTATCAAATCTAAATGTCTAGACTGATGGGGGAAAACAGGGACAGGCGCAGAAGTTAATTCTGTGAATTTATTTTTTTATTCACTGGTAAGTTCAGTTGGGCAAGAACTGACCTTGAAGTAGACAATGTCTTTTAGAGAGGCTTATATTGTACGAGTGGTGAACTATTGTCATTTTGTATGAAGATTGGCTGAGGTCATGTGACAGAATGAACAGTCAAACTCGGTTCAGGCAATCATTCAATACAGAAGCATGTACATGTATATATATTTGACTCTTTGCATGCTGGGTTATTTTTCCGTCTGCAACAATTGTCGTCTGCTGATATTCTAAAAATAGAATTTTCTAATTTTCTTTTCAAAACAGGGTCAGAGTGCCAAACAGTTTGGATCCTGATGAGACGCCGCGTTACGCGGGGTCTCATCTGGATCCAAACTGTTTGCATAGGTTATCACTGTTGAGCATATATATGCCGCTAGAGCATGCAAAGAGTTGATAGCAGATGATTGTTTTAAGCAGGATTTGAGAAATGCAGAAAGCTCCTGTATGAGATTTCTGCATTATTTGTCTCCTGCAATAAGCAACAATCTGTGGGGGTTCTATGGTATGGTTGCTTAGTACAAGTTTATAATCATATACTTACACCTAAATATTGTTGGTTCCAAACCATAACCACTACTTTTAGCATTCGGCACTTTATAAAAGACTATATTTAAACCTTTGAGTAACTCAGAATTTCATCTGGATCAAACTCTTTGTACTAAAATAAATAATATGTTAAATCCCTGTATTATGACTATTCAATCAGACTTTTGTCAGTTATTTTAACTAACTTATCCCTAACACTTCAAATGGACAGTTCCAGTTGATAATTAAGTCTAATCTCATTTTGACAATTAAGGGTTGGATTTTGCAAAAATGAGTAACAGTGCAGACCCAGATAAGAGGCATTCTGTAAGAGCCACCTGGTCTTGGCTACTCTGCTTACATAGGATTTGTGTACTCTTCACAGGTACGCTGCTTGTATATGCCACATAAACATTAGTGGTTATTATGATAGGGTTGATGACTTCTGAAAGCAAGATAAAAGTAAAGAAGACAGCTCCTTTGTCTCATTTGTTTTTTAATTTTTGTGCATCTTTTAAACTGCCATATATAGTAGGTAAAACCTCTCTACTACGACCACTAAACAAAAGGCTAATTGGTTGTATAAAAGACAGGTGACAGCTAAAAGCAAGGTGAGTGTAAAACAGAAATTTCCTTTAGGAGCTTTCTGTTTGACATTCACCTGACAAATAACACACTTTAGTGGTAGTAATAGAGAGGTTTTACTGTTTTTTAACACCATAACTGAATTTTCAATTGAGGGGTTATAATATGGGGAATCACATATAATATATCTGAACAAAGAATCACTGCAAAAGGCCATGTTTTATGTTTTGCCTTGAAAGTGTGCTCGGAGTGCTAAATTTTCAATGGTATTACAGAAACAGTTTCCTGATTCGCTCAAAACTAGAACTGGGATTTTAGGTTTTTTCTGTTTGAGAAAACACTGATTTTCTATGGTATTTATGTGCTTGTGAAAAGTTGCATGGAGTTCCTTGGAGATCTCAGCTGGTGTAATGAATGTAGGAGGGCCACTCCCTCTGACACCCTTTATATGATGAATCACCTTCGCTGTTGTCAATGTGCTCACCATCATGATCTTACTACAGTAAGACTTCTCTATTGTCATTGTGACAACTAAATATTGTTAATTTTATAATTTTAGATGTTTAAGGCAGGTGACTGCTTAAAGCAAGGTGGCAGTAAAACAGAAAGCTCCTTTCAGAGCTTTCTGTTTTACTGTCACCTTGCTTTAAGCTGCCACCTGTCTTTTATACTGTTAATTAACCTTCTTATTAGTGGTCGTAATATAGAGGTTTTACTGTATTACTTGAGACAGATAAACATTTTAAAGCCTTAAATAGACATTTGAAAGGGCCATACATTTATTTTGGATATCAGGAACTTTTTTGTATGCTATATCGGTAGGGAAGACGCTATTCTTTCCTGTTTAAATGGAATGAAACACAACTGCAATTCAGTGAAATGTAGCAAAGTACAGGTTCTTAAACCTGTTGATGACTGAAAAAGATATTAATCTGAAATCATTCTCAATCATTTGATTGGTCAGATATGAGCCTAGGCATAGGCTCAAATCTGACCAATTAAATGCTTGAGAACAAGGTCAGACTCAACTCAAATTCTTTATAAGCGCTGAACCTGATCAGAATTACTCAATGTCTGATCAGACTCCAAATTGTTTAAGATGGACACAGTTGTTTTGGCACATATACATAAATGTATATGGAACTATTGTAACTCCCTCACAATTGTGACGGAGTTACAATAGTTTTGCACCAAGCCCTCGATATGTTTATTGGGAAATAACAATAGCCTCTTCTCCCCTGTAACTGTTGTTGAGCTTGTTTTCTTTTCTTTTCACCACAGGTGCTGTATTTAGTATACCTATGCACTTATATGTATTTGTTTATTTAAGAAATAATAAATTCATACCAGTGTTCTATCGAACACTGGTAGGAGTTGAGATGCGTAGTAATTTAATCACGAGGCCTTTAGGCCGAGTGATTTAATTACAAGCATCTCAACGACTAGCCGTGTTTGATTGTTAGATAGAACACTGGTATTAATTTATTATTTCGATTCTAACACATAATTAAATCTTAATTTGCACCGAAGTAACGGCGCTACATTTCTTGGCGTACGTATTTTCGAAGCCATATGACGTCACGTTAGAACGTTTAGCGCGTGAGTGTTCTACTGAAAATTCGAACACCAAGACGATCCTTCTTCGCTTATATAGGGGTGTGGGCGAGATGTGTTAGAATGGGAAATAACAATAGCCTCTTCTCCCCTGTAACTGTTGTTGAGCTTGTTTTCTTTTCTTTTCACCACAGGTGCTGTATTTAGTATACCTATGCACTTATATGTATTTTGTTTTTCAGTTGTATTGTTTTGCTTTGATTTCTCTATCATACAAATGTAGTACTGTCAAGTCAGTGTTCAGAGACCAGTTAATAAACAATGTAGCTCTCTAAAACATCATAATTATGATTGCTTAATGTAGGATAATGCAGGATCCTTAACCCATTACTCCATTGATATGGCTTTTTACTCCCCTATTTTATTCCTCTACTGAAGAAAATAGTTTCAATTTAAACAGTCATGATTTTGTATCACAAGAAATATTTTCTATTTTCTAGCAGATGGTAGCTTAAAGCAGGATGAAAGTAAAGCAGAATGTGCCTCAAGGCACATTCTGCTTTACTTTCAACCTGCTTTAAGTGGTCACTTGTCTTCAAGGTTGGACACAGGCTATGGGGTAATGGGTTAAGGAGATTTCTGCATTTTTGTTATCCTACATTAAGCTGTCATCTGTCTTCAATACTTTAGGAGCATTCTCCAAACATTTTTTTTTTATCTTTGTGCATTACTTTTAACCTTCAATGTATAATAAGCCGCCAGCTGTCTCCATGACTTAAACAGCTTTTCTGAAAACATTTAGAGCTTTTTGAATTACTTAAATCTTGCACTAAACTGCCTATGCATCTCTATTTAATTGGCCTCTTAAGCACTGGCTCGACTTAGTTTAGTGAAAACCGTATTTTCTATTTATGGCCTTGTACCTTGCAACTCATACAGGAATAATCCAATACAGACTATGGCTGTGTCGCTGTAACATTGGCAGCTTGTCATAATATTGGAATGATACACCATTTTCAGATTGTCATATTTTTTACTTCTGTATGGACATTAACAGCTCAATGTGTCGAAACAATCACCTTTGGCGGTAACAGTACCAGCGAGACAGGACAGTAAAAGTCTCCAAAATCTGAAATCTGTATCATTCTACATGCATTTGACGTTATCACTGTTTTGGGGAATTGGGACTAATACAAGAAAATGAGATTTTTGTATTGTTTTTGAAATTTACAATCAAGGAAAGTGATTATTTTGACCTCAAGGGAAATCAGAAGCCTGGTAATGGTCTAACATGGGGGAAGTATGGTGTTAGGTACAGTCAGACCTGGTGGCAGCAAACAGTCAGGAAGAAGAATAAATATCTTTAAATACAAGTGACTGTTTAATGCAGGACAATAGAAATGCAGAAAGCTCCCTTTGGGAGCTTTCTGCATTTCTTTTGTCCTGCATTAAGCTGAAACTTGTTTAAAATAATGTCTGTTGTTGTTGTTTTTCTGTGTGTTTGGTTAATACAGGTCTGGCTGTATACATATGTATTGTTGTAATTAGTGCATGTATTAGATAGAGGTGAAGAAAATTCTATTGCATAATGAAACACTTACTATTGTATAGCAATTCATGTAAGGATTTTCTGAATAACCGATACTCCATTTCATTGAAATATTTTTGTCAATCTTGTCAACAGTATTAAACCATTAAATCGTTCCTTCATAACATGATTTAAGATGGATGACAGCTTAAAGTAGGCTTGAAGAAACTACTTGATAAGATAGAGGAAATATTTACCAGAACAGGGTAGCATGGAAGATATAACTCTTTCCAGTGTAAATGAATGTAAATGTAGAAAATGACTTCTTTTTAAAAGTTCTTCCAATTTATTTTCATCTGAGCGGGAAAACTTTTTGGAGCCAGATCAGAGGCCAACTTACCTGGGGTCTGATCTGGCTTCAGACTGTTTGTAATGGAAAAATATTTCATCACAGACTTGTTGATTGGGAAAATATAATGTCTTCTTCACTGCAGCATGAAAAGGTATCTCTTTAAGTAATTGGAAAATCTGTCTATTATATGAAGGAACGGTTAAGTAGTTTAAAATTGTTAAAAACAACTAATGTATAAAAGTGATACAGAAATGCATGTTATAAGAGAGTATTTCTAATGAACCATAAATATATAATACACGCGTATAATAATAATAAAAAAGTAATTTATAACCATATGTAATTGCAAAATATTTTCACAATATAAAAGCCATTTCAGTACCTTTCAAGGTGGTAGCGTAAAGAAGGCTGAAAGTAAAGCAGAATGCTCCTTTCGGAGCATTCTGCTTTACTTTCAACTTACTTTAAGTGATAACTTGTTTTCAAATTTAGAAATCTGCTATTTGGTAATTGGCTACAAGATAAAGTTGAACATTTCTGTAGTTTATGACTAGGTTTTGCGTTTTTATAGCATTGATGTTGTTGCTATTCTTTGTTAACCATTCTATTTTATTTCTTCTTTCTTTTGCCACAGGGAGAGTCACTTACAGGTAGAGTGGACACAGCTAACAAACGGGCAAACAAAATTCTCAGAGACCAATGATACACGCTTTTCACGACTGAAACTACAACATGCTTCAACTACTCAGATGCTCATTGCAGGACTGTATAGGTTCCTGCTAGTGAAATTGACATACTGTGAAATTAACAAGATCTTCATATTGAAGGATCATTGTCTAAAATTAGATTGAAACAAAAGGAGACAATCAGTTAAATTTGATGATTTTAACAAGTGCAAGTAAACCCCCACTGTAATGACCATTTGAAAGATTAATTAATGACTTTGACTTCTGACAGCTTAAAGCAAGATGAAATTAAAGCAGAAAGCTTCTAGAGGAGCTTTCTGCTTTACTTTCATATTGATTTAAGCAGTCACATGCTTTTAGAAATTAAAAAATGAAATAAAATCAAGCCCTGTTTCATTTGTTCCTTAAAGTTGGGTTTTTACTGCATGTTCAATTGATAGAAAACACTGTGTCCAGAAAGCATTTGAAGATAAAGACTTCAGTTAGGATGTTTACAGTTTTTTCCTTAATAGTAGTTTTGGGAAATCCGGCAATTTAACATGGGCTATGGTTCTGTAACTCTTCAATCTGTATGGCCACATGTAGATTTAGTCCATTTAATTATTAATTAATATATTGCTAAGCTTTTGTTCAGCAGTTATTCAGTAACAAAGGCATGGGACATCTTTAAAGATAGGGTGCTGCTAAATGCAGAGTTATGTTAACTTATTCAACTTCATGGACCTTATTTAAAATATGCTCATTACATTTGAAAACAGTGTAGACTCAGATCAGAGGGCTCCTATTGGAGCCCTCTGATCTGGGTCTACACTTTTTACCAATTTAGACCAGTATTTATTAAACTACCCAGGATTCCAGGGAGACTGGTACATGTTTTGGTAGGTAAAATGATCTACAAGGGAACCCAATAACCCACAAGTTATTTAGTCTTGAAAGAGACTGTAGAAAACCTCTTAAAGTCTTGGTTATTGTTGAACAGGTATTAGTTACCTTATATGCAGAAAGCTATGAAAAGGGCTTTCTGCATTATGACTGTCCCGCAGTAAGCTGCCACCTGTCTTTAGGATCACCTTGCCATCGTCTAATGAATGGCTGCTAAACACGTGTTTGGCTCTAGTTAGTAGGTGTGATGCCTCTTGATAGTGGCTAAGTGTGTCTGAATATATTTGTTTGGCTGTTATGGCTGTTTAATTCTTGTCAGAAATGATGTGTTAAAATATTATCCCAGTGGCATTTCTTTAAATAGTTTTGTTTGATGCCAGAGCTTCTATTGTCTCTTAACATTTTCCCTCATATATATAGCTAATATTCTGTGTTAAAGAGATGTGGTTGCTAAAAGTAGGTTGAAAGTAAAGCAGAAATCTCCCAAAGGGAGATTTCTGCTTTACTTTCAGCCTGCTTTTATCAGTTACCTGTCAGATAGAAGTATTAAAAGTGCTTTCTATATGGAAATCGTGAAGGCATGGAAAGTCAGTTCTATGAGAAATACATAAATTGATGAAAAGGCTTTGCTATGAGGCAAAGTGTTAAGACAATGGTGTCACTGGTGTAATGCTAACTTTGGTTCTTTTTCAATGCACACAAACAAGCTATATGTTCTGAAATAAATGGAAGGGCTCTTTGATTACTGAGATTTCACATGCACATAGGAGCAGCTCATGGGAAAGGGGACTCTCAGGTCCAAAACCGAGTAATAAAAACAGTATTTGCTTAGGGTCTGTACTGTTTGTTAAATGTCGAAGTCGTCAGTATTTCATTCAATGCCTTTGCTAACAGTACAGACCCTGACCAGATGAAAGTTTTGTAATCTAGGTTTACTCTGTAGCATCTGAGAGCTTTTCACTTGTGGCATGACTCTATTTGTTTTACAAGTAGAAATTACAAGTTGCAGAAAGACAATTAATGGACAGTCACTGTTTTTTGGCTCTTTGCTATTCTTTAGATTGTTCAAGAAAAAAATCACACAAATTCTGTAGCGATCTTGAATTTAATTGGTTGGGTGTGAATTTAACTACATAAAGAAGTTTAAATTGGTAATGATAATGGGTAAATACAAATAAACTTTTGTATTGTAAGGTAAAGTCCAGACATTGCAACAACTGAGAAAAAAGAAGTGCCATTGTATGATTTATGGTGTTAAAGACAGGCTGTAACATAAAACTTGATAAAAGTTAAGCAGAAAGCTCCTTAAGGAGCTTTCTGATTTACTCTTATCCTGCTTTAAGCAGCCACATAACTTATAAAGTCTGAGTGATTGTAATAACAAGTCTTCATTACTTTCAAGGTGCTAATTTTATTTATAACCAGCACTATCTTTAATTTATTGACAAAGAAAAAAGTGAAACTTGTATTGCATCATGTGACTTTTCTAACATTTTTCATGTCATGTGACTTTTCTTACATGTTTCGTGTCATGTGACTTTCTTTAGTATCAAGTGCTGCCGGAAGGAACTTAGTTCTTTGTTTGTGTTAAGTGCAATATGTTTACTATAAAAACTTGTCTTTGTAACAAAAACATTGTGTATAATGGTTATATTATAAGCTAAAAAGTATTTCATTTAATTATTAATACAGTAAAACCTGTGTTTACTAGACACTCAAAATATTGCAAATTTGCAGTTTACATAAAAAAAATGTTGCTTAATACAGGACAAAAGTAAGGCAGAAAGCTCCTATAGGAGCTTTCTGCATTACTTTTGTCCTGCATTAAGCATTATCCTATATTTAGCAATCTCCATGCTAATTCATGGAATGTAATGAGATAACTCATGTGTTATCTAATTACCTCCCTTTAATACACAATATTCATGGAATGCTTATTAATTAATGGGAGTAGCTTTCGACATTTCTTTTTTCCTACAATAAGCATATGACTAAGCATTGTTCATGCCAATTTATTGACTGGCTGCTATACACAGGTTTCATTGTATATTGGATGCATTGAGATGGTCCATTCATTGATATTTAATGACTGCTGTTATATGTTTGTTTGTACTGTGTAGTTCACTTGTTTTTGTGGTCTGTGTTTCCAACACCGGTGTCTGGCTCAGGTTCCTGGCCTAACCAGTCTGTACATTGCAGGAAATGTATTCTACCGTAATGCTTACCGAAGCAGTAACATTGTCCGTAATATATTCTTGTACAGCTAGACTTATACAAATGCAGTTAATCTAAGACATGTGCATCATATATTGTAAAAATCAACCATAAAAAGCCAAAAATGGACTAGACTAAATTGAAAACTAGAATTGCCCATTTGAGGTTTTAGGGAGGAAAAAGTTATTTTTCTGAAAGGCTAGGCAGGGTAAGTTATGGAATCTTGGCTCAGACCGGTGTCATTTTACATCTGATCTCAGTCTGCATTGATAGCTGTTGTGTCGGCCATGCCTGCCAATGGTTTAACATGGAGAATGGCGGAACAGGAAACATTCCAATCAAATCCAAAACAAAAAACACTACATACAAAAATGTGCAAAGTTAACCTGTGCTTAGTGACCATTCAAAAATAGAAGCATGGGAGTCTCTTGATGAATATCCATCTTTAAAAGTCGGCGGGCTATGATCAGAGCTATTACATTGGATTAATGAAATAACTAAATTTTACCCCAGGAAGTAGGGCAGATTCTGTAAGAAAACAGTGCCGACACAGATCAGACAGCTCCTCGAGGAGCTGTCTGATCTGGGTCTACACTGTTTTTAAAAAGTGTCAATATATGCTAGAAGAAGAGCTAAGGTATGTTGCTGCTGTTTAACACATGACATGCATCCCATAGGAGCCCTCTGATCAGGGTATGCACTGTTTGTCATACTAGGTACTTACAGATACCGATATTTCGGTGACAAACATCAAAAGTCAAAATCTACTTGTCAATTATCTGAAAACGGAATAGGCCATTTGTAAAATCAGCATTGTATTGGTTAAAGATATTCATGCTTTCTGATTGAATGGTTACTGTGCACATAATTTGACTGGGTATATATGTATATATAGATATGTAAGATATGTGTGTATTGACCATGGCTTGCTCATATGATACTTTCTTAGCTCAGTTTATCTTGTGTTCTAGGCTTTCATACTACACATTATAAAAAAAAATTGCAGCGATAAATGGAGCAGTTCTCCAAGGTCCAAGACTATAAGCTTTTGAGTTGAGACTGAGATCGTTCTCAAGCATTTGATTGGTCAGATTTGCTCAAAAGCTTTATAGCCTTGGAGCCTGGTCCTTTCTATGCCGGTATCCAATGGTACTAGCATTTGAAAACAACTTATGGATCCTGATCACATACATAGTAATTTGGTATATTGTCAGGACATAAACTGTTTTACACCAGTCCTGCTTTTATATTTCTTCAGTCAAATGGCTAAAATCTATACTAGTATTTAAATGAAAAGGATGATGATTTTGGTGTAAAGTTATTAATGATTAGTGCAAATAGAACGTATGATTGTGTCTGGTGTATTTTATACTTCCTTTATATTAGCTTTCATGCTGCTAACATTCATTAAAAGTGATGTGTTCATGAAGAGATAAACTATTTATGGTATTCACTTGGTTTTTGTTGTTGAATGCTACTTTTTCTGGCGTGGTTTTGGTTCCAGGTTTTTGAAATTCTAAAATTTGGTTCATTGGTTATATAAAAGCATCAAGTTTCAGGATTTGAAATCAGAATTTTCAGGACTGGAACAATTTGTTTAATAGCAGGTCAAAGAAACGATCCTTGATAAACCAAAAAAGTATGTAACAAATAGCTCGTAATAAACTGACTTGCACAATAATGATAATAAAACAACAAACACTCAGTAAGGAGATTATGATTATTTTAAATTCAAAGCTTATTTAAGATTATTTATTCTTATTATTTATTATATACAAAAAATAAGTATTAAATGCATGAAGTGAGATATTGCTTGTACATAATAGACCCATCTACCCTAAGGTTTAAGGGACCATCCTTGGTATAAGGCTATGTAAAGAGGGACCACATACTTTGATACAGTAGTTAGAACTAAACAGCTATTCATTAACTCGCTAATCCTCAAAATTTAAAGGACAATTCCAATTTTCAATTAAGTCTAGCCTCTTTTTGACTATTTTGAGATTATCGTCCGAGGTAAAAAGGTTGAAGAGCATTGATGTGTCTTTAGACAAGTGAATACTTAACCCTTTTGTACCTAGCATCCTATGAAAGGGACATATGCCAACAGTGTAGACTCTGATCAGACACCACATTATGCGGTGTCTGATCAGAGTCTACACTGTTTGCGAATAGGAATTTCAATAAACAACAAAATGTTAGGTATTTTTGTGCAATAGCTGATGAACAGGTATTCTAGGGGTATAAACTAAAAAAGAAATATAATTGGACTAGTACAGCAGCTGTTTATATAATTAAAGTGTGTTAGTTCCGGTGTTGGTTTTAGAAGATAGCATGTAGTACCTTTCTGAACAAAGATTTTACCTGACCCCAATTGAACATAGTATTCACCTTGTAGTTGCAGCCTTTCACAACTTTTATGGTAACTTGTACAGCCAGCTAGTCCAATTAGAGTTTTTGACTTTTACTATTTTTGCTTTAACCCATTTTTGACTTGCTATTTCCATGCCCAGTGCTTATAAAGCATTGAAGTTGAGCCTGAGTGCGTTCCCAAGCATTTGATTTGGTCAGATTTGAGCCTAGGCTCAAATCTGACCAATCAAATGCTTGAGAATTATTTCAGACTCAACTCAAACGCTTTATAAGCATGGACCCATGCTTCCATTGTTCTTGTTCTGAGTGTACATTATCTTCAACTCTTTCATTGCCAAGTTATTGTCAGCTGAAAATTTGTTATCTGCAGTTCTATACCAATTTGAAATGTTGATTAAAGAGATATTGATACAAATGTCAAATGGTTTGGATCCTGATCAGATGCCACATTGAATCTGGATCCAATCTGTTTGTATATGAAGATGATTGCGTCATTGACAGTGAAAGAGTTTATATATAGGCAAACTTGTATTTTGTGTCCATTTAAAACTGATGGACTTATGGAATGTTGGACGGTTAAGGCATGACATAAGAATTGCAGAAAGCTTCAATACGAGCCTTCTGAATTACTTTAGTCCTGCATTAAGTGGTATCTTGTCTTAAAAGCCATACTAGCTCTTCATTCTTTGGTTGCTTAATAAAAGTTTGACTATACATGTACATTACAATAAGTAATTTGTCAACATAGTCTAAAATTACAGCAGATAGTGTAGACCCAGATGGTATGTCATGTCTTGTGACATCTCATCTAGATCTACACTGTTTACATTTTCCCTATTTCAGGACACTGCATGAATTCTGGGTTAATGACATAGCCATTAAGCTACAGTAACACCTCTCTATTACGACCACTAAATTGTGTTAATTTTTAGGTGTTTATGACAAGCAAGGTGACAGTAAAACAGAAAGCTCCTTTAGGAGCTTTCTGTTTTACTGTCACCTTGCTTTAAGCTGTCACCTGTCTTTTATACAATCAATTAGCCTTCTCTTTAGTGGTCGTAATAGAGAGGTTTTACTGTAGGTAGAATCAGGGTATTGAAAAGAAGGATCATGTGCTGATTTACTTCTCCACAGTTTTGCTACTCTTACATTTTGAGTACATTTTGCAAGAGCTATGTATTATTTGTTACTGAATGTAGATATTTTCTTACGGTATTGTAGTGTAAATGTTTTTACTATCTACATTATGCAGAAACCATAGCTCCAGATATGAGGAGTATTTCAAATATGAAAATCTTTGTCTTCACCAAAACCTATGATGTGACTACAGTAAAACTTCTCTATTAAGGCTACTAAATTGTATGAGTTATGTAGGTGTTTAGAACAGGTGACTACTTAAAGCAAAATGACAGTAAAACAGAAAGCTCCTTTAGGAGCTATCTGAATCACTGTCACCTTGCTTTAAGCAATCACCTGTAATTTATGCAATAAATTGGCCCGCTTTTTAGTGGTTGTAATAGAGAGGTTTTACTGTACTTAGATGATACTACTGTGTAGTCATAACACAACGTTTGGTTTAGATATAAGGGAGAAACTATTTGAATTGTTTAGTTTGGTTTACTCCTCCGATCTGGAGTTGTGAGAACCTCCTCGTCCATACTGTATTGTAAGGGAAGAAGTTAGCAATGTTTGTTATGCTTGTTACATACACTGCAACAGGATTAAATGATTGAGGGCTCCTGTGATAAGAGCGAGTAAACATGGTCTCCATTGTTTCTCTACCAAACAATATTTTGTGATACAGTAAAACCTTTCTTTTACGCCCACTAAATTGTGTTAATTAGCAGGTGTTTGTGACAGGTGGCTGCTTAAAGCAAGGTGACGATAAAACAGAAATCTCCTTCAGGAGCTTTCTATTTTATTAGCTCACCTGAGCCAAAGGCTCAAGGTGAGCTATTGTGACCGCTCACCGTCCGTAGTACGTCTGTCCGTCTGTCCGTCTGTCCGTCTGTCCGTCTGTCCGTCTGTCCGTTCACTTTTACTTCAAACGACATCTCTACTGAAACCCGCCGATTGTAGGGAGAGTTCAAACTGCTTATGATGTTCATTGGATGCTTCTCTACAGAAGTTATTAAAAAAAAAGGAAAAAAAGCACAAACTCTGCTTGAAAAAGCAAAAAAGCAAAAATCTTTAAAAAATCTTCTTGCCCAAAACTACTAGGCCCTAAGCTTTGATATTTGTACAGTAGAATCTCCTGGTGGATCTATCTATAGTTTGTTAAAATGAAATCCCTAGGGTCACATTTGACACCACCCTGCACAGTTTAAGTGCTGCTCTAGGCAGGTTTTACAGTATTTTTGATTTAGGCAGAACTGTATTTACCTGAGTTACCCTTAATATACTATGGGCAAATAGCTAATATTTGCAAACATTTTGGATCCAGATCAGATGCAACATAATCATAATGCTACATCTAATCTGGATCCAACCTATTTGCCACTCATTTACCAACTTAACATTTTCTAAATTGTTTTTTTGTACACTTTTCACATACAGTAGGTTTTAAGCAGACATCATTTCAGTCTGGTAAGGGTAAGCCCAAGCGTTCTAGCCACTGAGGTCAAATATTATGCAACTCTGAACTGGTAGTGGGTATCACAGAACTGGTCATGATCAGCTGAACATGTTGTCTGCTAAAGTTTAGATATGGTTCAGTCTGAACTCTGATTCATACTTAGAGAAACAGGATCTGGAAGTGATCCACTGACAGTTATGTAATTATGTCTTATGCCATATTTATACATATGTTTAATATTGGTTTTGTCAGAGTTATCTGTATGTCTTTTCAATAATTCCACTTTAAACAGTCATGAAAATGTAAGATGCAAAAGTAAAGCAAAGTGTGCATTAACCCTTAGCCCGCCAAATAAATTGTCGTCTGCTATATTTCTCGTCTGCTTCAAGTTTCAAAGTGCTTCAAAGTTGCTCAAAATTGCTGAAAATGTTGTCCGAGTGTCAAACAGCTTGGATCCGGATGAGACGCCGAGTTACTCGGCGTCTAATCCGGATCCAAGCTGTTTGCATATAAAGCTATAGTCGTGAGTGGCAGGCTAAGGGTTAAGACACATTCTGCTTTACTTTCAACCTGCTTTAGGTGGCCACCTATTTTCAAAATTAGAAACATGCTATGGGGTAATGGGTAAAATGAAATTGCCTATTTGGAAAGAGCCTGATGAGAGGAAGTGCCATTTGCAAAGGCCATAACTCTGACATCATTGTTTTTTGAGTTATTTCCCTTTGTGATATTTTCTTGTCAAGAAGACAACTTCAGTTCTACTGATGCTATTGTAATGAAATTTTATGTATGGAAAGAAACTGATGAGAGAAAATGCCATGCACAAGGGCAGCAATATTTAGTTTTTCCCCTTTGTCATATTTTATTGTCAGGAAAATAATTCCAGTTCTGTTGACGCTAGTGAAATAATTATCATTTATTGGAAATGGAAATAGCTTGATAAGAGGATGTGTCATGGATAAGGGTCATAAGCTTGGCAACAAAATTCACTTTTGTCATGTTTTCTTGTCTGGAAGATAACTCCATTTATAGTTATATTAAAATGTTGTCTTGCCCAGTCAACTTAGGTACAAACTTCAATGTCCTCAGGTGAGCGAATTAAGGGCCATGGCCCTCTTGTTGTTACTTGCTTTAACTCTTTCCTCCCTAAAACTTAAAATGGACAATTCCAGTTTCCATTTTAGTCTAGTCCATTTCGGACATTTAATGGTTGTTTTTGTCAATGTTTGGCATTATGACAAACAGTGAAGACCCTGATCAGAGGGCTCCTTTCGGAGCCCGCTGATTTGGGTCTTCACTGTTTGCATAGGACAAGTGTACTTTTCGCATGTACACTGTTTGAAAAGGACGCCTATATGCGGGACTAGGGTTCAAAGGGTTAAGCTGTCACCTGTCTTTTATACAATCAATTTACCTTCGATTTAGAGGTCGTAATAGAGAGGTTTTACGGTAACTCATTAGAACATCTTCAAGACAATTCTAATGAGTGGTGACAACATAGGGGATGGTAGAGACTTGTAAACTGAAAGTTAGTATCTGATATACTCACCTTATCTGGAGCTCTGGACTGATTGTTGTGTGGGCATGTCTGACAAGACAGATCTACTGAAAAATGATGTTTTCTAGGATAATGTTAGTAAAAATCAAACTAAGAGTTCTTGCAGAAACAAGATTTTCAGACCAAAACAACCTAGCCTACTAAAGGTTGAGTCAACCATCATTATCCCATATATTTGTACAAGTATAGTGAAACGGTGAAACCTCTCTATTATGACCACTGAATTGTTTTAATTATTAGGTGTTTACGACAGGTGACTGCTTAAAGCAAGGTGACAGTAAAACAGAAAGCTCCATTAGGAGCTTTCTGTTTTACTGTCACCTTGCTTTAATTTGTCACCTGCCTTTTAAACAATCAATTAGGCTTTGTTTTAGTGGTCGTAATAGAGAGGTTCTACTGTATGTCATGTTGATTTAGGCTGTAATATTCCAGTGCTCTATATTATCATCTTCAGTTGGAGATATTATTTGCAAGACCTTGTCTTACATCCACTGACTTTTTTTCTCGCATGAAATTCAATGGTTTGAAAGTACACAGTGCAATTCTGAAAATCAAACTCCTTAAATCTAAAGTCTGTGAAACTTGTGTCTCAGACCACAAAAAACATCTGTTCTGCTTGTCTTGTACTTCTTATGACAGGTGGCTGTTAAATACAGGACAGCAATAATACAGCTTTATGCGTTACTGATGTCCTTTATTAGACTGCCACCTGTTTTAAACAATTTTGTTTATTCAACTTCTTTTGAAAGGCCACAAAACCTCAAAAATCAGGCAACTTCTCTAAACCAGAGAATTTCTTTAGTCAAGAAGTTTTAAGACGTTTTACTGTGTGCTTTGTGTCTGATCCTCTTCTGTTGAGACCTTAACCCTTTCTCCCATGGACAGAAGTGCAAATCACCAATATTCAAATGTGTTTAGGGCAGGTGACTGCTTAAAGCAAAATGAAAGTAAAGCAGACAGCTCCTTTAGGAGCTGTCTGCTTTACTTTCATTAATGTATATTCATTGTGGCACCTAGATGTGGAGGAAAAAGTCACTTGCTATCTTGAGAGTTATGTTGTCCTTGAGATTCATGCCTTAAAGGAGGTGAGTGGATGGAAGGCTAGGGGAGCTCATACTGTCTGCATGTTCTCCGTACATGTAGTTCTCTATAGAGTGATAAGGGTTGACTTCCATACCAGTTCAGGAGGAAGAATAATGATTTTATAGAATGAGAGAGTTGTTTTCCGGAGAGGATTGTCATCATGTCTTAACTACTTGTATCCAATACAACTGTTTTAATTTGTATCAGATCAGTTATCATTATCATTAAATACTTTCATTTCAGAGCTTTCATCTTGTTATTTATGTACCAAGGAATAAAACCCTCCATCTCAGCTCCAAATAGATTAGTGCAGTGTAACCTGTGTTAAGTGGCCACTTAAAGCATGATGCATAGACAGGTTTATAATTATTACATGTAGTAGCTTAATGCCGGATAAAAGCCAGATAAAAGCAGTCATTAAGCAATACATTGTACTTTATTATTGAGTGGTTGTTTAGTGCATTGACCCCTAAAACTTTTTATGGAAAATTCCAATTTCAAAATAAGTCTAGTCCATTTTTGACTATTTAGGGTTAACATTTAACAATATATTTCAAAATGACAAACAGTGCAGACCCTGATCAGAGGAGCCCTCTGATCAGGGTCTACACTGTTTGCATAGGTCAAGTGTAATCTTTACAAGTACACTGTTTGTAAATGACAAGTATACTCCTTGCTAGGGTGGAATGTGTTAACAACTGGTTTACTGTAATTCAAAACTACAATGCTCCCTCCCTACAACGGCCTTCTGAACGATTCCCTCCTTACAACTATTGCTTGCCACTGTTTCCCAAAAAACCTTTCTTCAGCTGCAATATCGTCTGCTTAAAATTGTCATTTGCTGTTTTTCTTAAAGTTATGTATTGGACATTTTGATAAAAGAAACATAAAGACGAGTTACTAACAGTTAGAACCCAGATCATGCCACATGGCATCTGATCTAGGTTCGAGCTGTTTGCAAATGTAAGCCAAGTCCTGTTCAGCACTCTTAGGATATTAAATTTCCCTCCCTATAACAACTCCCTCCGAACAAGACACACAATCTACAAGGAAGTGAAGTTATTGCAATGAGAGATAAGTGTGTAAAAATGAAAACTTAACCTATTACCCCATAAATATGCCTTTAATTAATTCATCCACTGAAGAAAATAGTTTCAATGTATACTGTCACAAATAAAAATCTTAGAAAATATTTTCTATATTCTAGCAGATAACAGCTTAAAGCAGGCTGAAAGTAAAGCAGAATGTGCCTTAAGGCGCATTCTACTTTACTTTCAACCTGCTTTAAGTTGTTGAATATCAAAATTAAAAACAGGCTATGGGGTAAATTGGGTTAACCCTTTACCTGATAGCCTATTTCTAGTATTGAAGATAGTTTACCACTTAAAGCAGGCTGAAAGTAAAGCAGAATGCACCTTAAGGCGCATTCTGCTTAACTTTCAGCCTGCTTTAAGCTATCACGTGCTAGAATACAGAAAATATTCCCTATAAAATATATTCATGACTGATTAAATTGGAACTATTTTCTTCAGCAGAGGAATAAATCATATTTACTAAAAGGCGCTTCTATAAGGTAAAGGGTTAATGTTTGATCTTAATCCAAATGTTTGAATCAATGTTATCTGGACATTCATCAGAAAATGGAAGAGCCAGTAACATAATTCAGCATTGTAAGACACTATGGCTAACCTGTGATCATCAAGCCCTAGGCTAGTAAAAGTATGTGCCTCCGATATAAACAGTAAACCTCTAAAGAGTACACTTGTCATATGCAAACAGTGAAGATCCAGATCGGAGGCCTCTTGCAATAGACCGTAAAAACCAACCCTAGATAGTCAACTTAACCCATTTCCCCATAAATACGCCTTTTTTTCACTCCTCCACTAAGTCTAAAGGCAATATTTCCACTACTAAGTCATGAATGTGTACCATAAGAAATACTTCTTATATCCTAACAGATGGTAGCTTAAAGCAGGCTGAAAGTTAAGCAGAATGCGCCGTAAGGTGCATTCTGCTTTCCTTTCAACCTGCTTTAACCCATTACCCCATAGCCAGTTTCTAATATTGAAAATAAGTGATAACTTAAAGCAGGTTGAAAGTAAAGCAGAATGTGCCTTAAGGCACATTCTGCTTTACTTTCAGCCTACTTTAAGCTAAAATCTGCTAGGATATATAAAATATTTGTAATGGTAATTGTTCATGAGGGTATAAACTGGAACTATTTTCTTCAGCAGAGGAATAAATTAAATATGCTAAAAGTCGCTTCTATGGGGTAATGGGTTATATGATCACCTGTCTCCAAAATTATATATAGGTTATGGTGTAATCACTGTAATGTATTTGAAGTTAGTAAGTACATAGGTGAAAAAATTGTCCATCCTGTATATACACATTACCAGTTGACAGTGCGATACAGAGTGATGTATTTAGCTCGAGACGTTTTTGGCGGAAAAAGCCGATCTGACGAGCGCCTTGGCGCGAGTCTGATCGGTTGTTTCCGCCCAAAACGCGGAGAGCTAAATGCAACACTGTAGCGCACTGCCAACTGGTGATGTGTTTATTATAAGACTTGAATACACACCAGAAACAACTAAATAGTTGTTTAAATCATTTTATATCCAATATTTATTAGTTATTTGAAGCAGAACAAGAACTTTTGTATGCCACAAAGAATAACGCGGCACTTGCACATGTACGTAAATGACGTCAGGTTAAACCGAAAGCGACGTCAGAGTAAAATACAAAGTGGCTGATACAAGGTGGCTGATACAGACTCTTGTATTTTACTGTGCAAATACCGGTACACGCGGAAACGCTCGATATCATACGAAGGCATATAATAACACTAATTATAGTGAGCTGTATATAGAAATATTCTATTATGGGACACATGTCAAAGAAGCATGGAGATCTTTTAACCCATTACCCCATAAATACGCCTTTTTACGCCTAAAATTTATTTCTCAACTTAGGAAAATAGTTCAAATTTATATAGTCATGAACATGTTTCATAAGAAATATTTTCTATAATCTAGCAGATGGTAACTTAAAGCAGGCTGAAAGTAAAGCAGAATGCGCCTTACCGCTCATTCTGCTTTTCCTTCAACCTGCTTTAAGCTGCCACATATCTTCAAGATTAAAAATGGGTTAAAACAGGTGACTGTGTCATGCATCCCACATTAAGAAATGACCTGTCTGTAAGATTAATCAAGTGTCATCTACTGAAAGATCACTTAATACAATATTGATTGAATTGGTCTCTTGTTAACAAGTAAGCTAGCTGAATTTTTCTTGGCAAGTTGATAAAATACAAATACAAAATACATTTCAAACTGGAAAATTTTTATTAGCTGAAACTTTTGGCATTGCGCCGACATGCAAGAAAGATTAAGTAATTATTTCAAACAATGCATACCTTGATTATACATTCTTGAATAACAATATTTAGTTAATTAAAGTCAAACCTGTATTCAGGTTCCTTTCGTAAAAGAAGCATTGCAGAGTCCTGTTCATTCATTTAACCCTGATGTTTCAAATGGACATTTCCTGTTTCAAAGTAAGTCTAGTCCATTTTGAACAATATATGTGTGTTTCATATATTGGAAAATGACAAACAGTGCAGACCCTGATCCTCTATGAGCCCTCAGATCAGAGTTTACACAGTTAGCATAGGACAAGTGTACTCTTCACAGGTACATTTTGTATAGGGAACATACACTTATGTATAGGTTAACCTTGGGATGCCTTAACTCTTTCCTCCCTGAAACTTTAAATGGACAATTCCAGGTTCGATTTTTGTCTAGTCCATTTCTGGCTTTTAAGAGTTGTTTTTGTCAATTTTGGCATTACTGACAAACAGTGAAGACCCTGATCAGAGGGCTCCTTTCGGAGCCCTCTGATCTGGGCCTTCACTGTTTGCATAGGACAAGTGTACTATTCACATGTACACTGTTTGAAAAGCACGCCTATATGCGGGACTAGGGTTCAAAGGGTTAAGTCACCTCATCACTAAGGATGTCTCTACCCTTTCCTGATAATGCACTCAAATGAAGATTCATTAATCGAGTTTAGTTCAAGTGGCAGCCAAAATCAACATGAAAGTAATGTCATGCAGAAAGATGATACAGTATGATACTGCGTTAAACGGCTATCTGTATAAAGTCTCCATACTCCTTACAATGAATGGTTGCTGAATACAGGTTTGACTGTATAACATATAGAA
This sequence comes from Gari tellinella, assembly GCA_922989275.2. NCBI lineage: Eukaryota > Metazoa > Mollusca > Bivalvia > Cardiida > Psammobiidae > Gari > Gari tellinella. Next base: position 109,149,893 of record OV277857.1, read on the forward strand.
CAACAATTGAGTATTGCAACAACATCAACCTTCATTGAATAGCCTGTAATCATAGTGTTCATACATGTAATCAGTGTACATACACTGGATGAAGAGGTGAATTCGTTCTCATTCTCCCCTAAAACAAAACCTGGGTCCAAGGTTATAAAGAGTTTGATTTGAGTCTGAGATTGTTCTCAAGCCCGTTTTGAGCTTTTGCTCAAACCTGACCAATCAAAAGCTTGAGAACGACCTCAGTCTCAGCTCAAACTCTTTACAACCTTGCGGCCAGTTTCCAATTAAATCCTTTTTTACTACATGTATTTAGGATTGCTGTTTACAATATATTACACAATGACAAACAATGCAGACCCTGTCTAGACTGTTTGCATATGACAAGTGTACTCTTCACAATTTGGTACACTGCCTGTAAATGACACAAATGCTAACACAGTGCAACAAAAAGTAGAAAATGACAATTGTTTTTAAACTTGTTTTTATCTGAGTGTCAAACAATTTTGAGACAGATCAGACACCGGATTTCGCAGCATCTGATCTAGATTCAAACTGTTTGCAATGGAAATAATTTTTGAATATAAACACATTCATTTGGTAAGAATAACATATACCCTGTATGCAGTAAAACATGCGTTAACCCATTATCCTATTTGATTTGATTTGTTTTGATTTTACGTCGTTTTCAACAGTATTTCAGTCATATCGCTACGTCCAGCTAATTATAGGTGGAGGAAGACCCCAGAAGTCCTTTATGCACCGTTTCAGGCACAAATCAGCAACTGGGTAGAGCCACCGACCTTCCGCAAGCCAACTGGAAGGCTTCCCCACATGACCCATTATCCTATAGCCTGTTTCTAGTTTTGAAGATGGGTAACCGCTTATTATAAGCAGGCTGAAAGTAAAGCAGAATGTACTTTCAGCCTGCTTTAAGGTACCATCTGCTGGAATATAGAAAATATTTCCTATGATACATATTTTATGACTGTATAAATTGAACCTATGTTCTTCTGTGGAGGAACAAATAAAGAGGCTTAAAAAGGCGTATTTATGGGGCAAGGGGTTAAAGGTCATTCAGTGAAGAAGCAATGAGATTCCTTCAGACAGGACTGCTTAATGCAGAAAGATCAAAAAGAAGATTTCTGCATTAAGCAGCCACCTTAATGTAAGACTATTTAATGTTTGCTATGGATGGCTTTCATACAGCTTTAACTATACATGTCATTTTTTCATTCCTGAATTTTGTGAAAAGTTAATGTTTCCATACAGTAAGAAAGCAAAAGCAAGGCTTAATCATTAAAAAGAAAAAAGTGTAAAAATGAGGATAAAACATTGCTAAATCATGTTTCATGCACTGAACTTGGAAAAGCATGAACTTATTGTCTCGCTCCATCATGTTGATGAGACCAACAAAATAACTTTACTCAGAGCTCCAGATAAGGGGAGTATTTCAACAAGAGCAGCATGCGGCCCTAAATCGCTCACCTGGTATCCATGATTACGGTCATGTAAATGGACCAGTTTTCAATTATTTCACCTCCACCCACTGGTGGCCATGTTGTTTGAGCTAGGAAGATTATTTGAAGAAAACTGGCAACGGGTCACCCATGAATCATTATTTGTGTAAAATCATTCTTAAATCAGACCAATAGTTTCAGAATTTTTTTTGAAAGTTTTTCTATACAGAAATAAAAGGAAAACTTGCCCCACCCACTGGCGGCCATGTTTTTTAAGATAACAAAATGATTTTTAGATATCTGGTAGAGGGTCACCAATAAACCATTTCTGTAAAATTATTTTGAATTTGAACCAGTAGTTTCAGTGAAGAAGACTTTTAAAGTTTTTACTATACAGTAACATGCCCCAGCCACTGGCGGCCATGTTTTTTAAGAAAACAAAATGATTTTAAGAAATCTGGTAGAGGGTCATCAATTGACCATTTGTGTAAAATTATTTTTAATTTGGACCAGTAGATTTAGAGAAGAAGATTTTTAAAGTTTTTACTATACAGTAACATAAGGAAAACTTGCCCCACCCACTGACGGCCATGTTTTTTAAGATAACAAAATGATTTTAAGAAATCTGGTAGAAGATCATCAATTGACCATCATCGCATGTGTGTAAAATTGTTTTGAATTTGAACCAGTAGTTTCAGTAAAGAAGACTTTTAAAGTTTTTACTTTACAGTAACATGCCCCACCCACTGGCGGCCATGTTTTTTAAGAAAACAAAATAATTTTAAGAAATCTGGTAGAGGGTCATCAATTTACCATTTGTGTAAAATTATTTTTAATTTGGACCAGTAGATTCAGAGAAGAAGATTTTTAAAGTTTTTACTATACAGTAACATGAGGAAAACTTGCCCCACCCACTGACGGCCATGTTTTTTAAGATAACAAAATGATTTTAAGAAATCTGGTAGAAGATCATCAATTGACCATGTGTGTAAAAGTATTTTTAATTTGGACCAGTAGTTTCAGAGAAGAAGATTTTTAAAGTTTTTACTATACAGTAACATAAGGAAAACTTGCCCCACCTAATGGCAGCCATGTTTTTTAGATATCAAAATAATTTTAAGAAATCTGGTAGAGGGTCACCCATGGATCATTTGCGTAAAATTACTTTCAAATTGGACCATATAAGGAAAATCTGCCCCACCCACTAGCGGCCATGTTTTTTAAGATAGGAAAATTATTTTAAGAAATCTGATAGAGGGTCACCAATGGCACATTTGGGTAAAATTATTTCCAATTCGGACCAGTTGTTTTTGACAAGAAGATTTTTAAAGTTTTTTCAATTGGTTGCCATGGCAACCACAATTTCAATTGGATGACCTATATTTGAAGAAATCTGAGAGAGTACCCTACAAGGAACAATCCTATGAAGTTTTGATGAAATTGGCCCAGTGGTTGCCAAGAAGAAGATATTTGAACAAAAAGTTTGACGACGGACGGACGACGGACACAGGGCGATCACAATAGCTCACCTTGGCACTTTGTGCCAGGTGAGCTAAAAACTAAAAATTTAATAACCCTATGGTGATACTACTCATTAGAATCGTCTCTTCTAGACGATTCTAATGAGTAGTAACACCATAAGATTTGGTGCTAAAATATGTGAGAAAACGGATTTGTTTACTTTACTCCTTCTTATCTGGAGCCCTGTTTACTACATGGAAATCTCAAAGATTAAATTTGTCTAATGGGTCTTCAAAAGAGGTGTACCATTTTAAATATGAGTGTGATTCTATATTTATTTTGGCTGAGAGTTAATTGTCTTACATATAACATATAAACAACAGGCTTCCATGTATACCGAGCCATCACAACAGTGACTATGTTCCACACAAGGAAAAAATAAAAGACTGTTAAACCATCTCCTCCTATAAGCATATACTGACACTTTTTGAAAACAGTGTAGACCCGGATCAGACAGCTCCTGAAGGAGCTGTCTGATATGGGTCTACACTGTTTTCATACATGATCTATGGACTCTGTTTTCATACATGATCTATCTGATATAAGTCTGCACTTTTTTTTGGAATAAAGTTTCCTTATTTCATTTGCCAGTGTAATAGTTCAGATGATAGATGCTCATAGTATTTGGCAGGAGAAAGGTTAATATAAAATGAATGTTACTTCTTCACTATGTTTGTTGTCGAACCTTTGCTGTTGAGTGAAATAGTTACAGAGTAGATACAGTCGAACTTCGGTATCTTGGACTCACTTTATTCAAATTTGCCCTTATTTCTCCAGTTTAATTTTAATACATGTATCTTACACTGGCTTAAGTCGAAATTATCCATATTTCAAAGTACTTTGAAATACAGATATGTTCGACTTAAGCCAGTCAATATATTGAAGTTTGACTGCACTATAATGAAAAAGACATTATTCTTTCCAGTTTAAACAAAATTAAATGTAATGCAATAAAAAGAACAAAAAAACTTGATTTGAATAGATTTAAAGTTTATTAAAATCTGTGTAGCAGCCTGATCAGACTATAATTTACTCTGATCAGACTACAAATTACTCGGCACCTGTTCTGGCACCAAACTGTATGTAATGGAAATAATTGTTTGAGCACAAACATTTTTATTTTGAAAGAATAGTGTCTCTTCAACTGTAGGTATAGTACAGTCGAACTTCGATATCTCGAACTCAGTTTTGTCGAACATACCCGTAGTTAAAAGTTAAAACGTGGCTTAGCCACGTTTTAACTTTGAACTATGTGTATGTTTGACTTAACCGAACATGAAATAATGTAATTCATGTGTCGAAATATCGGTTAGTTCGAGTTAAGCGAGTTCGAGATGTTGAAGTTCGACTGTATTGGGTTTTTAATGTAAATTGAATAGACAAATAAAGTTGAGCAGTTTCTAAGCCTGCAGTGGCCAAAGGCTAGGCAGGTCATACAAATAGAATTTTAAAATACATAATAAGGATCTGCTTCATAGATCCTATGCTTTTTCTTTGATTTCCTACTAAATGTAGGATTTCCTTTTAATTTACAATCATGATAAAACTCTATTAAATATCTAGTTTAGTATAGAGAATAATGATGCACATGTACTTGACTGTGTATAGACACAGCTCTGTTTAAAAAACATCCTCAGAATTCATTTATGACTAAAACAATATACAAATATACACGGCGTAATCATATACCAAAGAATTTACACTACATATATAACAATATTTTGAATGGGGAAAAAAAACATATACATATCTATAATTTTTAAAAAAAAATTAACCTCTTTTTAGGGGTGAAAAAAAATGACAAAGCAGTTTTGTCTTAAAATTAAGTGTAGATCCTGAACTTCTATTTACAGAAATTCTCTTTACCAACTTAGCAGTAGGGAAGGAGACAGCTGCTTCCAGTATAATGGTACCTCTGCTACCCCCTGTATAAAGACTGACCATCATACTTATTTTGAGTATTTCTTACAGAGATGATTTGTAAATGTAAGATCAGGGCCAGGCATTTCTCAACCCATTACTCCATAGCCTGTTTCTAGTATCAAAGATATTTTACCACTTAAAGCAGGTTGAAAATAAGGCAGAATGTGCCTAAAGGTGCATTCTGCTTTACTTTCAACCTGCTTTAAGTTATATCTGCTAGGATATAGAATATATTCCTTATGGTGCATACCCATGACTGTATAAAGTGGAACTATTTTCTATAGTGTAGGAATAAATTAAATGAGTTAAAACGCATATCTATGGGTTAAGGAGATGGTTTGTTAATGTAAGGTCAGGGGTCAGGTACATTGTAAATGCAAATGGTAGATTGTCTTTAATACTAATTATTGACCTCCTCACAACAATCTGTAAAATCAATTTTTGATTTTGATTGTCCTTTTCACAACTTCTTTCTTTGGCAATGGTTGTCCGGATGTTTAGAATCATTCTTATATATATTACTTGATTTGAAAATTCATTTATCACAAAATATGTAGTCAACATAGCATTTTAGTGTTTCAGGCAGGTAGTTGCTAAAAGCAGGCTGAAAGTAAAGCAAAAAGCTCCTGATGGAGCTTTCTGCTTTACTTCCCGTCTGCTTTAAGCAATCACCTGTCAGGCTGTAGGAATACTTTCCTATAGATTAACAAAGAGACTGGTTGATCATCAGACCACCATTCTGACTAAAATGCTTGCACAAATTAAGATTTAGTTGTCTCAGGCAACCCGACAACTTCTAAAGTTGCTGACTTTCACAAAACAAGATGTGTTTGTAGGAACACTTGGGGATGACAGTTGCAGTAGCAGTTATGTTGATCTATATTGAGCCTGAAACCCTACAGCAAGGCTCCAGATCAGAAGAATATTGATACTTCCAGTGTATGTCTCCTCCAAACCCCATGTTGTAAATACAGTAAAACCTCTCTATTACGATCACTAAATTGTCTTAATTAGCAGGTGTTTCCCTTTCAGTGGTTGTAATAGTGAGGTTTTACTGTATGCCCATTAGAATCATCTTGAGTTTATATAGATTGACTCCTATTACTCTTTGAATGGTAAGTTATATTGTTATCTCATCAACTGTCATTTGCTTCTGATCTAATAATAAAATTTCTTTTCAAAATAGGGTTAGTATGTTTGGAACCTGATGAGACATAAGGTGATTATCTGGATCCAAAGTGTTTGCCAAGGTAATCACAGTTTCGTCCCAAGCGTGAAATGAGAAAAATTCAGTTAACCCTTTGAACCCTAGTCACGCATATAGGCGTCTTTTCAAACAGTGTACATGTGAATAGTACACTTGTCCTGTGCAAACAGTGAAGGCCCAGATCAGAGGGCTCCGAAAGGAGCCCTCTGATCAGGGTCTCCACTGTTTGTCAGTAATGCCAAAATTGACAAAAACAACTCTTAAAAGCCAGAAATGGACTAGACAAAAATCGAAACTGGAATTGTCCATTTAAAGTTTCAGGGAGGAAAGAGTTAAAGCTACATTGTGACAACACATTGCAATTCAAAGGCATTTACATAACACTCAGCTCACCTTGTGCTTAGGTAAATAGACTTTTCAGACCTTTTAACCAAATGACCCCTGAAACTTCAAATGGACAATTCCAGTTTCCAATTAAGTCTACTTTTAATTTTTGGGGTTGATTTTTGTTGCATAATGACAAATAGTGTAGACCATGATCAAAGGGCTCATGCAGGAGTCCTCTGATCTGGATCTACACTGTTTGTTTAGGACAAGTGTACTATTCAGAGATTCGCTTTTAGTAAAGGATGTGGATGTGCTTCTCTAGAGTTAATTGGGTAGCACAGATCATACAACATCAATCTGGTACGGTTCTCCTGGAACTGGAGTATATAGAGCTGTACGTGGGAGACAGCAGTAACTCTATATACAGTAAAACGCCTCTATTCATGTAACGACCACTAAAAGGAAGGCTAACTGATTGTAAACAAGACAAATGACAGTTTAAAGCAAGGCGACAGTAAAACAGAAAGCTCCGAAAGGAGCTTTCTGTTTTACTGTCACCTTTCTTCAAGCCATCACCTGTAGTAAACACCTCATAAGTAACACAATTAAGTGGTTGTTTTAGATAGACTTTACTGTAAGTAAAGAATGTAGTTACTATAGTCTTGCAGTTAGTCCTCAATATATATCATCTTGACTATGTTGTACATATTCCTCTTGTAGCTTTATAGGTAACAGCCATCTTGTAGGCAGTTGTATTCAGTTGAACTTCTTCTTTGTAGCTGTAAATCTTTCCATGTACTACAAACAGAAACAACATAATGTAAATAATAACACTTTTTTCCTAAAGAAAACACCAACTAAAGTCGAACCTCAAAAACTCAAATTTGCTTATAATGAACTTAACCATATTATTTGAACTTCAATCGAAGTTCGAGAGCTTAAGCTCGCTTAACCCTTTACCCTATAGCCTGTTTCTAGGTTTGAAGACAGGTGACCACTTAAAGCAGCTTGAAAGTAAAGCAGAATGTGCCTAAAGACACTTTCTGCTTTACTTTCAGCCTGCTTTAAGCTATCATCTGGCAGAGAATAGAGAATATTTCTTCTGATATATTAACTATTTTCGTACATGGAGGAATAAATTAAGGCGTAAAAAGGTGTATTTATGGTGTAAAGGGTTAAGTCAAACATACCAATATATCAAATTCAAAATTTGGCTTAGCTACTTATTAACTTTACAAACTACTGGAAAGTTCCACTGAAGCAAGTTGGGGTTATGGAGGTTCAACTGTATGTCTTATCCGAACCATTACTGTTTACAATGATATACAGTCAAACTTGCATTAACCCACTACCCCATAATTGCTTTATAGTTTTGAAGACAGGTCATCACTTAAAGCAGGTTGAAAGTAAATCAGAATGTGCCTTAAGGCGCATTCTGCTTTACTTTCAGCCTGCTTTAAGCTATCACCAGCTAGAATAAAGAAAATATTCCTTATGATACATATTCATGACTGTACAAATTGGAATTATTTTCTTCAGTGGAGGAATAAATTAGAGGCGTAAAAAGGCATATTTATTGGGTAATGGGTTAAGTTGAGATAAAATATCTTATGCAGGTGGCAGCTGAATGCAGGGAAAAAGTAAACAAACAACTTTTTGCATCACATTATGCAGATACATGTACCTATGTCAGATACATGTACCTATGTCAGATACATGTACTAGAAGTTCATCTTCCATTTGGTGACAACATATGTATACTATCTATCCAAAATATTTAGGTTTCTTCAGATCGAAACCTAAGGGGCCTCCGTGGCCTAGTGGTATAGTCACTGTGACTTACATCACTAAGCTCCTCACCGCTGTGAGTTCGAATCCCAGTAGGGTCGTTCGGATTTTTCATGTGGGGAAGCCTTCCAGCTGGCTTGCGGAAGGTCGGTGGTTCTACCCAGTTGCCGATTTGTGTCTGAAACAGTGCATAAAGGGTTTCTGGGGTCTTCCTCCACCTGTAATTAGCTGGACGTCGCGATATGACTGAAATACTGTTAAAAGCGACGTAAAATCATAACAAATCAAATCAAATCAGATCCAAACTTAACACAAGATGCTGCACTCAATCAATGCTTTTATTGCCCTCCGTGGCATGCTGGACAATATAATTTGGAATCTATTCTAAAACAGGATGGGCAATATGGGTGGATGGAATAGTCTATGGCAACAACTGAATAAGCAACCAAGTGTTGTACTCAGTAACACTTTTTGAAAACATTCTAGCCCAAGATCAGACAGGTCCTGAAGGAGCTATCTGATCAAGATCTGTACTGTTTTTTATTTGATCCGACATGGCGTGTCTGCACCCTTTCCTGGGGAAATATTTCCTTAATATTCTAGCGAATTTAATAGTTTGATGCTAGATATTCATAGTGAGCGGAGTTTTAAATGAATATACAGGATGTACTGAGTAAAAGAAGGATCAATAAAAATGTTTGCAAAACCAGAGCTGCCATTTCTCTGGATTTTTCCGAACTCTTCAGATTTTTATCCTAGCAGATTGTAGCTTAAAGCAGATTGAAAGTAAAGCAGAATGCGCTTTTAGGCACATTCTACTTAACTTTCAACCTGCTTTAAGTAACCACGCTTGAAAAATAGAAAAATTGAAAATATTAGGATTTTTCAAAATAAACATATGGCAGCCCTGCAGAACTTTTCTCCAACAGCTCTCGTGTTTTATGTATACCTACCTCATCGTAACCATCAATGTTATTGAAGGCTTTCATGTCAAACACGTTTCCCTCCACCGCCAGCAGTGCTATCTTAGACTCTTTCATTATCTTGGGTGTGAGTGCTGATATTTCTAGACAATTCTCCTCCAGCCGCAACACCTTCAGCCTCGGCCAACTAGCTATACTTTCAGGCAATGTAGATATCTACAACAAGTTCTATATAATCAAACACAGAAAAGAACCACACGGTCACCCCTTGCAGCCATGTTTTTTTTGCTACAGAATCCAATTCTTTTAGCACGTTTGACACTTGACAGACAGCCCATAAAGAAATTTTATTTTGAAGAAAAAAAATGAAATCAGACTACTGGATTTTGAGAAGATTTTTTATGATTTGGTACATTGTTACAATGGCAACAAGGAGAATACTCTAGCCAGTAGCCAATATTTCATTATTTTGTTTTTTAGTCTAGTGATGCTTCTGACATATTTGATTGAAATTAGGCAAAAATGGTTTCAGATATAAAGTTACAGGGCTCAAGATAAAGGCCAGACAAAGAGAGTATTTCAAAAACTAAAATCTTTATTTTTGAATTAAAAGCTATGGTGTCATTACTCATTAGAATTGTCTTGAAGAAAAGATTCTTAGAAAATGAGTATTAACACCATAGGATTTGGTGCTGATTGCTGAAATAGTGAGAAAATGTTGGATTTGTTCAGTTTACTCCCTCTTATCTGGAGCCCTGATTAGTGGTTTGTAAAGGTAGATGATGACAGAAGCCACACCACTCACGATGAGGGACACAATCACAATAGATCTACTTGTCACTTAAGCGTTTGAGTAGAGTCTGAGATCGTTCTCAAGCATTTGATTGGTATAAGCTCAAATCTGACCAATTAATTGATTGAGAACAATCTCAGACTCAACTCATATGCTTTATCCTTGGGGCCAGATTATCAACTGCCAAAGTTATGTCCCTGCACGTACCTGATTCTGGTTCAAGTTTAATTCAATGGTCTGACAAGGCTCTGTTGTTGTAGGTATTTCTGTTATCCTATTTCTTGACATGTCTATAGCATCTAAGTTCTTAAGTCCACACAGTTCTAATGGAAACACTTTAAATCCATTTCCTGAGAGATTTACAGTCCGAAGGTGGGAAAGATTCTTAAATGATGGCACAAGTCTTGTTAGAATATTGTTCTCTAAAGACAGGGTCTCAAGTTTCTTCAAATTTCCAATTTCGTTTGGCAAAGTATCTGAGAAAGAAAATGTACAACAAATTATATACAGTTAAACTTCAATGTATCGAACTTCAAGGGACTGTGAAAAAAACTTTGAAACAACGGGGCTTCGAATCATGAATGGGTCGTGATTTGAATATTGAAGTTCGATGCATATAAGATAAAACTATTGTTCTATGTACTTCTAGGCATATTGAAATAAAACATAAATTCGACGTGTTCTTTATCATTTATTAAAACAACGGCATAAATAACAGAATATAATACATGTGTACAAAGGTAAGAAAATGCATAGTTATACACGTCAAGCCATCCGTTGGAACATTCAAAGTTGGGGATCTGAAGTTGTTCAGCAAATGTCTTAGCTTTTTCCTTTAAAACATCACCAGAGATTGGGATGTTTTTTGATCTTGCGTTCGCAAACCACTGCAGTAACGCAGACTCAAGCTCGGGAAATTTGGCCTTTTTGTCTCTTTTTCTCTGAGAGCCAATGTCAGCTTCGAGAAACTTTCTCTTGATTTCTTCTTTGTTTTTGAGCCAGGTAGAGATGGTATTAGCAGGAACACCAAATCTGCTTGCAACGTCCTTTTTCTTCACGCCTTTTTCAACCTCAATGATAGCCTTGTATTTTGTGTCATAAGTCTGTAGATTCATTTTCCTCTTTACACCTCGTTTTTCCGACCCAACTGATCTAGGTATCCCCCCGCATGACACGGGTCCTTCCCTAGATTGCTCAGTTGTGAGATTGGTCTGCCCAGCTATCCCCCCGGATTGGTTACCGGGTCCTTCACTGGACAGTCCATGATCGGAGCGAGATTCATCTGCCATGTTGTGGAGCTCTGAGAATAGAACGCTGACCACAGGTTTTGCAGCATTATTTATACGATTTCAACGAGACCTTAGTAAAAACTTCTCACACAGTTTGGCTTGTTTCGTTAATTGTTGGTCCGAAACAGCCTTTGTGGTTTATTTACTCATTCGGATAAATTAGTGTCATACAGCCTTTAAATATGGCGGCGATGTAATTATCATTAACGAAAGCTGTGAAACAATTAAAGGACACATTTGCCCAATTATTACTGATTACATATGATTATACAGCGTGTAGGATTAAAAGAGCACCCTCTGCGTGATCACACGCGAAGGTGTGAAAAATCAGCGTCAGTCTAGCGAGTCATGTAATCCGTTGATCCAGGTTAGTTGACAGACACTCGAAGTTCGATACATTTGTGGTATTTTATGTTGGATTTATATGGACAGGACTGGAAAAAAACTTCGATACAACGGGGAATTCGATTCACATAACTTCGATTCATGGGTTTATTTTTACAAGGAATATATAGTGGAAAAGATCGGGACTTCAAAAAAACTTCGACACACCGGGGTATTCGAATTATCGAAGTTCGATACATCGAAGTTTAACTGTATATACAATAATGCATAAGCAAATGAATATAAACTAATCTTATTTAGAAGCTGACATACAAAAATATCTTGTAAATACTTGTAAAACAAAACTTATATTTGATTCATCTCTATCACAACATACATTTGATCCGTTACACTTGTTTGATCCAAATATTTGACATCTTTCTAGATTTAATTCATAATTGCTCAGATCTGATTGATTCAACATCAGCTGAACACTACCAAATTGATTCTTTCCCATGATTAAGTGATTAACCCATTACCCCATAAATACACCTTTAATTTCCTTTAATTTATTTCTCCACTAAAGAAAATAAGTTTGATTTCATTCAATCATGAATTTGCTGTATAAGAAATATTTTCTGCATCCAAATATTTTCTGCATCCAAGCAGATAATAGCATAAAGCAGACTGAGAGTAAAGCAGAATGTGCCTGAAGGCACATTCTGCTTTAATTTCAACCTGCTTTAAGTGGTCAGATGTCTTCAAAACTAAAAACAGGCGATGGAGTAATGGGTTAAGACAACCAGACAATGGCTACCTATCTGACTGAAAGAAGAGTAGAAATCTCCCCCTAATAACCGGGAAACCCTTCTCTATTGTATTAACTGTGGTCCGTTGAACCCCGGTGGTGAGTATCTACATCCTATACAGCGTACCTGCGAAGTCTAGAGTACACTGGTCCTATGCAAAAAGTGTATTATTTAATAGAATAAACCAAAAACCCTAGGTAATAAAACAGACTAACAAACCTATTCTGTTGTTGTTCAGATTGATAGTTTTCAGTTGTAAGAATGTTCCAACATATGATGGAATGACTGGAATTTTGTTGTCCGACAAATCCAAAGTTCTTAGATTCTTTGAAAGCTTCTGTAAGTTCTCTGGAAACTGAAATAAAGAAACTGAAATTAAACATCCTTCCATGCAATTTTCAACCTCTTAAATTGTGGGTCAGACTGGGACTCAAACTCTGACAGGTATATGGACGATGTGAACCACTGCCGATGTGAACCTAGACGATGTGAACCGGGTTTTTGGACGATGTGAACCGATTTTCAGGACGATGTGAACCACCCTATTGGACAATGTGAACCATTTTTTCAAAATGGTGTTATTGTCTACCAAATTTGGCAAACTGATAAAGTGATTTTTGTGCTGTTTTATTATAAATATCTATGATATTCGAAAGTGATAAAGTGATTATTGTGCCGTTTTAATAAAAGTATCTGTGATATTAGAAAGTGATAAAGTGACTTCTGTGCCGTTGCACAAGGATATGCGATTAGTGAGGGAGCTGCAGCAGGCAATTGCCTGATTCATGCGACAGATGGCAACACAGGACATGTAGTTGCTAAAATAGGGTAATTATAACAGGTCAATGAACATTAAATTTAAAAAGTATACATGTTTTCCAATTGTTACAAATAAATCTGATATTTCACTTATAAACTAAAAAAAAATAGGTTCACATCGTCTTTTGTGGTGGTTCACATCGTCTGGTAAATCGGTTCACATCGGTGGTGCACTTCACATCATCCCTAATTCCTCTGACACATAGTCTGTGTCTCAAATAAAATAAGAGGAAAGAAACACAATTATAAGCTAGTTTTACTTTCGTTTCGGAGTTGTTCTGCGCATGCGCTGGGCGTAGAACACAGAAATCTTAGCTGACATAAAATTGACAAGTTCTTCTTTAATATCGAATTATATTCTCTCAAAGTTTGATTTTCTATTCTAAAATTTGATTTACTAGGTATATTCTAGAGATTAGTTGGTACTAAATCGTCTAAATTGCTTTAAACCCCGTTTTCTTTTATCACCTTTCATTGAGCAACGTACGATTTATAAAATGTCGTTGTAGAGTATTGTCCAAAGTACCGATACATTCTACGAATTCGTTCTAGTTTTTCTTTTCTTTTCTTTCTGGGTGTATATTCATGTAAGAATCATTATCTCATCTCGTCACTCCTCAATATCCATAAGAAATTATCTTCTTGAATCCATTATTATATTTTACAGCAATCATCACCCTCATCAATCATCATTTATAAAAAGTTCATCCCTCATCATTCATTGACCTTTCCTAGTTCAGAAAATGAAAGTAGAAATTACCGGCATCTTCCTGTTTATGGTTGTAAACATTTGCACACTACTGCAGAGACCTGAACTGAGTTTTGATGATGAGTTTGCTCTAAAATTCACAAAATCAGAATCTCCTCTATTCAATTATCAATATCAGCTATCTAACGTCAAACCCATCTGTACTAACAAAAATGTATGTGTTTTCTTTTGGCTATTCCATCAGAATAAGCCCTACTTAAGTAGAATAAGCAGTCTATCACGTACAGACAGAAATTACCACTTATTAATAAAAGTCCTTCTGGCAAACCAAATTGAACTAAACCCTGGTCCTAGGACTCCAAGATGGCCATGTGGTACTTGCAGAAAAGCTGTCACCTTCAAATCTAAGGCATTAGAATGTGAGTCCTGTAAAACATGGTACCATATAGACTGTCAGGGACAAATGTCTGACAGTATGTATGGAATCATGGACAGTAGCAATATATCCTGGCATTGTCTAAGATGTGGACTTCCAAACTTTTCATGTGGATTCTTTAACCAGTCAGTCCTATCAAACCACACAAACTCCTTCTCTATTCTTAGCTGTGACAGCCCTGGTGCTCCATACGCAACATCATCACCTAAACAAGCCGTCAGCAAAAAGAGTCTGCGGCCCAGCCGAACTAAACAGCAAAAACCCAAAAATAAACCTCTCAAAATAGTTAGCCTGAATTTCCAATCTCTGAAGAATAAAAAACCAGAATTAGATACCCTTCTTGAATCAACAGATCCAGATGTAATCATCGGAACAGAAACTTGGCTTGATCCATCAATTTCTTCATCTGAATATTTTTCATCAAACCGATTTACAGTTTATAGGAAAGATAGACCACCTAATACCAAAGGGCAAAGCCATGGTGGTGTCCTTATCGCAGTCAGAAATGAGTACCAGAGTTGTGAGATAAAGGAACTCCAGACCGACTGTGAAATAGTATGGACAGAGGTTGTCATCCCAAATTCCCGCAAACTTCTCATCAGTTCATTTTATAGACCGCAACCAGCTGATACTACCTCACTTGAACAACTGAACATCTCCTTAAGTAGAATTAATCCATCTTCTAAATCCATAGTACTAGTCAGTGGAGATTTTAACCTGGGCCATATTGACTGGGACTCTTGCACTGTCATACCTGGAAAGCCAAATGCCAAACATCATCAGGAACTTTTAGACATTATTGCTGATCATTCCCTTACACAGCTAGTAAACAAACCCACAAGAAATGACAAAATACTAGACCTTTTTCTAACAAACTATCCGTCAATCATTGACAATGTTGAGAACATCCCTCCCATTGGGGCAGCTGATCATGACATACTTTGTATTGAAACCTCTAACTCACTGCACAGATCTAAAATCAAAGAAAGAACCATCCTGAAATATTCAAAGGCTAACTGGGACGGCATAAAGCAAGATCTTGAAAAATCCTACAAAAATATCTTAAACATAGAAAATACAAATGACATAGACCTTATTTGGAATACCTTTAACACAGATCTTCAGGCTTCTATCTCAAAACATATCCCAAGCAAATTACTGAAACAAAAGAATAAACTACCATGGATAACAAATGAGCTACGAAAGAAAATGAACAGATATAGACGCATGTTACTGAACTCAAAACAAAAGAACCATCTTAAACCTCAAAAGCTTAAACAGATGAAAAGTGAAATCCAGAAAGAACAACGTACAGCTTATTGGAACTACATAGAAAACATGATCTTTGATATTACAATACCAGAACAAGACAGTCACAAACATACAAAATTTCCAAAGAATCTATTTTCTTACATAAAAACGCAGAAAACCGACAGCCAAATCATCCCTCCTTTAAGAGATCAAGGTATACTGAAATCAGACAGCAAGAACAAAGCAGACACACTCAACAAACAGTTCCAAAAGGCTTTTACCCCAGCATCGAATTTACCAATACCTGACAAAGGCACTAGCTCTCATCCACGTATGAAAGAAATATATATAACTGAAAATGGCATACATAAACTTTTAGAAAACATCAAACCATACAAAGCAGCAGGTCCAGACAATATCCATGGAAGAACCCTAAAAGAATGCAGTTCAGTCATTGCCCCTATTCTAACCCACATCTTCAGTATATCATTATCACTGGGTAAAATTCCACAGGACTGGAAACATGCTAACATCTGTCCAGCTTACAAGAAGGGAGACAAACATGATGCAATAAACTATAGACCAATTTCGTTAACTTGCATCTGTTGTAAAATTCTAGAACACGTCATTTCAAGTAATATTATGTCTCACATCGAACAGAACAACACTCTTTATGATCTTCAACACGGTTTTCGATCAAAACGTTCATGTGAAACACAACTTATCTCTTTCTTTCATAATCTTGTACAATCAAACGACTCCAACACACAAACAGACGTCATCATCATGGACTTTGCCAAAGCTTTCGATAAAGTATCACATGGAATACATGGAAATATTGTCAACTGGATTACTGACTTTCTGACTGATCGAACCCAGCCTGTTGTCTTGGAAGGAGAACAGTCTGATAAAGTACCCGTAACATCGGGTGTACCCCAAGGCACAGTCTTGGGTCCGATACTCTTTCTCATTTATATAAATGACCTTCCCAACTATCTAAAACACAGTACACTTAGACTTTTTGCAGACGACAGCATCATATATAAAGAAATTAGAACACTTAACGATTGTCAACAACTACAGACAGACCTTGATGCTGCAGCACGGTGGGAGCAAGACTGGCTCATGCACTTTCACCCAGACAAATGCACTGTACTTTCTGTTACGCACAAACGCAAACCACACAAATTTACTTATACTCTCCATTCACAAGATCTTGAAAAAGTCGATCATGCTAAATATTTAGGCCTCACCGTTCAAAACAATCTTAAATGGGACAAACACATAAACAACATTACAAATAAAGCTAACCAAACACTTGGATTTCTGAAACGAAACTTGAAAATAAATTCGGTGGAAGCAAAAGATCATGCTTATAAAGCTCTCATAAGACCAAAATTGGAATACTCTGCATCTGTCTGGGACCCGCACACAAACTCTAACAAAAATCAAATTGAAAAAGTGCAAAGGCGTGCAGCCAGGTTTGTTTGCAACCGTTACCACAACACTAGCTCAGTATCTGATATGTTACACAGTCTCAACTGGCCCACTTTAGAATTAAGAAGAACTAGATGTAGATTAATAATCATTATAATGTTTTATAAAATTATCCATAATGTAGTAGCTATCTGCCCACCTTACCAACTTCTCCAGACATCAGATCCCAGAACTAGACACGGCAACACATTATCTTTCAAACATATCGCAACGTCAAAAGACACCTACAAATATTCATTCTATCCAAGAACAGTAGCCCAGTGGAACTGTTTGCCTGTCTCTATACAATCAGCAGTCACAGTAGACACATTCAGAACTCTTGTTCCTGTGACTGTCCTAACACCAATTTTCAGCAGCTAAATCCATAAACTTGTATATAATTTTAATTTGTTTTAACCTTTTGGCATTCATGATGTTCTTTTAAATGTTGTTTCTATTAAATCTGGCGCCAACACATAATTCTCAAAGTTGAGAGAGTGTTGTATACATGAAGAAGAAGAGAAGAAGTTTCAAATCCTAAACTTTATTGTAAAATTTTAAAATGTATGTAAATATTTGAAATGAAATATTTTTAAACCATAAAATAAAGACAGACAGACAGACAGACAGACAGACAGTGGCTCATTCACTCCTTTATCACTGTCTAGTTCACTTTAATTATACCAGTGCAAATTGTAGCTTTTTTCCCTGATTGTATATATAATTAAAAAAATGTGAAAACAAAAACTTTTGTTTTCATTATATACTGTAAAAAACTATTGTAATTTTGATATGCTGCCAAAAATACATTATTTTCTGGTTCTATCCGAATGTTGTGATACTTTCTGTATAACATACCTCTTTAAGTCCCAGTTTGCAGAGTTGGCAGGTTCCTGTTTTTTCTGCAGTTTCTAAATGTTGTTTGATGTTTGAATTGCCCATGACTTTGGGTAGTCTTTACGACTGCTGTCGCAGCCACATACAGCTAAACAAAAATACAGTCTTCTTGTTTATCTATCAAAAATCTTGAACCGGAAATAATAAAACGGTGTTGTGTTAAATTTGTACTCCTCAAATAAATACGATTGAAAATACACCCGATGAGATTAAATTTTCTGCTTCATAAAATGGCAGATGCAATACAGCTTATTAAACCTCACAAGAACGTTTTGCTAACCGGCATGCCAGGTATTGATGCATTTTGATTGTTGTTAGATAATTAGTAAGGAAACAGTAGTCTAAATTATAGATGGTTCGTACCAAAACCATTTCGTACCACAAAGTTTTGCCATTTTACCATGAAGTCTGCCATTTGGCAAAGATGTTATTTTTTTTCCATTTTTTGTAAACATGTGACTGCATTGATTTAGGGTTAGATAATAAGAGATATGTGCAAGCAATCCATCTGGCACAGTCGGTAGACCGCTCGCCCTGTAAGCGAGGGACCCGGGTTCAAGTCCCGGTGTGGCTTCATATTTTTCTCACCATGTTACAAACACCCCTCATTTTATAAAATATCCTTTTGAAATTTTGCATGTAGGCTATAGTTATTTTATAGTTAACTTTCTGAATTTGATACTTATGTAACGTACGTAGTACGTTGGTACTATATGCAAATGAGGCTTCCCAAACCGTTGTATGTTGGGAAGTAGAGTCAATTATATAGCGCAACAAACATCTCTTGGTGTGAGTTTAAGCTTTGCACCGACAGGGTTTGTTGTTGCTGGGTCACTTGGTTTGCACGTTACACTTATGACAGACTCTTGAGCGAACTGCCTAGAATGATAGTGGTAGCGGACAGCATTGAGATCTGCTGTCCATGTAGTTCCTCCTGTGCAGAAGTTGTTTTTATAATAATGCTTCTCAGGATATCGAATAGTTTCACGTTTGTATCAGTCACCTTGTATAAGCCACCTTGCATTTTACTCCAACCTCGTTTTTGATATTAATTAGCATGACATCATTTACGTACATGTACAAGTTCCGCGTTAATTCTTTCTGGCATACATGAATTCTTGTTCTGCTTCAAATAATTAATATTTCTGGATATAAAATGATTTAAACAACTATTCAGTTATTTATTGTGTATTCAAGGCATATAATAAACACATCATCAGTTGGCAGTGCACTACAGGGTGTTGCATTCAGCTCTCGACGTTTTTGGCACTCGTCAGATCGGCTAATTCCCCCCCAAAATATCTCGAGCTGAATACATCACCCTGTAACGCACTGTCAACTGGTAATGTGTATTAATCCAAGAACTGTACATATGATCCTTTTAGGCTGTGCCAAGTGCAATGATACTTTAGTGGTTTATATGCAGAAGAACTTTCTCAGGTGTAATATTGTTGTTATCAAAAATCTTTTCTGGGCTATTGTGAAATTGCTAATTAATCTGTAGTAAAACCCAAACTCTTGAGATTGAGCCAAAGAAAATGAGTTTTTGGTCTAATAAAAAGAATAGATGGTAGCTCTATGATGCAGGACAAGACTAATGCAGAAAACTCTTACAGGAACTTTCTGCACTTCTTTGTTCTTGCATTATGTGGTAATTTGTCTTATATGATCACCCTATTTCTATTATGGTCATAGTTGCACAGGGTTTTTCTGCTTTTATTCAAAATTTATGAATAATTTCAGGTGTTGGCAAGACAACCTTGGTGCGTAAAGTATGTGATAAATTGGAAGAGATGAACTTTGAGGTTCAGGGTTTTTACACTGAGGAGCTACGAGAGGACGGCCAGAGAGTCGGGTTTGATGTTGTAGATTTTGATGGCAAACGAGGACCCCTGGCGAGAATAGTAGACAGGTAATTAGGACTGTGTTTGTCGGAAAATAGATAATGTTTACTGTTATGTTGTATCCAACATTAAATAAATCTTCTTGTATCTTGTATCTGTATTTTTAGCTCACCTGGCACAAAGTGCCAAGGTGAGCTATTGTGATTGCCCTGTGTCCGTCGTCGTCTGTCCGTCCGTGCCTACGCTAGGATACTTATGTGGCTAAAATTCTTAGCCCCATAATAGAAAAACATTAACCTGGCCGTCTCTTGTGACATTAACCTGGCCATTTCTTGTGACATTAACCTGGCCAGTTTTGGGACATAGGGTTAGGGGTAGGGTTAGCCTCCAGATCATTCTATTCCAAGTTAGAGCAAAAAGAAATTGTCTCTTGTGTGGCTAGCCACGCAAGAGAAAACAATAGAAAATAGCCACATAAGTATCGTAGCGTAAGAATGTCCGTCAGTCCGTCCGTCCGTGCGATTGTCCGGTAACTAGGGGCCTAAAATGATGCCCAGTGGATGGGAGGGGGCCGTTTTGTACTTGGGGGCCATGGCCCCCTGTTTTATCGTCTTAAAGGTATCAGAGGGTCATGGGGGTATGGAAAAAATACATTAGAGAGATGGCCCTTAGAAACACCTGTCCAGGTTTGGACTTATGGACGTCCATAGGGCAAAATGGCCTTTTGAAAATCGCTTGTCCGGTAGTATGGGGGCCATTTTAAACTTTAACGGGCCTTTATTTATGGCCCCTTGAACTTTAAAGGCCCTTTATAAATAGCCCCGTGTAAGCTGGCCCTAAATATCATTTAAGTGGTCCTTCCGTCCGTCGTCAAACTTTTTCTTTAAAGATCTTCTTCTTGGAAACCACTTGGCCAATTTCTTCAAAACTTCATGGGATTGTTCCTTGTAGGGTACTCTCTCAGAGTTCTTCAAATATAGGTCATCCAATTAAAATTATGGTTGCCATAGCAACCAATTGAAAAAACTTTAAAAATCTTCTTGTCAAAAATTACTGGTCCGAATTGAAAATAATTTTACCCAAATGTGCCATTGGTGACCCTCTATCAGATTTCTTAAAATAATTTTCCTATCTTAAAAAATATGGTCGCTAGTGGGTGGGGAAGAATTTCCTTATAAGGCTATATAGTGAAAACTTTAAAAATCTTCTTGTCTGAAACCGCTGGTCCGAATTGAAAAATAATTTCACACAAATGATCCATGGGTGACCCTCTACCAGATTTCTAAAAATAATTGTGATATCTAAAAAAAACATGGCTGCCAGTGGGTGGGGCACATTTTCCTTATGTTACTGTATAATAAAAACATTAAAAATCTTCTTCTGTGAAACTACTGGTCCAAATTGTAAACAATTTTACACAAATGATCCATTTATGACTCTCTACCAGATTTCTTAAAATCATTTTGTTATCTTAAAAAACATGTCCGCCAGTGGGTGGGGCAAGTTTTTCATATATTTCTGTATAGAAAATCTTTAAAAATCTTTTTTGTCTGAAACTATAATGGTGTTATTTAAGAATATTTTTACACAAATAATGATTCATGGGTGACCCTTTGCCAGTTTTCTTCAAATAATCTTCCTAGCTCAAACATGGCCGCCAGTGGGTGGGGGTGAATTTACCGATGATGGCTTATAGTGAAAACTTAACCATTACTGGTCCATTACCATGACCGTAACCATGGGTACCAGGTGAGCGATTTAGGGCCGCATGCGGCTCTTGTTCTTCTAAAGATTAGACAAATATTGATGTTTACCCTTTACTCCATAGATACACATTTAACGCATTTAATTTATTCTTCCAGTGAAGAAAATAATTGCACTTTATACAGTCATGAATATACATGTACACCACAAAAAATATTTCCCACATCTCAGCAAGCGGTAGCTTAATCTAAAGAAGGCTGAAAGTAAAGTTCTACTTTCAAACTGCTTTAAGTGGTCATCTGTCCTCAAAATTTGAAACAGGCTTTGGAGTTAAGGCTTGAAACAATCTAAATTTACAGTAAAACTTTTGTTATGCAGCCACTCAAAAGAAAATAAGATTTGTAGCTTTATATACAGCTTGCAGCTATAGTAGCTTTCTGCATTAATTTTGTCCTACATTCATCAGCAACTTGTCTATAGATATTGTTAATGAATGGCCTCTGTACACAGGCTTATTGTAATTTAAACCCAATGATGCCTTTGGGAATGTGTATCATAATCTGCATGTGTATGCATCCTACTTATATTTTCTGCATGTGTCAGGTTTGCTGATATAAGACTTTCCTTTGTGACATCAACAAGGACCTTGTAGGTCAATATTTTATACTATAATCTTATGATAGAGATATCATATTGACTTCTAGTGACACGTAAACATGGCAGTGCTCCAGCTAGGCCTTTTTAGGAGGGCGCCGCACCCTGCCCGGGTTTGCCGACGCCCTGCCCTAAAAATTAAAAAAAATTGGGTTTAACGGGCCTTTAGATGCACCAGAAAAAGGCCTGAACTCAGACTGAAGTTTTACCAATTTGTTTGTTTACAAGCCTAGTCCTTTGATCTACACATCATCTATAATTATTTTCAATAAGTTGTTTAGATTTGGTGATGAGTTTATTCCTATCGCTAGGGTACTATGCCCTGCAAATAATTTCAGTTGGAGATGGGGGTGAAAATTTGATTGCGTTAAAATTTCACCCCCTCCCTAGTCAACACCCAACCATCAAACCTAGTCATTTGATATACACATCAACTATAAGTAATTTTCAATTAGTTGTTTAGTTTTGATGGTGAGTTTACACCTATACCTAGGATACTATGCTCTGCAAATAACTTCATTTTTGGAGGGGTGAAAAATGTATGGCGTTATAATTTCACACCCTCCCTCGTCAACACCAAACCATAAAACCTAGACATTTGATATACACATCAAATATATGTAAGTTTCAATTAGTTGTTTAGTCTTCATGATGAGTTTATTCCTATCCCTAGGGTACTATGACCTGCAAATAATTTCAGTTGGAGAGAGGGGTGAAAATTTGATGGCATTTAATTTACACCCCCTCCCTAGTCAACACCAGACCATCAAACCAAGTCATTTGATATACACATCAAAGATATGTAATTTTCAATTAGTTGATTAAGTTTGATGGTGAGTTTACTCCTATCCCTAGGGTACTATGCCCTGCAAATCACTTCAGTTGAGGGGGTGAAATTTTGATGGCATTAAAATTTCACCCCTCCCTAGTCAACACCCAACCATCAAACCTAATCATTTGCCCTATAAAACTATAATTATTTGGCAACAAGGAAGACCATGGCTACGAGCTAAATTTGAAATTGGAGAGGAGGATAAGAGCACCATTTCTATGTTCTGTTCTCTATGCCAAGAGTACAGTACAGGCTCTAACATCAACAAAACCTGGTCAAGGTGAAAGCTCATGAAGTCAGCAACATAGACAAGACCTCTTTGGCTTAATCACTCAGCAGAAAGCTTCCAGATGTCGCTGAAAACATCAGCACAGCAATAACTAAATCAATGGCAGATGCTTTGAAAGTTCTTCATTTCACCACTAAGAAGACCCTCCCTTTAGACTTCTTAAGGACATAGTTGACTTAATAATGAAAATACAGAACAAGTGGTAACTCCTACATGTACCATAAAAGGGTTATGAGACACACAATTTTTTTTAATGATTTCTCCTACACAAGAGTCAACAGTATTTCTAGTCAGAAAACATACCAGAAGGCTTCTTTAAGGTTTAAATTTTCAAAAAAACACTCCCATACCCACCCTCACCGCGTCCATGTGCCCTCAATAGAACAACACCCTGCCCTATTCAAATTCTAGCTGGTGCACTGCATGGCATTTATAAATAGAATCTAGTTTACCTCTGAAGAGAACACTTGTCCTATGCAAACAGAGCAGACCAAGATCAGAAGACTCCTACTTTGCAAAATACATGTATCACAAAACAACATTGTATGTGATCCTGCTGATGACTGCCTCTTCTCCTGCATTCAGCAGAAACATTGTCTTTATAGATCATCATGGTTCTTTACTGCATTTCTGCTATACACAGATTGTACTGTATGTGACATTGTGACTATTTTGAGTGTTGAATATCTTATATACTTTTAGGGATAATCCTTCCCAGGGCCGTAGCTATATGGTGGGGAGATATAACGTCAGACTTCAATCATTTGAGACCATAGCTATGCCATCTCTAGCAGTCAAGGTAAAATTATTCCAAACATAAATCATCTGCACATCCTTTAACCCTTTCCCTTATGGAAGCGACTTTTAGCACATGCTTATATTCATCCGCTGAAGAAAATAGTTCCAATGTATACCGTAATGAATATGTGTCATATTTAATACTTTCCTTATTCTAGCAGGTAAAAGCTTAAAGCAGGCTGAAAGTAAAGCAGAATGCGCCATATGGCGCATTCTGCTTTACTTTCAACCTGCTTTAAGTAGTCACATATTTTCAAAACTAATAAAAGGCTATCGGGTAATGGGTTAAATGTCTATCACTACTTTAACACTTTTATACCCTAAAGCCTGTTTGTAGTTTGAAGACAGGGGACTACTTGCAGCAGGTTGAAAGGAAAGCAGAATACTTAAAGCAGGCTGAAAGTAAAGCAGAATGTGCCTTAAGGCACATATTGCTTTACTTTCAATCTGCTTTAAGCTATCATCTGCTAGGATATAGAATATATTTCTTACGGTTTATATGCATAACTGTATAAAGTGGAACTCATTTCTTCAGTGTGGGGAATAAATTAAAAGTGTAAAAAGGTGTACCGGCGGTAGTGGCCCAATGGTTAACACCTTTGACTACGGTACCAGGGGTCGTGAGTTCGATCCCCCGCCGGACCAGCGGTCTGACTAGGGGGATTTTTCCGAATCCCTTATGATGTACAGGAATGTCCTTGAGCAAGACATGTACCGCGAATTGCTCCTCTCCACCCAGGGGTTAAAATGGGTACCTGTGAGGGTCTGAGCCGGTACTGCGGCTGCTTTAGCGCCATATGTTAGCAGTGCTCAATATTGTAGGCAAGATGGCTCAATGATCAGGGGGTAAATGTACAGTCGGCTGAGCGGTCATTCGGACTGAAAGCAGACTTTAACTGGTACTTTACTTTTTTTTTATCTATGAGGCAATCATGTCGCAATGGGTTACATATGATTCCAAACAGAATCCATCTGCATAAGCTTTAACTCTTTCACTACATATCACTACTTCAGTACTTGACTTGCATTTGGGACCAGTTTGGATCCAGATCACACACTAAATAACTTGAATCATTAATTGACACAATATCAATGTTTCCTCAGTAAAAATTCCAATTACTGGTTATGAGGTTCATGTATATAAATTTGAAAAATCAATGCAGATGAAAGTTTTTAAAGTAGACTATACCGTAAAACCTCTCTATTACTACCACTAAATTGTGTCAAATATAAGTCGTTTAAGACAGGTGACTGCCTAAAGCAATGTGAAAGTTTTCTGTTTCACTTTCACATTGCTTTAAGCTGTCACCTGTCTTTTATACAGGCTTCTCTTATTAGCCTTCTTTTTAGTGGTCGTAATAGAGAGGTTCTACTGTACTACGAATGTGTAAGGAATCAAATATAATATTAATTTTTAAATAAGTTCCACAGTATAAGAGCAGTTAATTTAACCCTTCCAACATGCAGAGTCACTGCACTCTCAGGGTACCAACTCCAACGTTGGTAGAGTGGAGTCTGGGAGTTAATTTCTTGTGCTCTGAGAAATTCTAGACTGTTCTGCAGCTAGGGTCACCAACATTCAGATAGTTATGGGCCTTTCTGAGTGCAACATGGCGCATTGCTGTTTGGTAACCTTGGCTTTTGACCTTGACCTCTGTGACCTTAGTTAAGGTTTTGCGTTTCAGTTTCTACAAGCATGCAGCGTGACATCCATGTTAACACATTGATAGTTTTTGGATTTTATGGGGAACAACTCATACACTTTAGTTACCTATGTGACAGTAAGAGTTATTTACCATATGATATGTTATATTGTATTATGTTGATTCTCATTCCAGCCAGAGACATGTACTAAGGCAGTGGTTATAGATGAGATAGGAAAGATGGAGCTATTTAGTCAAACCTTCGTACAGACAGTCAAACAGATATTAAAACACCCTAGTATTCCTGTACTGGCAACCATACCCGCCAAAGGCAAGGCCAACCCATTTGTAGAGGAGATCAGGAATAGAGATGACGTCATTGTGTATACTGTGAGTCCCTGCCGTTTCCATGGAAACACCTTATTTACTGTATAACCTGTGTTCAGCAGTAATTTAGGACAGTAAAACCTCTGTATTACAACCACTGAATTGTGTTAATTATTAGGTGCTTACCACAGGTGTCTGCTTATAACAAGGTGAATGTAAAACAGAAAGGAGCTTTCTGTTTTACTGTCACCTTGCTTTAAGCTGTCACCTGCCTTTATACTGTTCATTAGCATTCTTTTTAGTGGTCATAATAGAGAGGTTTTACTGTATAGACACAGTGTAATGATTTTAATCCTTTCCACCATATCTTATTGTCAATGATTAAGACAAGTGGTTACTTAAAGCTGACTGAAAGTAAAGCAGGAAGCTCTTTTTGGAGCTCTATGCTTTACTTTTAGCCTGCTTTAAGCGTCCACCTGTAAGGATGCAGGAACTTTATATTGCTCTTTTACTTTAGCAGGGCATGGTTAAAGCAGAAAAGGGCATTTCTTTGCAGAATAAATAAATGTGCTACAAGGCACTCCTTTTTGGGAAAGAGTTAACACAAGTTGTTGCTCAATGCAGGTCAAATGTATCGCAGAAAGGTCCTGAAGGAGTTGCAACATTTCTGTAAGACTTCCAGTACAGTGTTCCCTCCCTACTACGGCCCTCTGAACAATGATTCCCTCCTTACATGTTACAACGATGCCGCTGTTCCCCAAACAAGACATTTATGTTTAACAAGTTTACCTGATAGCCTATTTCTAGTACTTAAGATAGGTGACTTCTTAAAGCAGGTTGAAAGTAAAGCAGAATGCGCCTTAGGGCGCATTCTGCTTTACTTTCAGCCTGCTTTAAGCTATCATGTGCTATAATCTAGAAAATATTACCCATAATACATATTCATTACTGATTAAATTGGAACTATTTTCTTCAGCGGAGGAATAAATCATATCCACTAAAAGGCGCTTCTATAAGGTAAAGGGTTAACAAGTTTACTGCTGCAGTATCGTCTGCTTGAAATTGTTGTCTGCTTTATTTCTCAAAGTTCCATATTGGACATTATATCAGAAGACACATAAAGATGAGTGACAAACAGTTGGAACCCAGATCAGACGCTGCATTATGCAGCATCTGATCTGGGTTCAAACTGTTTTGCAAATGTAAGCCAAGTCATGCTCAGCACTCTAAGGGTAATATAGTTATCTCCTTATAACAATTCCCTCCGAACAACACAAACACTATTTTGGTCTCCCATTGGGTATTGTGGTATAGACCGAGCAATGTATTACTTTCGAGTGGATATAGGATTAACAATGCCACCAGTTTAGATGTATATGTACTCACATGATTGCTTTAACCCTTTACTCATAAATATACCTATTTATGCCTCTAATCTATTCCTCCATATTTTCAATATTCTAGCTGTTGGTAGCTTGACTCTTTACCTCATAGCCTGTTTCTAGCTCTGAAGACAAGTGACCACTTAAAGCAGGTTTAAAGTAAAGCAGAATGTGCCTTAAGGCACATCCTGCTTTACTTTCAGTCTGCTTTAAGCTAAAATCTGCTAGGCTATATAACATATTTGTTAAGGTAATTGTTCATGAGGGTATAAACTGGAACTATTTTCTTCAGCGGAGGAATAAATTAAATACGCTAAAAGTCGCTTCTATGGGGGAAAGGGTTAAAGCAAGAGTCTTATTTTGCTCCTGCACTATTTTATGTTGCACCTGAATTTCTTTGCTATCTTTTGAAAACAAAGTATTGTATGTTTAGTACAGATTGGAGAATAATTACGTTGTCATATAATTTCATGAAAAACATGGGGGTTTTTTTGTTTTGTTTTTTCAGGTAACCAAGGAAAACCGTTATGCTTTAATAGATGAGGTTGCTGATGCAGTGAAGGACTCCATAGAGACATATGGATGATATGCCAGAGACATACGACTTTTAATAAAACAGTGTATGGCTGATATGCCAGAGACATATGGCTTTTAAGTTAATGGTATATGGCTGATATGCCAGAGACATATGGCTTTTAAGTTAATGGTATATGGCTGATATGCCAGAGACATATGGCTTTTAAGTTAATAGTGTATGGTTGATATGCTAGAGTAACATAGCTGATACGCCAGAGACATGACCTGTCAACAGTGCATGGCTGATATGCCACTGATAAGTTAGTGTATGGCATATATGCAAAGCATACTGATGATACGTTGACAAGGGCAAATCCTTCATGGCTGATCTGTTGCACTTTTGCACTCCAAGAATAATTTCTGTAAGAAATGAACTGCCAAAATCTCAAAGTAGAATTATATACCAAGAGCCCTATATCAGAGCTACAAACAACTTGGTTCCAGGCTTAGCCTCCCATTTGGAATCAAACTGATGGCAAAGGTTACATTATCTCTTTGAACCCTAGTCATGCATATCAGCATCCTTTGCAAACAGTGTACTTGTGAGGAGTACACTTGTCCTATGCAAACAGTGTAGACCCTGATCAGAGGGCTCCGAAAGGAGCCCTCAGATCAGGGTCTACACTGTTTGTCATTTTGACATATATTGTAAAAATCAACCCTAAAAAGTAAAAAAATGTACTGGACTAAATTGAAAATAGAATTGTCTAGTCGAGGTTTTAGGGAGGAAAGGGTATAAAGTAGCCAGCTGAGTGCTAAAGGTTAATCAACACCAGAGGATGTCTTTACCCAATTACCTGCAGTACACCTCTACTCTGTATCAATAGATTTACTGATGGTTTAAAATCCAAGTGGTTGCTTAAATCAAGATGAATGTAAAGCAGAAAGATTTCATTTCTGCTTTACATTCATCTTGCTTTAAGTAGCCCCCTGCCTTAAACAAACAAGTGCTATATATGCTATGCCAATTCTTTATAAGTGATTCAGGCTGATGGCTATGTAGGAAAGAGTTAACCCATTACCCCATAAATACGCCTTTTTACGCCTCTAGTTTATTCATCCATTAAAGAAAGTAGTACCAATTTATACAATTATGAATATGTACCTTAAGAAATATTTTCTATATTCTAGCAGATTTTGCTTAAAGCAGGTTGAAAGTAAAGCAGAATGCGCCATAAGGCGCATTCTGCTTTACTTTCAACCTGCTTTAAGTAGTAACTTGTTTTAAAATCTAGAAACAGGCTATGGGGTTATGGGTTAACTGACATAAGCCTTGAACAGAAGTTGTGAGTGAGTAGAAACTTAATCTTATCAGGTGCATTTTCAGCTGTGTGCAAACCTTAGCTACCAGAGATTAAATCAACAGTCTGTTAGTGAAAATGTGCTACCAGTTCAATTGGATAGCGAGCAAGGAGAAAACCTATTTGGCACATATTTTCCTTAGCTGAAGGCACTATAGTTTGAGATGTTACCAATCCTGATCATTGAATGTTCATTATTCACTTAACCTTCTGTTTGAATATTGAGTTACAAGTGAATATATGGTACTAGTACAGTCGAACTTCGATATCTCGAACTATCCAATAGTTTGACACATGAACTGCATTGTTTCATGCTCGGTTAGGTCGAACATACCCATATTTCAAAGTTAAAATGTGGCTAAGCCACGTTTTAACTTTGAAATACGGGTATGTTTAGTTTAACCGAGTTCGAAATATCGAAGTTTGACTGTAATTACAAAACATGCTTTGCTTTTGCAGTTGTGCTGGTTGAAGTACATTTTGATGATGTTAAAGTGGATGGAGATTTAAGAAATAATCTATGTTCTACCGTTGTGAAACGGTATTTTACAACGGTTGGGAGTTGTGGTGCGCAGGAATTGACCACGAAGGCAGAAGGCCTGAGTGGTCAATTCCTGCACACCACAACAACCGACCGTTGTAAAATACAGTTTTACAACGGTAGAACATAGATTATTTCGATTCTAACATGACCAGATTTAAAGAAATTCATTAGAAAGGAAATCAAATGTTCCATACTTATTTCCTCAGCGGATGAAGTTTTTCGACCGAATAACTTTTTCCGCGGCATTACAAGAATCTAACACCCATAAGCAAATTTACATTTACCGATCCACAATCTGGCATAGAACAAACATTACACCAAACAAGACAGAAGAATGAGAAAATTACTGTAACGTTACTGGTTAAAAGTATATGGTCTTTACGGGCTATATGAATAACGAAAGAAATTTAAAAAACATAACGTATGAACGCACGAGGTCACGTCATGTCATATAACCGCGGGAGGAGCGGGGTAGGGAAGAGCGTGGTATAACGTCTCAGGTATACAACAATAGACCTGTTCTTTGTTTAAAGAGACGAATTCACGTGTCATGTTAGAATTTGTTGTATACAATGACCCTAGCAATGGTCCATCAAGACAATTGTTTTGGATTAAATCAAGAAAGACTGCCAATGAGTGTTGTTGTTGTTTATAAGGTTTTGCATCTCTCTAGGCATTTAACACTTTACCCCATAACCTGCTACTAGTTTTTGAGATAGGTGACTACTTTAACAAGTTGAAAGTAAAGCAGGATGCTCATTCAGGAGCATTCTGCTTTACTTTACTTTCAATCTGCTTTAAGCTACCCTATGGAAAGATACTGGAAATGCCTTCTTTATATCATATTTAGGACTTCAAAGGTTGGGACTATTTTCCTTAGTATTGAAACAACTAATGTTGTATAAAGGTATATTTATAGAGTAATGTGTTGACCTATTTGTGCCCACGATCCCATATATGGGACATAGGCAAACGGTGTAGACTCTGATCAGACGCCGCATTATGCGGCGTCTGGTCAGAGTCTACACTGTTTGCTGATAGGAATTTCAATATAAAACAAAATGAAAATTTTGACCAAGCATCCCTTTGATAAAAAATGGACTAATCCAATATATAAACATGCACTGGGCGTAAATGGGTTAAACATACATCCATTGCGATGTCAGTCAGCAATGGTCCACTTTTGTTGAGATGTCCATCAAGATCATAGTTTGTGTATTGTGTCTTGTAGTTTTATTGTGGAAATCTGTGCTGCTGTTGAGTGTCTTTGTCTGGTGGTTGGTGGCATAGAGGCATCATGTGTTAGAGGTGTCCTGGCTAAGGTCCATACCCGTTCTATGCATGGATCAACTTAACCCATTACCCCATAAATACGCCTTTTTATGCATGTAATTTATTAATCCACTAAAGAAAGTTGTCCAGTGTATACAGTCATGAATATGTACCATAAGAAATATGTTCTATATCCTAGAAGATTGTGGCTTAAAGCAGGCTGAAAGTAAAGCAGAATGCGCCTTTAGGCACATTCTGCTTTACTTTCAACCTGCTTTAAGTGTTCACCTATCTTATATATTAGAAACAGGCTATGGGTTAATGGGTTAAAGAAGGGCAATGTCATCTCACTGGTACAGGCATGTTGAACTTACTAGCAGCTTGTGTCTTTTCGACATATACTAAATCCTTTGTTTTCATGACCTGCCACAAAGTACTCCCTTCTTCCACCTATCATAAGTAGGCACTGACCATATAAATGAAATACTGTTGATTGGAAGATAAGCCCAACTCACTCGCTTGCTTTGTCCATCCAACAACTCATCCTTCTATGCATCCATCCATCTATCACAAAATGTTGAGTAGTTTCATTTATTGCCAAGTATGCAGCAAGACATATGTGTTTTACAAACACATATCTAGTTTAGTTTCTGATACAGCTGTTTATTTTCAAAAGAGCAAATATACACTGAAGCTTCATTTGAGTACCACTGAAAATAATTCCCATAGTTGGTCACCAACATGTGATAACTTGAAGCAATGTGAAAGAATGCAAAAACAGGGTTGCCATAAGCAGATCTTGAAAAATCCTAAGATTTCCAAATTTCTATATTTCAAGCGCGAATACTTA
Organism: Gari tellinella; assembly: GCA_922989275.2. Lineage (NCBI taxonomy): Eukaryota > Metazoa > Mollusca > Bivalvia > Cardiida > Psammobiidae > Gari > Gari tellinella. The sequence continues at coordinate 109,181,852 of OV277857.1, forward strand.
AAGCAGGTTGAAAGTACTTTCAACCTGCTTTAATCTACAGCCTCAGGCACGGATTTACCGGGGGGGCACAGGGGGCACGTGCCCCCCCAGCTGGCCTGAATTTTTTTTTTTTTTATAAAAAAAAAAAAAAAAAAAATTTTTTTTGCTTCATTCACATAATTATTCATAACTAAGCTGGGTATGAAGGTCGCATTAGCATATGCCATTACAGGCACATACCCACTGGGGGCACAGGGGCACATGTCCTTCAGCTGGCCTGCAGCTGCTGCAATGGCTTGTGTCTCTTATCTCGGGCCATCAAATCCTCAGTATGCCTGGTCTGTGTTTGAACTTGCCCCCTCCCCCTCCCCACCCAAAAAAAAAATGCCTGTGCCCCCAAATTGCATATCCTACAGGCCAGGAAATCCAAAATGCCCCTGTGCCCCCTCAAATCCTTAGTATGCCTGGTCTGTGTTTGAACCCGACACAGGCCCGTAGCAACAAGGATGGGGGGCACTACAGTGTGCCCCCTGTGCCCCCTCCCCAACTGAAAAATAAAAATGTATGTGCCCCCAAATTGCATATCCTACAGGCCAGTAAGTCCAAAATTGCCCATGTGCCCCCTAAAAACCTCAGTATGCCTGGTCTGTGTTTGAACCCGACACAGGCCCATAGTAACAAGGATGGGGGGCACAACAGTGTGCCCCCCTCCCCAACCAAAAAAATGCCTGTGCCTTTGCCCCCAAATTGCATATGCATATCCTACAGGCCAGTAAATCCTACAGGCCCCCCTGTCCCCACTCCCCTCCCCCAACCAAAAACATAAAAATGTCTGTGCCTGTGCCCCCAAATTGCATAACCTACAGGCCAGTAAATCCAAAATTGGATGGGGGCACAGCAGTATGCCCCTGTGCCCCCTCCCCCAACCAAAAAAAATAAAAATGTCTGTGCCTGTGCCCCCAAATTGCATAACCTACAGGCCAGTAAATCCAAAATTGCCCCTGTGCCCCCTCAAATCCTCAGTATGCCTGGTCTGTGTTTGAACCCAACACAGGCCCGTAGTAACAATGATGGGGGCACGGCTGTGTGTCCCCCTCTCCCAACCAATACAGGCCCGTAGTAACATGGATGGGGGCACAGCAGTATGCCCCCTGTCCCCCCTCCCCTCCCCCAACCAAAAACATAAAAATGTCTGTGCCTGTGCCCCCAAATTGCATAACCTACAGGCCAGTAAATCCAAAATTGCCCATGTGCCCCCTAAAAACCTCAGTATGCCTGGTCTGTGTTTGAACCCGACACAGGCCCGTAGTAACAAGGATGGGGGGCACAACAGTGTGCCCCCTATGCCCCCCTCCCCAACCAAAAAAATGCCTGTGCCTTTGCCCCCAAATTGCATATGCATATCCTACAGGCCAGTAAATCAAAAATTGCCCCTGTGCCCCCTCAAATCCTCAGTATGCATGGTCTGTGTTTGAACCCAACACAGGCCCGTAGTAACAATGATGGGGGCACGGCTGTGTGCCCCCCCTCCCCCAACCAATACAGGCCCGTAGTAACATGGATGGGGGCACAGCAGTATGCCCCCTGTGCCCCCTCCCCCAACCAAAAAAAATAAAAATGTCTGTGCCTGTGCCCCCAAATTGCATAACCTACAGGCCAGTAAATCCAAAATTGCCCCTGTGCCCCCTCAAATCCTCAGTATGCCTGGTCTGTGTTTGAACCCAACACAGGCCTGTAGTAACAATGATGGGGGCACGGCTGTGTGTCCCCCTCCCCCAACCAATACAGGCCCGTAGTAACATGGATGGGGGTACAGCAGTATGCCCCCTGTCCCCCCCTCCCCTCCCCCAACCCAAAACATAAAAACATAGATTTATGTTAGTAGGTATTTTACCTGTTGTCAGGCCTTCAACAGTTCCTACTTTTTCCTACTATTTTCCAACTTTTGATCACCTTCTTACTTTTTCCTATTTTTCTACCAAAACCTCCTACTTTTTTCCTAATAAGTCTTCAAGCACCCTCAGTATGGCCCAGAATGCAGGAAATGAAGCGCTTGATTTCAAAAATTTCCAGGGGGAGTACCCCCGGACCCCCCTAAACCTGTTGGATCGCATCTTCGGCCTGTTGGATTACTTAAAATTATATGAGCACAATGACTCCGTGTGGTATTTTGTATCAAACAGTTCCTACTATTTTATAGGAAATCTTCCTCCTTTTTCCTACTTTTCCATTTCAAAAACTCCTACTTTTTGCATTGAGATCAATTGAAGGCCTGTGTTTTGAATGCACTGATGAAAATCTTTGTATGACCATGGTGTGGAGTAATAGATTTCTGAGAATGGAGATAAAGCTATAAAAAATTCTCCAGATTATGATTTTTTTTTCTCTTTGTCTTATGAAACCACTTTTTTGGGTGTTTCATTGGGGTATTTACATAATTTTATCGATGTTAACTTTCTTCTTAGAATGCCCTCAGAATGCACCATTTGATATGTAATTTTTAAAAAATTTTCGGGGGAGGCCCCCCGTACCCCCACCTATGGAAGGGGTTATACCCCTCCCATACCCTCCCCACCTGTGCCCCCCCACTGAAAAATTTCTGGATCCGGCCCTGACTGCCTGCTAGGATAAAAATCCGAAGATTTCGGAAAAATCCGGAGAAATGGTCCTGCAAAAATGCGCTATTTGAGCAATCTGCAGACGTTTAGTCCTGTATTAAACCATCACCTCTTTTTAAAGATCGCAAATCTTTTTTACCAGATAGTCTCTCAAGTGTAAGCTGTTTATCTTTTTATAGAGTTTTAACCCTTCCCTGGCTGGAAACTCATACCTAAAATTCTGCTCACATATCATCTTAACTGTTATCTATTAATTATATATTGTTATCTATTTAAGGCTAATAACTGGAATAAGGAAACTTTTCCCAAGGAAAGCGTGCAGACTCCTGTCAGATTGATCCTATAAGAAAACAGTATAGAGCAAGATCAGACAGCTCCTGCAGGAGCTATCTGATCTTTATCTACACTGTTTTAAAAAACAACAGCACCATTTTAATTTAATAATAGAAGGGTTAAGGAGAGGCTTTGGATTTGAAAACTTTTGACCTTAGCTATTGATTTTGTCCTTTCTTTTGGGAGTGCCAGGTCTACTGTTTTGTCATTGGGCAATGTATGCATTGCTTTGTTCAAAATGGTCAAAGGTGTTGATATTGTAATCAGACAGGTTTAAATGAACTAGTTTAATCTGTCATAATCTGTCAGATAAGTATTACAGGATGAGAAAAGGACTTAACCTTTTAATGAATGGATTGTTTTCAGTGTGTAAGACTCTCCATGGCACTCCCTGATTTACTGGCAGCCTGCTTTAGGCAGTTACCTGTCAGGATGTACTCCTAGGATAGGTTCCCTTGGCTCTTTATGAAGAAAAGATATACTTGAAAAATAATTTCTATAGAAGTGCCTTTTAGCACTTTAAATTTATTCCACCATGGAAGAAAATAGTTCCAATTAATTTAGTCATGAACATGAACCATATTTTCTATATCCAAGCAGACATAGCATAAAGCAGGATGCACCTTAGGCGCATTCTGCTTTACTTTCAACATGCTTTAAGTGATCACCTTTTCGATAAAATTAGAAACAGGTTTTGCGTAAAGGGTTCAGCAGCCATTCAATGAAGACCTTAATGTCTAGTAAAGTGTACATCCTTCAGTGTACATGTACTAGTGAAGGATACACTTGTCCTATGAAAATCGTGTACATCCACTGATTAGGATCTGCACTGGTATTCATTTTGAAATGTTTTGTGAAAAACAACCTGAATTCCGAATTTTTAAATAAACCTTTTAATTTTCTGATAAATGATTAGTTCACATTACTCTTGATGGACTTTCATGGTAAATATTTAACAGAAAGACAAACAGTGCATATTCAGAGTGGTCCTGGATGCACACTGTTTGTAATATTTGTAAAGAATTTATAGGTGACAAGACGTTTCGCGCCCAAACAATTTCGCACCTTGGATGTTTCGCGCCCAAGCCGTTTCCACCCTGGTCGTTTCGCCCCTGGTCGTTTCGCACCCAATATCAAATATGTAACTACAGTATATCTCTGTTAAAAATTAACGTACATTTATTGGTTATTTTCATCGAAGGGTGTTTAGATAGAAATTTGATGTTAGCAAGTACTCTAAGACGGGATATTGATCATGCTACTGTATGTATGTATGTCTCAACTTAACGAGAAACACATATAAAAAGGTAGGATTTTTTTTTACACTCTAAGTATTTATATATAAACGTAAAATAGATGCCATTTTTTTATTACCTTTTCAACGTTCGACATAAATATATTGAAAACTATTGAAGAAAACAAAGATATCCACCGGAGAAGACCTTTCGCATTCCTAATAAAGTTTTTATTTATTTCAATGTTAAAACACATTTATATTTGAAAACAATTAAGAGCCAGATGAGACGCAGGATAAACGGCGTCTTATCAAAATACTTACTGTTTTACCGTATTGTTATTATAAGATTTTCGAACCTGTTTGTTACAATTCAGTGCACTATGATAAGTTTTGTACTGTTTGAATTAGGTTTTAATCTAACCACTGTTTAGCAACTGTTTGCTTCACAAAAAAATATTTACATGACCTTCCCGTTAAAACGAAACATATCACGGTTTTAACAACAGAATATATATATATATGTATAGAAGTGAAGAAAGAACTCGATGCTGGATAGAAATATTAGAAAAAAGACGCGGCCTTTCTCCAAGTAGTTCTATATACATGTATATATCGTAAAAAGATCTAATGAAAAATCAGCAGTCGCGGCCGGGAATCCAAAGACCCGTGGTTCGAATATTAAATGACTGGTGGAATATCAAAGTTTTAATCCTGATCATACGCCGAGTTACTCCACATCTGGTTAGGGTTCAACTTTTTATAAATAACCACTTGTATTCGAGATAATCAGTGAAAGTTAATACATAAAAATTAAATCTGCATATTTTTTAGATATTTTCTACCATGCAATGCATGTGTTTAACGTGCACGGCAATATTACATTCCTTATTTGTTAAATACCCTTTAAATTTTAGAGAAAATAACTACAGTAAACTCTAAAAGATATTTATCGTCTGCCTTCGTTCTGCACTTGTTCCTAAGATTTTAAACATACGGTTAAATGAAATTTTTAAATACATGGTGGAATATCAAATAGTTTTTATCCTGATCATACGCCGAGTTACTCGGCATCTGGTTAGGGTTCAACTTATTATAAATAACCACTTGTATTCGAGATAATAAATAAAAGTTAATACATAAAGATTAAATCTGCAGGTTAATAATATATTAGTTACAACCATGGTAATAATGCACGTGTTTGACGTGCACGGCAATATTACATATTCAACATTTTTTAAAGATAGTTTAATTCTCATTCTTAAATCTTAGGCAACATGGCTACAGTGAAATCGAAAATATGAAATATATCTATATTTCAGATGACCAAACTAACAAATTCAAGACATTGAAAATTCGTCAATGCACGTGCTTAATGAGCAACGATATAAAAATTTACAATTTCTATAATCCATTCTCGGGCATGCCATCAACCTGTCAAAAAGTGGATCGTCTGTATTTCAATGTTGTTTTATATATAAACAGACTAAATTAAAAAAATGTCAAACAGTTTTGATCCTGATCATACGCCGAATTATATTCTACAAGTACAACTAGGGCTGCCATTTCTCCGGATTTTTCCCCAGCTTAAAGCAGGCTGAAAGTAAAGCAGAATGTGCCCTCACATGTTATTGCTTCTTGTAGTTTAAGTACCACTTTCTCGCATGCTATGCAAATACCACTCATTGTGAACACAAAAAACAAAGTGAACCACAGCATATGCCACTATCTTACTTAATTAATTCTCAATCCAATATTATTTTAAAGACACAACAGTATTTTAAATCATTATTCACAAATCCTGTCTTAGAACTTTTTTCACTCACGCACGTAAATTATAGCCTATCAACAATTAAGAGCGATATAATGAGAACATCTCGAAAACCACCTTTTATTGGTATCCTTTTTTCCGTCTTCCAATAAAATTGCATATACAATATAATTATCTAAAAGAAACAATACCAATCAAACTCGATTTACTCTAATTTTCATCGAATCATCGTTCAATAATATTTAATCACAACCTGTAATTACCTTAAAACCTATCAAAATCGATTTCTATTCAAATCGGTTGTTTCAATTTTAGCATCAAAGTTCGTGAAAAACGCAACAAACAAGGTGCAATGAACAAAGCAAATTAACACCTGTTTGATGGTACCGTGAACATTCTTTATGCCCTCGCACGTTCGCGAATTATTTGACACTTATAACAAATTGTCGTCATATTGACACATTCAAGTGTTAAGATAATTATGTGTTACTATGGCAATCATGTTATGTTTAAACAGTTAATACAATCAAACAACAACAATGTAATTATTATTAAATTGTTTGTAGCTATTCTTTAATAAATATGATTACAAATTTCAAATATGACATAAATTTACAAAAGTATTAGAAATATTAAGAACCAATAACACGATACATTATATTTTTCACATTTTTATTGTTTTACATATACAAATTGGGAGAAAGAAATATTGATTTTCTATTCATTTTTATTACATGAATCTTAAAACTTAAGTTTATGGGATAACTTACATATATTTAATAAGTTTATAAAATTGGGGGCGAAACGACTAGCCCTTAGGGGGCGAAACGACTCGGGTCTCATTTGGGAGCGAAACGACCAGGGTGGAAACGACCAGGGAGGAAACGGCTTGGGCGCGAAACGACCCGGAATCGAATTTATATACTTCAACTTGTCTCGGCTCTGAAAGGGTCTAGACAGTCTTTGTTGAATTGTTGTGTCACCCAGATTTAATAAAGTTGACATTTATATTGTAAAATGTAACATGCTCTCAAAACAACACATGTGAGACTTGCGTGACAAAGTGAAAAAGAAAGTACTATATTTAGTATATATAAGCTTGAAATAATCTTATAAGCTGACGTGATTGCATGGCTATGCCAGCGCACCTGGGGTATGTTTTTTTTATTCAAAATCATAATCATGATTAGCAATCATGATTGTGATTCGGTCGTTTTTTTAATCGAATCAGAATCATGTTTTGTAATCACGCTAATCAGAAATAATCGAGCCCAACGCTCGATTAAATTGTAATCATAATGGCACTTGTCGATTCAACCAGCTATTTCATTTACACCTGGCAAAAGAATTAAACAGTCTTTCGACACTCATTATGCTTTATAACTTTAGTTTATTTAAAATTTACTTTCAGCAGTAAATTAACCCCTTTGAATAAACAAATTTACTTTGAGCAGTAAATTAACCCCTTTGAATAAACAAACTCACTGCTTTTTGCAACCAGTTTCTTGAATAACGTTTGTGGCGTCTGATCAGGTCTCAAACTGTTCGGCACATCTTACATTATAACTTAAGTCAAAATTTACCCAAAAATTATCTTTGCGAAATAAATTTGTATTTGAATTAATTCATCCGTTGCCTTATCCCGAGTACAATGGTAATTAGTTAACAGTTTGGATACTAATCAAACGCTAGCCTGCGTATGCCGGCTTCTGATCATGATACAAGCAGTTTGATATCATAATTATTGTCTAATCACGCTGTTTTTTTATCACTTAAATCATGATTCTGATTATAAATTTAATCATAAAAATGATTATGTAAATAAAACACACCCCTGGTCAATACAAGAGAAAACCTGGCATGAGGAAATGAACTAAAGGTGATGTAGTTGGCGAGGTGTTATTCTTTCTCATATAAATGAAATTAAATTGAAGCGCAATGCGTTTTAATGTAGAAAAATGCAGTGTGATTTTCAATAAAAATAAAATTGGCAATTTATTTAAATCTTATTTGCAAGCAGTTTGTAGCCTGGTCTGGCTTTTTAGCTCACCTGGCATGAAGTGCCAAGGTGAGCTATTGTGATCGCCCTGTGTCCGTCGTCGTCCGTCAGTCAGTCCGTCCGTCTGTCGTCAAACTTTTTCTTCTCCTTGGAAACCACCAGGCCAATTTCTTCAAAACTTCATAGGATTGTTCCTTGTAGGGTACTCTCTCAGATTTCTTCAATTATAGGTCATCCATTTGAAATTGTGGTTGCCATGGCAACCAATTGAAAAAACTTTAAGAAAATTCTTGTCAAATCTACTGGTCCGAATTGAAAATAATTTTACTCAAATGTGCCATTGGTGACCTTCTATCAGATTTCTTAAAATAATGTTCCTACTAGTATCTTAAAAAACATGGCCGCTAGTGGGCGGGGCAGATTTTCCTTATATGGCTATATAGTGAAAAAAAATATTACACAAATGATCCATTTACGACTCTCTTCCAGATTTCTTAAAACCATTGTGTTATGTTAAAAAACATGGCCGCCAATGGGTGTGGCAAGCTTTCCTAATATTTCTGTATAGAAAATCTTCAAAAATATTTTTCTCTGAAACTATTGGTCTCATTTAAGAATATTTTTTACACAAATAATGATTCATGGGTGACCCTTTGCCAGTTTTCTTCAAATAATCTCCCTAGCTCAAACATGACCGCCAGTGGGTGGGGTGAATTTACTGATGATGGCTTATAGTGAAAACTTAATCATTACTGGTCCATTACCATGACCATAACCATGGGTACCAGGTGAGCGATTTAGTGCCGCATGTGGCTCTTGTAATTGTTTGGAATGAAATAATCGTTTTCGATAAACGCGTTTATTATGAAAGATTAATGTATCCTCCACTGTATAAAAGTGTCTGTATACGAAACGTACGACAAAAACAAAACGGCTGTAAGTCAAAACTTTAAAATACATCTAAAAAATTTTATTACTCCATCTAATGGTGTCTTCTGACATCTATTTGGAATCGTATTTTCAAGACGATTCCAAAGAGATGTCGCAAGACATGATCAGATGGAGAAATATATAATAAGCAAGAATTTTATAATCTTACTTACGACCGTTTTTGTCGTACAACGTTTCAGAAGACGAGTCCCTAATTTATATCCTGCAACGAAATACCATAATCGTTACTTAGATACTGATTTTCCGAACAATTTCTTGTAAAAGCAATCTTGAATAGGAAGCATTTGACTAGACTTTACTGGAAAGTGGAATTGTCCATTTGAAGTTTCAGGGCCAATGGGCCATTGACCAATCGTTAATCATATCTCCCATGGAAAGAGATTGGGAACGCTTTTCATGGATAAACGTGTTCTTTATAGAAATATTGTTTTGCTTTGCTTGTACCATGTCATAAGTAACCACAGAAAAACTTCCTACATTTTGCCAGATTGGTTCTGTAAACAAACTAAAAGTAAAACAACTTGCTTGCTTTAACCCTTTCACTCTCAATGACGTTTGAAAGCAAGTTTTCAAACAGTTTGAATCCTGATCAGAAGCCGCGTAACGCGACGTCTGATCAGGGTCCAAACTGTTTGACACTCGTATAGATATGTTTTAAGTCATACTACATGTACATTGAATCTTACTTTGAAACGATCTTGCCAACAACAGCAGACGACAATTAAACGGCGAAGAGGTATAACAAAACTCACAGAAAATTTGGTAGGGAAAGGGTTAAGCACCCAACTATATAAACCCTACCAGAGAAAGGTCAGTGGTTGCAAAAAATCTCAGTACATGTAAATCGTAACTTTATAATTCACTGCACATTATAAAATTCACACCGTTTGTATTCCATTCCGTGCCCTTTAGATCATTCTCATAAGATATTTCTTTACAGGTTTTTGCCATGCCCTGTTAGAATTTTGAAACATATGTATGTCTTGCATACTGAAAACTAACTGTGGGGAAAGGGTTAAGAAACATGAACCATTGATAAATTGAGTAGTAACCGTAGGACAATGAAGCGCTCTCTTGGAACTAAAATAGCCTTTATAATCAGCACTTGACCGCTTCGCTGACAGATTTTATAATTCGTACCATAATAGAATGTCCAGTAGTTGCAAACAATAATCATAAACATATTTGTAATGCTGTGCAAACTTGCGTTGGAACTTTTGACATGAGCACCTTTACAGTCAGTTTCGGATACGGACGAGACGCCGCATACGTTGCGCAGTGATTAACTCCTTCACTGCCTTACCCCGAGTACAATTGTTATTTGCAAACAGTTTGGATCCTGATCAGACGCTGCGTAAACGCGGCGTCTGATCTGAATCCAAACTGTTTGATACCCATCTTAATTTTTCTGAAGTTAAAATACCTCAAATTTAAATTTTAGAAATAAAACAGACGACAATTGTTGAAATTTGATGACGTCATTGCAGCGAAGGGGCCACGACACTGCCAAAAGAAAGAGTTATAGCCGAGAAAAAATCTCTTCGTAACCATTTTCCTTCTAAAAACGTATGTATTGATGCTTTTGTAAACAAAGATAAGACAGCTTCCGTAGGAGCTGTCTGACAATGCCCTTCACTGTTTTCTGATAGAGTCTGAAATGTGGATGGCAAGCATTTAAACCTGGTTAGACCTTATTATTAAGACATCCGAGTTACTCGGCGTATGCTTGGGCTCCAAGTTCCAACATGTTTTTGCAATGGGCATACTAAGTCTTGTTTTGCCGATAACGACTTTCCCCACTATATTTGGCTGGACATGGCATAAACAAAATGTTAGTAACTTGAATGCCAACAACGTTGTTGTAGACGATATTATATTTGCGATATGGAAAAAAACTCATTTACATTTATGCCTTGATTTTGCAATGAACTCTCTTTATGTGCTTGCTGGAAGATTTCGTTACGGTAGAGAAGATGTTATTCTTGCCGTTTAAAAGGAACTAAACGCAATTGCAATAAAAGGCATCAAATGACACCTTTTTAAACCGACTATTTATTTTTACCTGAGTGGCAAACAGTTTCCAACAGAAATAATTATTTTTAGTAGAAACACGTTTGTTGAAACAAATAATGCCATCTCCATTGTTTCCTACTTGAACCCCTAGATACTGACCAATGAAAACTGTATGTGACATTTGTTCAAAAGTTTGTTTTTAGTTTCAATTATATTTATTGCTCAGTTAATTTCACATTTTCATACAATTTTTTAATATAAACAAATGATTCGGCCACAATTTATTTCAACACTACACTCGACCCTTCCCATAATAGTATAATGGCACAAACAAGTCGGTAAACAGTATACATGTTAGTTTCCTTCAATATGATTCTATCTGCAATTAGAAACAATGGAATACGGAATGCAAGCAATTTGAGACAGAAAATTAACTTCATTGATTTGAAACATTTGTTTGACAATAAATGGAAATTAATAAATTAAACAGTGAGAAAACACTAGATATGTTTCCTCAAATTGTGTTTTGAAACAATTCTCCTGTCGTAAAATCTTTTTTCTTTAAAGAATTGTCTAATTAAGTTTTATGTTCTTGTAACTCGGAAAAGCTTGATGGCGAATGTCAAACAGTTTAGCGTCTAATAAGACACCGTAGTACAGTGGGGACGGCGGTATACCTTGCCCAATAAATTCGTGTGTGTTGAAACATTTATTTCAATTACAAACAGTTTGAAGCCTGATCAGACGCCGAAGCTCCAATCTGTTATCCACTCAGATTGCAACAAAGTGACAAAATTTAGTTTCGTTTAAACGGGGAAGAGTACCGTCTTCTCCATCGTATGTGAAACTATTGGACAAAGAGTTAAGTCATGGCGCGGTCGGCCGACAAAGATTAACCCATTCACTATTATGACGTCATCAATTCTAAAACAGTATTGTCTGTTTTTATTTCTAAAATTTAAACTTAATGTATGCCCCCTGTGGTATGTTGACCCAAAATATATTGAGATGAGTGTCAAAGGGTTTGGATTCTGATCAGACGCCGCGTTAAGCGGCGTCTGATCAGAATCCAAACTCTTTGCAAATAACCATTATATTAGGGGTAAGGCAGGGAAGGGGTTAATCGCATATCTGTTATAGCCTACTTGTCGGTTTAAATTGGGTCAATTGGAATTAACCAAGCGAACAACAATATGTTTTATTATTCAAGTATGGTTTTTTCTGCATAACTGGTGAACGGAGCCATTAATTCCTAGAGAAATCTCCGACAAATCGTCGCCGATTGCCGTGGTTGAAACGTAGGGTGCACAAAAAGTTGACTGTGGTTATCTGAAATTGTAATAAACTTTTTTTTCAAAAGGAAGGCTTGTCCGGTTTATAAATAATAGGTTTAACCAAATTATGTGTTACATAAACGCAACCTCATTTTGTTCTAATTTTGACCTCAATTCTCGCCCGTACGTAGATCTAGCAGGATGAAAGTAAAATAGAATTTTTTCTTCAGGAGCAATGTGCTTTTTTCAGTCTGCTTTAAGCTACAATCTTCTAGGGTATATGCACTATTTCTTATGGAGCATATTAATTTTATGACTATAAAGTGGAACGCTTTTTGTGGATGAATAAATTATAAATAGATTAAGACGCTGGTAAATTTATATTTTGATTGGTTGATATATTTACCAATTTATCATACCGGTATTAATTTACCTCAATATTTCTTTGATATGCTCATTATCGTCTTTTATGAGTAGTCATAAAGGTGAATCATTGTTAATTTTGTAATTCCGAGTTTAATCATATACATGTACATTTAAATGTTTTCATATACATATACATTGAATTCTAGTTGTAGACTATGACGTCTTTAATAATTTTAAAAACTGTAGTAATCAATGCTATTTGGAGATATGATTAATTATCTTCACATATATACAGTTCTGCTTTTCTGTAATAAGTGTTATTAGTGCAAACATAGCTATTTCCACAATTAGTAATATTACAACTACGTGTAATTCATCTGTTGCTATTTTTCAATCGACAGTAGGGTCCAAGTTCACTGTCCAACGAAACAAACGTATGCGACAGAGAAACGTTGACTTAAATGATTATACCAAATGTAAATAGCATTCCCAAACAACAACATTGAGCAATTACAGTGGAGAATCTGTTATTCTTTCCCGTTTAAACGCAAACGTACGCAAACGCAAAGCACTAAAACGTAGAAAAGAACAACTTTTGGACAATTCTGATAATTCTTGTTTATCTTGGTGGCAAACAGTTTGGAGCCTGATCAGACGCCGGGTTACCCGGCGTCTGATCTGGCTCCAAACTGTTTGCACTGCAAATAATAGTTTTAGCGTAAACGCGTTTATTGGGAAAGAATAACAGATTCTCCACTGTATCAATCAGAAATATAATCAATCAATCAATCAAGATAGATAGATATATGTTTGATATCAACTTGTACACAGTACATCGTTATCAATAGCATACAAAACATGTTATCTACATATAGGTCACGTTTCTATCATTTCATATGCATTCACAAAACAAGGAAATTATATAAATATTTCACTTCACTTGTATAAGCAGTTAAATTAATTAAACTAAATTAGATTAAACTAATTTAGTACACTGTTCAAGATGTAAAGTTAATCTACAACCTTATACAGACGAGGGGCTATTAATAAATCCAAAATATCCCACTTAATATAAATTGAATTCAATTAAGCAATAACACATTAAAGCATCTATGTAATAAATGTAATTTGTTCCGGATCAAGTAATCTTTCCGTTACTTTCTGACCTTATATATTTCAGGGGCTGAGAATAATTCCAAATTATCACATTGAGTAAATTAAATTCAATGAAATAATTAAACATTAAGCAAGGAAGGGGTGTGTAGCAGTATAAATAGAATAAAATGTCACAAAGGAATAATCTCGGCCTTCTGCCAAATGAATCATGTCCGAACTGTTCCAAAAACCCGAAAATCTTGCACCTGTGGGCGCAAGTCAAAAACCCGGGTAAAGGTAGTTATATTTAACGTATATGGGCGTGTATATTTGTCAGACAGTTAATACACTGGACCCTAATGACGCGTATACGCATCATTTGGAAATACTGCATATTTGGGAAGAGTACACTTGTCGTTTGCTTCTTAAACAGGGAAGGTCCAAACTAGAGGGTCCAATCTACAGGAACACCTGGGGCCCGTTTCATAAAACTTCGTACGACAAAAACGATCGTAAGTCCAAACTTTAAAATACATTTAATTTCACGTTTCTCCATCTAATCCTGGTGTGTGGCATCTTTTTGGAATCGTCTTGAAAAGACGATTCCAAAGAGATGTCACAAGACAGGATTTGATAGGGAAAAAAGAAATTAAATGTATTTTAAAGTTTTGACTTACGACAACATTTTTCGTAAGAAGTTTTATGAAACGGGCCCCTGGTCATGATATCTGCACTGTTTTGCAATTTTTAATAATATTATAAAACAACCCTAAATATAGTAGTAACTTGTGTCCGTCACAAGTATTCGTGACCGTATCCCAATCTACATTTCCATGTACACGTGCCCAAGCTCCATAAATGAGTGATACTTTTCATTTAGTGGTCACCGATACGGGCACCGATTATGGAAACGGATACAGTACACACAAAAAACAGCCATACGCTTTTGTAGCGTGTCCTTCAAAATTGTTGTCAGTAAGATTTTCGAATTAAACCGTTGTGTTGTTTAGAGCAAAGGTACCTCAGCATTTGATATTTTACTCTAAACGTGCAAGCAAAGTCACAGCTAACACGATAAAGATTTAACCATTTCGCTCTCAAATGACGCGTAAAAGCGCATTCAAACAGTTTGGATCCTGATCAGACGCCGCGTTATGCGGCGTCTGATCAGGATCCAAACTGTTTCGCACTCGTTTGGAAATTTCTTCAGTCATACTGCCTTTTATAATTTTTAAACGACGTTGCAGACAACAAAACTGAAGCAGACGACAATGAAACGGTGAAGGGGTAAAAATCTCACGAAAAAGTTGGAAGTGAAAGGGTTACCCTATCCCAAACCCGTGACCCAAATACATGTAGTTGATGCGATTAATCTTTTAACGATCCTTAAGACGTTAATGATATTATTTATGCTTGATGTGTGATTTTGAATTAGTTCGCTCATTTGCTCTAGACAAGAACCAACAATATTTCAGAAACGGTTCGATATAGGTTAATATAACATGACCTTTATTCGGCATAAAGTTGCACTTATATAAGGACATATAAAGCCGTATCAGTATGTAGTATTATTAGGAAAAACAGACGTTCATGTATGCCACATTTACATATATGTAAACCATGCACATTATGTGAAACATCCGTAAATTATTCTTTCATTTATGCATTTACAAAGAAAGAAAATATGAAACATAGTTTAGATCATTAACGGAGCAGACAGAATTTACACATTACATTTTAAGGTCAGGCATTTCTCTAACCTCAAAATTCACAAATCAGTTAAGAGTCGTTACCGATTCTGTTGACATACGACTAAAGTGAAACAAATTTATTTTACGTTGGTCAGTGGTAATACTGCCGTTTAAAGTATTGGACTGGTATCTTTCTGTATTTCGAACAAACTAGTTAGAAATTATATTGATCTTCACTGACGTTTAAATTACATTGTTTTCATTTTCTATCTTGTATGGCAATATTATATTATCTTCCAGTGTTCAGTACACAGTTGATATGACGAAAGTCTAAATTTTGAAAGTAAGCTTCTATTTTTATTGACACATAATTATACCTGTATGATATTTTTTATGTTAAAACTATGTTTATACATGCAATAAGACGCGAGTTATGTTGTGTACCAACTTTGCATATATAGATATCCAGAATGCGCTGCGGATTAAATATAAAGTTATTTGGAAATCGCCAAATGTCCCACATTATAATTTCTGAAAGTGTTCAAGTTATAATTTAAAAGACCATTTTGTATTACTGTAATATAATGTCGATACTCTGCCAAACGAGCTCCATCATCAGGCGGAGTTTCCTTCACTGGGCGTCTCAGCGTTTTCGTTATGAAGAATGCTTTAGGCTCTCCACAGTGACTCTCCTAGGAATCCTAGGCATCCAACTTCCTCAGGCCAGGTTTAATGCTTATAAAGTGTTTGATTTGAGTCTGAACTCGTTCTCAAGCATTTGATTGGTCAGAATTGAGCCTAGGCTCAAATCTGACCAGTCAAATGTTTGATAACGTACTCAGACCAGACTCAAACGCTTTATAAGCGCTTTGCATGGTCTTCCAACCTCTCTGTTGACACTCTTCCATCAGAAGCTGATACTTTGCCTTTTTCCTTTCATAGGCTTCTTCCATCCTTTCTTTCGCAATATATTGCAATATGAGAAACAGTGCAGATTCTGATCAAAGGGTTCATAGTGGATCTTTTTGGTCGTGGTCTACACTGTTTGCATAGGACAAGTATTCGAATGAACAGTGTTGTAAAAAAAAAACCTAGTGTAACTTCAACAGGATCAATGATTGATTGTTCTCATACACGATCAAGAAAATATTCCGAAATCTTTTAGTAAATTTCTTCATGCAGTGTTGTTGTTAATTTAGATATAGATAAATGTTTAAGTATGTAGTGAAATCAGTGATATTCGATCGCTACAATCATTAATTAGCAGCAATGCAGAAAATAGGCAGCTTAATGCAGGTCACAAGTAAGTAAGAAGGTATTCAAATTTTCATATTACGCGCGTTGCTGCTACAGCGGAGAAGACGTTATTCTTTCCCAATAAACGCGTTAACGCAAAAACTATTATTTCTATTGCAAACAGTTTGGGGCCAAATCAGACGCAGGGTAACCAGGCGTCTGACCAGTGACCAGGCTCCAAACTGTTTGCAACTCAGTGTTAAAATGAGTAGTCAAACTTCTCAAATAATTGCCTTTTTTACCCATTTTAATGCTACGCGTTTGCGTTTAAACGGCAAAGAACTGAGTGGCAAACAGTTTGGAGCCTGATCAGACGCCGGGTTATCCGGCGTCTGATCTGGCCCCAAACTGTTTGCAATGGAAATAACAGTTTTAGCGTAAACGCGTTTATTGGGAAATAATGAAATCTTCTTCACTGTAACTGACCACTCAACAGAAGACGTACAAGAGTGCTTCAAAAAGAAATTTTACTTGATTAATAACTTCGATGTTATACGTGCAAAATGCATGTGTTATATAGCATTGTAAAGAGCAATTATTTGCCTACACGATGGTATAATACATGATAAGATCACTCCTGGGCACTGGACATTTTCAGCTCACTTGAACTAGCTCAGGGTGAGCTTTTGCGATCTTTTTACGCCCGCCGTCAGTCTTTCTACGTCAACAATTGTGTTTACACTCTAGAGGCCACACGTTTTATCTATTCTTTCTCAAACTTCTTCAGATTGTTTATGACCATAAGAGTTCGAATTAGTTTAATTATTGTTGAAATCAGTCTAAAAGGTCAAGAGTTATCTGCCCTTGAATTGCGTAAAATACCATATTTAACGGTGTTTACACTCTAGAGGCCACACTTTTTAAAGTTTTTATCCAATCTTTCCTAAACATGCTCAGATTGTATATGATTATAGGATTTCGGATGAAATCGACTATGGTTGAAATCGTTATAATTTTGACTGAAATCGGATTATTAATTTATGATTTATCTGCCCTTGTTGTGTTGAAAATGCCAAATATGACAATGTTAACACTCTAGAGGCCACACTCTTTTTCAAACTTGCTCAGTTTGTATATGTATAAGGTCTCGGATGAGTTCGAAAATGGCTGAAATCGGACCAATTGGTCAAGAGTTATCTGCCCTTGATGTGTTGAAAATGTCAAATCTAACAGTGTTTACACTCTAGCAACTGCAGTTTTCAATTGATGTTGATAATACTTGCACACAATGTACATAGCTATAAGTTCTCAGCTATAAGTTCTCGAATGAGTGCAATTATTGTTGAAATCTGCTCGCTGTGGCAAGAGCTATGTATCCTTTGTATACTTTGAAATGCTAGAAAAGGCTTCGTGTCAGTATTGTTTAGGCTCTAGTTATATGCCCTTGATGTACTCTACTATACTAGAACAGGTCGTATACCAATACTGTTTACATGCTGTACTACACATTTGAATGGATCTAGATTAAAATGGGTGAAACTCAAAGGTAAAGCTATCAGTCTGGAGAGGACTTACATATGCATGGCCTGTTATCCAATCCATTTCATGATGTGAATAAAATATTGTTTAAACCAAAGCTATCAGGCTTCATAACAACAGGTAAGCGATACCAGGACCTTTAAGGCCATCTTGTGTATTGTTGAGCTAATTTTTTGAACAAAGTTTGATACTATAAATATTATTGCGGCTTTATTATTTCGAAAAAGTTTTAATTAAACTTTCTGTCAATAACATCAGACAATTATGCACACCCTACATAGTTTTAAATGTTATTGTTATATAAAATATAAAAAATATATCTGAAACTAAACGCGTACTGAAAATATCATAAACAATGAATCTAATGTTATGTATACGCTCGTAAAAGTAGTTGGTCAAAGCTCAAACCCATTTTTATAAATATTAAACCAGGCTATAATTGAAGCCATTGATGTAGATTTTATGTTTCAAATAAATACGAAAGAAGACTCAAGCAGGAAACGCAACACAAACAATACACCCATCTCTAAAGCAGAACACACACACAGCCATACCATAACAAACACACACACACAACCACACACACGCAATACCATTCCTTCATCCACACAATAAATAGAAAACAACACGCAAGACAAACATAAAGCTAAGTGAACATAGGAGCCCGCCTTGGTACGGTCAGTAGCAATCAATAATCAATTATAAATTAATTAATTATTAACAACCACTGGGGGGTTAAACCTGGGTTTAGGGGCGCCCAACCTCACACTTATCTCCTATATGTAAATGTAGATATATTGATCTAGACTTCATTTTATAGCGTTTGAAAATACATGTTGACTTTTGTCATTAGCAAAATAAGAAATGTTATTTTTTTGAAAAAATGAGATCTAAGAAAACCCCTTTCAATTTTAATGAAATTTTAGAAATTGTACTTTTTAATTACGTCCATAAATATTGTCTGAAAAGTGCTAGTGTCCTCGAGGAGGGATACGTTTGGTCAATGTTGTGGCGTATCGACTAATGTGATCTTATTGTGCATTACTAGTATAGGATTTCTCTTTTAAAATGATATATCACACATGGCATGTTACATGTACATGTATTATATCGAAGTTATTGATCAAATAACATTACTTTTTGAAGCACACTGGTATGTGAAGTATTTAAAATGTACAGTTTGCTTAATGCTGGATAAAACAACGAAAACTGTTCCTGTACGTGTTTTTAGAAGTACATGTATTTCTTTGCCGCATTTAGCAGTGACTTGTCTTAACCCTTTGCCTGCTGGTCGCGACTTTATTGATTTTTGCAAACAGTTTAGATTCAGATCAGACGCCGCGTAACGCGGCGTCTGGTCTGGATCCAAACTGTTTGACACTCGTCTTTAGGTTTCTTTACTTAAAAAAAGTTATTTATCGAAGGATGCATAAAGCAAACAAAAACCTGTATGAATATTTTTTATGTTTAATTAGATGAATATGGCCAATATTTGGCTGCGGCTTTCATTTACATACATGAACCGGGTCGCCGCAACAGTACATGGCAGACCCCTAAAAGCACAAATAGCTTCATCAAAGCCCTTAGCAAAGTGGGCAACACATAATGTCAATTGTTCATCAAAGCCCTTAGCAAAGTGGGCAACACATAATATCAATTGTTCATCATAGCCCGTAGCAACGTGGGCAACACAAAATCTTAACAAAATGGGCAACATATTATCTATATTCACAAGCAAATTTCCAATACAATGATAGCAATTAACTGAGACAGGACTTCTGAGGCGACATGATCCTACAGAAGGCAGTCCATGAAGATACAAAAAATTATTATTTATAAAATCTTGTTTATGAAACTGTAATCTTTTCGCATCCGCCAGTTCATAAAATGATTGGCATTAGAAGCGACACTAACCAAAGCCAACCAACTCATGACCTGGCGGAACCACTGACATGGAACTGATAATACACACACACTATCCTAAGCCCATATAATTCCACAGAATGTCAAATAGCCCACTGGCAATGATGCAAAATCCAAATGAAAGCCGCGCCGATGGTAGTCTGAAGATGGTATGGAAGGTCAGCTGAAACTGGCACTGAAGATGGTATGGAAGGTCAGCTGAATCTGGCACCAAGAGATGTAACATGCGGCGCCTGTAAAACAAAACAAACTAGGCAGCAGCAAGTGTACAAACTGTCAGAGTTGTAACCCAAATAAGCAGAGTCAAATAAGGAATTCAACAGATATTCAAAACTGATCTATCACATATTCATGTTTGGATTTATATGAAAAATACATATTCATGTTAAGATTTATACACAAGTACAGACTGAATCAAAGCAAGTGATCTATTAAGGTCATACAATTCAGATGACAAAGTGAAATAAGACTCTGCATATTCAGGTTAAGGACATCAAGCCAGTCCATTTATTGATTCAGTGCCAACATACAGGTAGATCATGACAAAAGTGTGGAGGTAACGGTTCAGCTATCTGAAGCTTTGAATAGAGGTCCCTACATAATAGATCTCAATAGGTTTTTCAATTTTTTACCGAAAAGATGTTTGCGATTTTGTTCAATGATATGTAGGTCACTAGAGGGTGCTAATAATAAAAGCTGAATCGTTAGAATTACCTGTGCACCTCGATAAACGGTGGATACTTATCATATGCATTCTGTATCCACTAATATCTACATTTAACAAAATTTGCAGACGACAATTTCGAAGCAGACGATATCACCGCAGGATAAGGGTTAAAATGTCTCCGCACTGCACCACTGAGTGGTCGCTTAATACAATATTTACGTATAGCCTTGTTCTCTTATTATTATTTATCCGATGACGTTCAAAATGTGTATTATATTTTAACCATTATGCGGACATTGGCAAACAGCGAAGACCTTGATGAGACGCTATGTTACGCTGATTCTCACCAGGGTATACACTGTTTGTTACATCAAGTTACATATCTTATGAATGGACAAACATCGCAGTTTCTTAAGACCACCCTTGTATATCTACAATGAAATCTTCCAGCAAGTATAAAGGGAGAGTTCATTGCAATATCCAAACATATACTTTAATGGGTTAATAGTTAATACCATACAGGATTGACGCAGCCTTATGACGATGTCATATTCTTAGTCATCTGATGACGTTCAAAATGTGTATTATTTTAACCCGCCCTAATCGTCTGCTTTACCCCATTACCTGCCATTATATTATATATCGTTTGCTGAAAAACGTAGCTTAACCTATTATTTCAAAGAATTTGAATATTTATAGAATTTTGACCGAAGAAAATGTCAAACATGTTGGATTCTGATCGGACGTCTTGTTTAACGGCGCCAAGCTAGGACTCAAACTGTTTACAAAGGCGACTATAGTCCTGCGCCTATGGCGTGAAAAGGGTTAAATTTCATGTGTGTTTAAGTTAGAAATTAATACAGTCGAGCATATGATTAGTAAGTATAAAACAAATAAGCATGTACAGGCGTACATTTTGTAAAGACAGGTGGCAATTAACGAAAGGAATTCAGAAATCTGCTGTATTTTTTTCCTACATTACTTTTTTTTAATAAGAACATTGTTCATTGTTTTTATGCTATCGACCTTAAATATAGGCTTGCCTGATTGTGTTTTTTTAATCAAAACATTTTATTGACAATGGCTTAACACGACGCAAACAGGCTAAGTTGTGACGGATTAGCTATGATCTCATATTATTACCACTTGCTAGACGTATTACGGTTTCTATTACCCCTTTCATTGCTGTTATGTTGGCTGCTTACAACTTGTCGTCTGCTTTTATTTCTAACACCAGTTCGATTTAATCTATTTAAGCACAGATCCCCTTAAGAAAGCATTGTCAAACAGTGTAGACACTGATGAGACGCCGCGTAACGCGGCAACTCACCAGGGGCTGCCCTGTTTGCTGTATCTTATTAAATGCTTCGCTGTATGGACAGTATACTGAGTATAGTGTCGTTAGATCACGCTTGTATAACTATAATGAAGTATTCCAGCAAGTACAAAGGGAGAGTTCATTGCAATATCCGGGCATAAATAGGTGAACTCTTTCACTGTCATGACGTCATCAATTTTTAGCAATTGTTGTCTGCTCGTATTTACCAAATTTAAATTTTAGGTATTTAGACTTAAGAAATATTAAAATGGGTGTCACACATTTTGGATCGCGTGACGCGGTGTCTGATCAGGATCAAAACTGTTTGCAAATAACTGTTGTATTCGAGGCAAGACCGTGAATGAGGGATTTAAGACTAATAGAAGAAAGGCCTACTTCGATACGAGGGTCAAACAGTTTGGATCCTGCTTAGACACGACGTCTAATAAGAATATTAATTCATTATTTGCAATTTTTGTTACATAGCTCCCATGGCATCACTTCAGGATTTAAATACAAATGGCAATTAAAAAGAAGTTAGATCTAACAAGAAATATCTTTAAAAAAGATATTCCGTCGCAGATTAAAGTTTTGTGTGGGGTACAGTGGAGAATCTGTTATTCTTCCCGTTTAAACGCAAACGTACGCAAACGCAAAACACTAAAACGTAGAAAAGAACAACTTTTGGACAATTCTGATATTTCATGTTTATCTTGGTGGCAAACAGTTTGGAGCCTGATCAGACGCCGAGTTACCCGGCGTCTGATCTGGCTCCAATTTGTTTGCACTGCAAATAATAGTTTTAACGTAAACAGGTTTATTGGGAAAGAATAACACATACCCGGCGTCTGATCTGGCTCCAAATTGTTTGCACTGCAAATAATAGTTTTAGCGTAAACAGGTTTATTGGGAAAGAATAACACATTCTCCACTGTACAGTATTCACTTAACCAGAGACAAGTGTATACACCGATTCTGACTTAACATCTTTCGTAAACAGACTTTCCCACATGCTAAATTTAGAGCTTATCCACGCTAAATTTAGAAAATGATGACATAGACTGCATCTCAATGTTTTGCCAGGTTTACACTCGCAAGATTGATGTGAAAAAATAACAGAACGCCAGTCTAGGCCATTGGCCGATAAGAGTACTGCATTTCAAGCACGTGATCATTGACCAGGATTTCTGATCATTCCTGATTGGTTAAATTGTTTCATAGAGTTGCGGTCAAAATACAAAACAGACCCGTCTGCGACGGGAAAAACGAAAGACCCAAAACAAACTTTCTATAGAGCGGTCATAACAGAGGAATTTTACACCAACTATATGATACAATGGTGAAAACGTTATTCTTTCCGTCTAACTTTTTCCCCGCTAAGTTTTATTGTCTTCTTTAACCGTCATACCGCCCAAACTGCGCCTGCATTAGTAGTGTCGTCTTTAATATTTTAAAAGCCAGCTTTAGGGCTGTTTTGACTTAAGAAATATCGATACGAGTGTCAAACAGTTTGGATCTATTGGCAAAGTCACCCCTGGGCGCCGTTGGCAGTAAACGAGTTAAGCGAAATTAAACGTAATACAGTTAAATGCAAAATGGAAGTGGTTTTTTTTTTAAAAAAAACAAACAAAACAAAAATGTAAACGATTAGTTTTGTTATGAATAGCAAACAGTTTGTAGCCTGATCAGACGTCGGGTAATCCAACGTTTAACCCGGCCCCAAATTGTTTGAAATGGACAAACATTTATTTTAGCATAAACGCAATTATTGGAAAAGAATAACGCACTCTCATTGTTAAGATTTATCCTGTAAAAGGGTCATAGGCTATTAACCAAGGTTGTTTGGTATTTAAGAAATTAATACCTCCAGGCTTAATCGTTTAATCTCGCTTAGTCCTTTCAACGCTAAATTTTACCATCTGCTTCAATCCATTTATCGCCATTATATCGTCTGCTTTAAGAATGTTACTTAAACTATTATTTCAAAGCAATCAGTTTTAGGGACTTTCTGCATCACCACTGCACTGCGTTGCATTAAGCGTTTATCAGACTAAAATATACTCGTGCTTCGACACAAATTGTTTTCGCTAAACACAAGTCCATCTTTAGATTAAACCCTTTATTGTCTTACCCACGCACACCGCACTAATATTTGCAAACAATATGGATCCTAATCAGACACCGGGTAATTAGGTCTCTGATCAAGACCCACTCTGTTGACACTCGTTGTTACGATTTTTCCAGTCAAATTTGCATGAAATATAACTTTAATTGAAAAAACCAAACGACAAAATTTATGCAAACTATATCCTGGACGTGAAGGGATTAACACTTACCCTGCCGATTGCGACATACTAACTTTACAAACAGTCTGAATCCAAATCAGACGCCGCGTCACGCGGCGTCTGATCTGGATCCAAACTGTTTGACAGCCCTCTTAGGTTTCTTCAATTTAAACATGCATAAATCTGAATTTTACCAAAATTAGCAGCCGACAAATTCAAAGCAGACGATATTACAGCGGGATAAGGATTAATAATTACGTCTCACTAAAAGCTATAAAAGTAACGGCAGTCGGGTCATAAAACATTTGTGACTGACCAGTACATACGATATGTAACATTTTCAGTTAATCTTCTGTATTCCACTTGTGGTTTTATAAGCAACTTTTAATTTTTTTTTATAGACATTGGTTGGATAAGGAACATATTCTGAAGGAAGATGCAGACCCCTACACGTGATAGTGAGCCAAGCGACTTCCAGCAGCTGTACCGCAAACATGTGCACGAGAATATGCTTCTGCACGAGCGCCTCAAGAACTTGTCTGCTGTTGAAAAGTCCAAAATACGATCACTTAAAAATGACGCGGCCATGTTCAAAGGAAAATATATGAAGTATATGAAGCAGAAGTCGGTACAAGATTCCGATATAGTGAGAAGTGACACCCAACAATGTAAGCATAAATCGGCGTATCTAATCAGTAAAGATTATGCATACTCCGCCAAAACATGGCATGATCTTGTAGACGTTTCCAAGCCTAGTTTAGATTTGTACAAAACCGAAGTGCTGAAAAACACAGTCGGAGAAACACCGGAGACGAAACCGCCACCAATAAAAGTGATACATAGGAATTCTACAGGACTTCTTTACAAATACAACACACCAGGGGGATCAATGCCAGTTCCAACAAAATCAGCTCAAATACAAGTAGACAGTAATGCCTTGCTGCTAGGAAACAATCGTGATAAACAAGAACTGGATATTTCACAGAAAGTTCCCACCATCCTTGTGTCTGATGGTGAACATATATCGAACACAGTGTCATTGGGGCAAGGACCTGCGATACAAGGACATGTAAATATCGCCAAGTGTAAATCTGAAAATAATCTTCCGTTTGTAACCCAGAAAAATAGGGCCCCAGAAAGACAAGCAGCAGGATATTCCCTCAACTTGTCTCCACGTGATCTAAGTCGCTCCTCCTCGCCAACGCTTGAAACTGATAGAAGCTACACAGAATTATCACACTACAGAGAGCGTAGTCATACTGTCGGTACAACATCTAGGCCCAATTCTCGGCTGGCGAGAAGACGGAACACGACACAGGAACATGAACACAATAGTCTAGATTTACCGCAACGATGTCACAACGTGGTCAGAACAGTTAGCCCCAGCCTTCAGATGGAAAGGAAACGTAACTCTATGTTTGAACACGATGACAGTAGTCTTGATTTACCGGAATACAGAGAGCGGAGTAAAACTATTGGGAGCACGTCCAGACGTGGCTCACTGTCAGAGAGGAGGCACAGTTGTGGAAGAAGACATTCTTGCGTGTCGTTAACTAACGATGTGGGAATAAACTGGCAGTTACTGAAAAGGAAAACTAAGGTTGCTTGTATAAGCCTGTCGCTTTTACACGATGCCCGGGAAATAGAGGTGGCCAAGACAGCGAAAAGTTTCGAAGATCTCAGACACTGTCGGTATCTGCGATCGTCCGATGATAAAAGTTTTAAAGAGGGACTGGATGACCGTACTTACAGCAGAGAACATCTGAACTCTAGCTGTGAAGACATTTCAGCAGAGAACAAATGAATTCTTAGAGAGTCTAGCAGTGAAGACATGGCAGAGAACATAGTTTATGATCTCTATTAGTGGAGACATTACTGAAGAGAGCATCTGGTACCGTCTCATAAAACTAAGCACGTCAAATATTATCGTAAGTAATATTATAAAAGTCTCAATTATTATTTATTTCTCCATCTAATCCTGTCTTGTGGCAACTCTTTTGAACCGTCTTGAAAAGACGATTCCAAAAAGATGTCACAAGACAGGGTTATATAGAGAAATCAGAAATTAAACGTATTTTAAAATTTTGACTTACGACCGTTTTTGTCGTTCGAAGTTTTATGAAATGAGCCCCAGATTTCTAGCAGTGGAGACATATGATTCATGTTCCAGTAGGTAAACCCTTAACTGCCTGGACGGCATCTGCTTTCAAACAAGTGCTGTCTGCTTTTATTTCTCTATTTCTAAATTTTAGTAAGATTGACTAAAGTTATGTCGTTGTGGGTGCCAAACAGTTTGGCTCCTGATCATACGCCACATGACGCAGCGTCTGATCTCGATCCTGACTGTTTTCAAATAGCCTCTGTACTCTGGGTAAGACAGTGAGGGTATTGATGTATATACATGTACATGTATAACCTTTGTATTGAATCCCTTCGACCGGATACAAAGACATTTGCGAACAGTTTAGATCCTCATAAATTGCCAAGTAAATTGGCGTCTCACCAGACTCTCAAAAGTGTGTTACTCATGCCGATGTTTCATCACAGTCAAAATGCCTAAAATGTATGTGAGAAAGAACTTCAGAAAATAAGTTTTAATAATATGTTATCTTGGCTGTGAAACTTTGAAGGTATAACCATGCCTACCATTAAATGATAAAACTGAATTTAGTTGTTATACCTATTTACAGTGGAGAATCTGTTATTCTTTCCCGTTTAAACGCAAACGTACGCAAACGCAAAGCACTAAAACGTAAAAAAGTACAACTTTTGGACAATTCTGATAATTCATGTTTATCTTGGTGGCAAACAGTTTGGAGCTTGATCAGACGCCGGGTTACCCGGCGTCTGATCTGGCTCCAAACTGTTTGCACTGCAAATAATAGTTTTAGCGTAAACGCGTTTATTGGGAAAGAATAACAGATTCTCCACTGTATATATATTTACATTCGCCCCATTTAATTCCATTGAAACAAATGACCTTTGTGTCGTATAAAAGCAATTTTTCTAGGGACTTGTGGATATCCTCGAAGTAGAAGCGGGGCTTATGAATCTGCTCTCCGCGAATCAATTTGTTGCGTTCTCTGAGTAATGCCGTTATGGCAGTTACTTTCAGGGTACGACACATTATTCGTGTTAACAACCTCTGATATGGATTAAACATATATGCATACCAATAAAATGTTCATTAATATTAAAAATACAGCAAATATAATGTAAATACATGTATAAGAAATGAACTGACTTTTTTCGGCGTTTCAGCAAAATAAAAGATAGAAAATGATCGGCAAATTTAACAAGAATCGCTAGCATCAGTCCATTTCTTAAATGTAGTGTCAATATTTATATGTAAATGTGTTATAATATCTATGCCCATTTTAAAGATCTGCTAGCAGTCTTAAATGTACAAGGGAGTTTAACGTATGACAAAAGTTATGCAAAACGTTCATCTTGGATATTTCGGTATTGTTTTTGTTCTGCATTATCCGTCAGCATATAGCCATTCGTATTATTCTGGTCGCATATCAAGGTTTCAGTGTATTACCACTTCCTTTAACCATTTCAACCACAAGTTTCTCTTGTAGGTATTTATAATCCTTTTGGACTCTTCTAGTACAAGTATATTGAACCAGTCTTCTGTTTCATTTTTGGTATGACAACAAAAAACAATGAAACTATCAAACAGTGCAGACCCTGATCAGAGGGATCCTATATGATCCCTCTGATCAGGGTCGACACTGTTTGCATATGTAATCAGTAATCTCTAAAGAGGGATGTAGGGTTGAAAGGGTTAACCCATTACCTGATATCCTGTTTCTAGTTTTGAAAATATGTGACTACTTAAAGCAGGTTGAAAGTAAAGCAGAATGCGCCATATGGCGCATTCTGCTGTACTTTCAGCCTGATTTAAGCTATTACCTGCTAGAATAAGGAAAGTATTAAATATGACACATATTCATTACGGTATATATTGGAACTATTTTTTTCCGCGGAGGATTAAATGGAACGCGCTAAAAGGCGCTTCTATAAGGTAAAGGGTTAAAACAGTTGAACAAAGACATAAACCTTGTACAGTGGTGAAGATGATATTCTCTCCTGTATAAAGGAAATGAAACACATAACGTACTTGCAAACTGTCAATTAAATGTAGTTAACGATAACCTTTTTGAACATTCTGACAATTTATTTTCATCGGAGTTGCAAACAGTTTGAAACCTGACCAGATACCAAATTGTTTGCAATGGGAACAAATGTTCCAACACAAACGTTTATTTAAAAGGATAACATCTTTCTCACTGTTACCATATGTGTAAGGAATACAAAGTAAGAACTATTTTGACGCACATAGTTGTGTTTATTCCAAATAATAACGTTAACGTAAAAATGATTCAACTGAAAGAACCGCTCTTTGGTATTTCTTCTGTTGTAAATAAAAAGTGAACACTATCCCCCAGATACAGTTGAAGATAAGGCTTCTCATCTTGACATTGTCTTGACAAAGTCTGTAAATAAGAAAAAAATATCATAAACTATACAAGTGTAAATATTCGACACTTAGCTATTCAAATGCCAAACTCACAGATAAAATCGCTATTGCTAAAGAAAATGACAGGAATATTTGCCAAAACGATGTATTTTGGAACGTCCGCCGTTGATTTTTAAAAAGGAACACATAAGTTTGTAATAATAATTCATAACAATGTAAATTACATAAAAATGTTGCCATATTCGGTATTCGAAGCTGCTACTCTAAGACAACTAAACGCATTATTAACACAAAGAGGCGTCTCGCGCACGGCAATCTTTAAATTGCCGATGAGAAGTTGTAATAACATATTAGCATACACATTCTTTCATAAGTATATTTGACAAAGAAAAGTATAATAATGAAAATAATATACATTTGTATCTGACGTGCCCATACGTCTAACAAATATTGATAGTTTATCCGCTTCACTAGTTTGAAAAATATCACCGAAAAACACAAAGTACAACAATATATATTTATTATTACAATAATAAGTTAATAATTGTACAACAATGACATTTCTATACACATAACTATATAGTATATATATGTACGCGTACGCCTAACGGGTTAGAAGTGTCACACCGCGGTTATTTACCATGGGTGGTGTTATGACAGTGGGAAAGACGTTATGTTTTCCGTCTAAACGGAACGAAGAGCAAACACAATGCAGTAAAATATAGAAATGGACAGGTTCTTGAAAAATGTTGATAATTTATTTTGATCGGACAGGACTACAGTTAAGTGTCTGGTCAGACGGCTGGTTTCCCGGCGTCTTATCGGACTTTAAGCTGTTTGCAGTGGAAATAATTGTTTTAACATGAAAGAATAACGTCTACTTTACAGCACCCTATTATACAAACGCATTATCATCAGACTTTCAGAATTTTTACAGTACTTATAAATACAAATGTATATGCAAGTTCATTCTCAAAAGTATGGAATTAAAGCACGTCATTTTAGTGTATTATATAACATTAGTTATCTTTTCTGCGACATAGCACATACTGCTTTGCATATTATTTGACTAAATAAGACCCTTTAATAGTTATCGACATATCATCAGCTGGTTATATTCAATTAATACGCCCAGTGGGTCTTGTGGAAGGATTTTCACCAATAAAAATTAATCTATACTGAAATTCATGTTCTTTGAATGCTAAACAAAAATAGCAGTTAATTACACAACTATAAAAACAAGAAGAGCAGAAGCAGACTCTGGGTTTATTCTTGTTGCCAATATTCGATTTAGTACATTGTGTGAATGCATATAAAAATAATAATAAAAACAATTTCTGTATGATTGGTGAGATAAGTCGAACTTCGATATCTCAAACTTGGTTAAATCGAACATACCCGTATTTCAAAGTTAAAACGTAGCTAAGCGACGTTTTAACTTTGAAATATGAGTAGATCTATGTTCGACTTAACCGAGAATGAAATAATGGAGTTCATGTGTCGAATTATCGGATAGTTCGAGTTAAGCAATTTAGAGATATCGAAGTTCGACTGTACATGTAGTTAGAAACTTACCAACGTAATTGACTTGATTGTCTCCGTCTGCATCCGCCACACGTACCATTTCATTGATTTCAGACATGTTTAACTTCTCGCCCAAGTTCATGAGAACGTGACGTAACTGCGGGACGCTGACAAAGCCATTGTTCTCATAGTCAAACACGCGGAATGCTTCTATCAACTCCTTCTGGGTGTCTGGGGCTTTGACCTTCCGGACCATCATTGTGAGGAACTCTGGAAACTCTATCGTCCCACTCTCTACAGTAAAACAAATGTTGTGTTTGCTCTTATATATTATACAATAATTAAGCGGGTTGTATAAAGAAAAATTATTTTTAGAACTTTTAAATTGAAAATTCTATGTTTTGTTTATAAAATTGATTATCCGATATTTGGAAAACAAGGGGGGTCAAACACGTTACCCACTCAATATGTTTGGACACCTATGGTGAAAGTAAATTGCAACACATTTGAGCCAGATAAAACGCCAAGAAATTCGAAGTTATATCTAGCTTCTCGCTGTTTGACAATAACATAAAAAAATCTGGATGGAATAATTAATTTTATACGACTTTGCCTTTAAATGGAGGTGACACTATTAGTCAACTACTTATCTATTTTGAGACCCTCTGTATGATACACTGTACATACGTCATAAAGCTATATTTAACACAACGTTTCAGGTATATTTTACAAGGAACATATCTGAATTCACAAATATATAACAATTATTCCCTCTCAACGCCTCGGCCACTGGTCTCCCTCAAGAAAGAAAACACATCCATCTCATCGACGACCGCACAGCGGCTGTCCACACGTTACTGTATATAGACAGCCATTGTGTAGTGGTAAAAAGACAACATTTTACAACTTCTTGATCTTATTAAATTTGTATTAAAACGAGTACGACCAACGGGATTCGCCACTGTATATATCCGGTTAAACTGGTTGATACATGTATATAAAAAGTGATTACTTGTTAATACAGTTCCGATACGGATCAAATGTCTCATAAGGTAGCCATCAGCTCGGGTAAACAATGATTTCATTGTATCATTGACAGGTTGCTGTATCAATATGGGTAACAAACTATCGCATTGCCAAATTATAGCTCTTATAAGTGTAAAAACAAAATGTATAATTGTTTAATTTGTCAGAGTGCACAGTTGTAGATATTGATGCATATGATGTTAAACCAATTCAGCGAGAAGCCCGGCAACACTAAATTATGAAAACAGTATTGATGCAGAGAAGACACCGCGTTACGCGGCGTCCAATCAGGATCGATTGACATTCTACTAAATGCTGTATAAGTCAAGCTGCCTAAATATTCTAAATACGAGCATTTGATGCCAGACTGTTTTTCATACTTTGTATTACCATCATTGGCGAAATGAATTAATAGGATGGAATGGAATAAACAGTATGACTACCGAACACTATAAGAAATCTTCAATAACGAATCATCAAATATTTGGGAAATTTTATTTTATGCCCACCGAAATTTTCAATTTTTCACCGAACGTAGAATTTTTGTTGGTATACTGACCATCGTCATCAACCTCTCTGATCATCTCTATGAGTTCATCATCAGAAGGGTTCTTGCCTAAGGACCTCAGTACAGATTTGAGGTCATCGATGGTAATACTTCCCACACCGTCCCGGTCAAACAGGCCAAACGCCTCTTGGAACTCTGTAAACATTGTAAACAATAAGTGACATCACAGAAATAAACAAACTGTCCACACCGACCCGGTCGAACAGGCCAAACGCCTCTTGGAACTCTGTAAACATTGTAAACAATAAGTGACATCACAGAAATAAACATACTGTCCACAACGTCCCGGTCAAACAGGCCAGACGCTTCTGGGAACTCTGTAAACATTGTAAACAATACGTGACATCACAGAAATAAACATACTGTCCACACCGTCCCGGTCAAACAGGCCAAACGCCTCTTGGAACTCTGTAAACATTGTAAACAATAAGTGACATCACAGAAATAAACATACTGTCCACACCGTCCTGGTCAAACAGGCCAAACGCCTCTTGGAACTCTGTAAACATTGTAAACAATAAGTGACATCACAGAAATAAACATACTGTCCACACCGTCCCGGTCAAACAGGCCAAACGCCTCTTGGAACTCTGTAAACATTGTAAACAATAAGTGACATCACAGAAATAAACATACTGTCCACACCGTCCCGGTCAAACAGGCCAAACGCTTCTGGAAACTCTGTAAACATTGTAAACAATAAGTGACATCACAGAAATAAACATACTGTCCACACCGTCCCGGTCAAACAGGCCAAACGCCTCTTGGAACTCTGTAAACATTGTAAACAATAAGTGACATCACAGAAATAAACATACTGTCCACACCGTCCCGGTCAAACAGGCCAAACGCCTCTTGGAACTCTGTAAACATTGTAAACAATAAGTGACATCACAGAAATAAACATACTGTCCACACCGTCCCGGTCAAACAGGCCAAACGCCTCTTGGAACTCTGTAAACATTGTAAACAATAAGTGACATCACAGAAATAAACATACTGTCCACACCGTCCCGGTCAAACAGGCCAAACGCTTCTGGGAACTCTGTAAACATTGTAAAAAGCAAGTGACATCACGCGTGTTTGGACTAGCAAATACTGTTAACTTGACCGTCACGCAACCTTTTAGACTTTGTTGACATTCAAATACCATGTTATTGCACATGGCCAATGTAACGGTGCGTATCCGGTGCCACACAAAGAACCGCTGGTGTGTTGAAGAAAATTCTACCTTTAAAACAGGACGGTAAAACACAGGCAATTCTTACAAGAATTGCAGGTACTTTTTACAGTAGATTTTACACGTTATGCACACTAGACCACTAAATAGTATATATTCATCCACGTGTATACATGTATTTGGAATGACCACCGAACACCTACCTTCGACTTGCTTCTCCGAGAGATGAAGATCGGAGTGACCAACTTCAAACTAAAATAAGAGAGAGACTAAAATTAACTGATCTTCAAATTTAATATAGACCGTAATGGTAAATATATATTTGTACAAAAATCTGGAATAGAAGTAAAAGCAGACGATGTGTTTGCGAGCAGACGAAATATCAATTATGATTATGAGTGTGTTTGACGGGTTATGACGTCAAAATGTCGGGGAATGATTCATTGTTGCACCAAAAGGGCATCTAGAAAGATAGGACTACAGCGAAAAATGTGCAATTATAGATAAGTATATTTAATAACATAAGAAACGTGGAAATGGTTTGCTTGATATGCTTTTTTATCAAACAGTTAGGATCCAGATCAGTCATGGGTTTTTGGCGTTTTATCTGAAATCCAGGTGTTTGACAAAGGTATAATAACTTTTCTTCCGATAAAATACATATATGCTAATTATGCTGCTTTGTAGGTAGCAATTTGAACGCAGCCATTATTTCAGCAAGATAAGATATTAACACTTTCATCAACTAAAGCCGACTTTGCAAAGATTTGTATCTTATTTAGACGCCAGATCACACAGTGTCTGGTCACTCGTGATCAGAATCCGACATTTCCTCGGCCAAACTGATTTAAATATTACTTTGCAATAATAACTTGTTCAACATATTTTACAAAACAGACTACATAAAAGTTTGAATGGGTTAACCCCTTCACTGCCTTACCCCGAGTGCACTAGTTATTTGCAAACAGTTTGGATCCTGATCAGACGCCGCGTAACGCGGCGTCTGATCAGGATCTAAACTGTTTGACACTCGTTTCTATATTTCTTAAGTCAAAATACTTAACAACTGTTTTTTAGAAATAGAAGCAGACGAAAATTGTTTAAATTTGATGACGTCATGGCAGTGAAGGGGTTAAAGCTGACCATAAAAATTGACAATGGAAAGATTTAGCAGTTTTGAATTTGAATTCGTTATTTACAATACATAGACGGCAAATTGACGTTTTTGTATACGATAATACTAAAGCAGATTCCAATGCAGCATGAGCATAATATATAAAGCAAATGTACAAATGTAAAAAGAAAAAAGAGTATTAATTGACTTACCATGTGTGACATGACTGTGTGTTTACAATCTTCAAACTTTACACGAACATTGCTATCAAGAAGACACACAGCACCTCCTTTGTTTCAGATCGCTTGGTTCCTTTGATATACACCGGAGTCATCCATTGTATCCAGTTAATCTCGTATCGATAACTATTTAACCCTTCAAACACTATTTCAGTAAAGTAAAGCATACTTATTACGACCACCAAAAAGGATGAATGTTAACCATTACGCGTTAAATGCAGACGACTGCTTAAAACAAGGTGAATATAAAACAGAAAGCTCCTTCAGGAGCTTTCTGTTTTACTTTCATGTTGCTTTAAGCTACCACCTGTCTTATTTATTCTATCAATAAGCCTTCTTTTTAGTGGTCGTAATAGAGAGGTTTTACTATCTATTTATAACGTGTGCTGTAACAGTATCGTTTGCTAAATAATTAAATTTATGTTATTTCAAGCCCTATTTTACTATGTACATGTAGCTCTATTCATTCGTGTTTGCAAACAGTTTTGAACCAGATCAAACCCCTAGTTGCGCAGGATCTGGATCCAAACTAATTGCAAACATCAATAGTCGCGATCGGCATAAGAATGGGTAATTTGTATAGAATTAAGTACGAATCGGCTGCACTTTTTTATGTGTTTTTTTATTAAATTGATGAGATGGGCGAATGCTATTAAAATGTAATATAGCTAAGCAGTATTATTATACACAAATAGTTCCTCTGATTTCAAATCGTTTTGATATTGATCTATTTATCTCGTATTCGAAGGCAAGTCTGATTCAGTTATAATTGATTGACTGTATTTCCTTAAAGCATGCTAAAGAACAATATTAATACACATTAGAATTACATGATCATTGTTTTATCGACTTAACCCTCATTGGCAAATGTATCGTTAGGTTTTTCGGCGGAGCTGTCTGTTATCTATTTAGTCACACATTTCTATTTAAACAAACATTTGAACCAGTCATATTTGATCAGAAATTTAGAATTAAGAGCACCTGTTGAAACTGAATTGTCTGATTGGATAGTAGCCAGGGCTCCAGATAAGAGAATTATTTCAAAACTTTATTTGTGCATTAAACCCTATGGTGTCCAACTCATATGAATTGTCTCTTCGAGACGATAAAAATGAGTGGTAACACCATAGGGTTTGGTGCTGAAATGAGTGAGAAAATGTTAGATTTGTTCAATTTACTCCCCTCTTATCTGGAGCCCTGAAACAGTAGCCTAGCTGTTTATGCAATGATGTGAGTGTAAAATTAGACACAGCCAGTGTGTAATACTGAGCTTGCTAGCAGAATCTGATGTGTATAGACAGTGGTAGCTAGGTATTTTGTTTAATAATGGTTTACTTCCAATTTATTTTAATTGTTGGCCTCAAGTGAGTTAAACACAATTGTGTTGTTTCATCATTTATTTACAAGAGTGAGGTGTTATAGACCTTGTAAAGCAGGGCAGACTGTTCTGTATGGGCCTGCACAGTTTATCTAGTTATAGTTTGTTTCAAGAAACTCCCCATGAATGAAGTTTGATATACAGAACAATATAATTTAATCTTAGGATCTCCTACCAGTAGCTAGGATATGTTTTGCATTTCTGTACATTTATAGTTTTTTAGTCAGAGTTATGCTATATCGTTGAATGTGTATTTTTTGCTTTTCAATCCAAGATATTACAATTCTTTGAAAACCTCCAATTTCGTACAATTTTGCACACCCATCAACAGCATGAATTCCACCAACCATTCCGCCGAATATCTTTTTTAAAGATATTTCTTGTTACCCCTTCCCCGCCTATATTGGTGTCTGTTTCAATATCATTCTCTTCAATATTATTTCAAACTTAAATATATGACAGTATGACGGATTAAATTTCAAAACGAGTGTCTGATCAGGATCCAAACTGTTTGCAAATGCGCCTTTTTGCGTCATTGCCAGTGAAATGGTTAACCTCCCCTGAATAGACGATTACCGGGTATCCTATATAGTATGATTATCAATCTTACAGTGGAGAAAATGTAATTCTTCCCCAATAAACGCGTTTACGCTAAAACTATTATTGGAATTGCAAATAGTTTGGAGCCTGATCAGACGCCGTGTTACCCGGCGTCTGATCAGGCTTCAAACTGTTTGCTGCTCGGTTTAAAATGAATAGTCAGAATTGGCAAAAAATGGTAATTTTCTACATTTTAGTGCATTGCGTATGCATTACGTTTAAACGGGAAAGAATAACGTTTTCTCCACTGTAAGCACGTCATTGGATAGGGCAAGACGTTGTTCTTTCCCATTGCAATGAAACTAAATGCTAACGCAATACAGTCAATTGTAGGAACTAAATGGTTATTGCAAAATGTGACAACCAATTTGGAGCCTTAACAGTTGCCGAACTGATGGTCTTTTTTAAAAGTTCAGAATCAATCAATGGTCTTTTTAACGAAGATGATTAATCCATGGTCTTTTTTAACGTCGAGAATCGACCAATATGTTTTTAGAGGTTTAGAATCGGTCCACCGGATCATATCTACCAAGGTCAAAGTTTCAAGTTACTGGACTGGGTCCAAGCTGTTTGCAGTAAACATAACGGTTTTAGTATTTATAGGGGGGATATTAACGTCTTTGCCAAAATGTGTATGTACCATGATGTTATTTCTTAACCCTGTACTCCAAAGCATGTTTCTAGTCTTAAAGCAGGTTGAAAGTAAAGCAGAATGACTTACTTTCATCCTGTTTAAGCTACTGTCTGCTTGGATATAGATACTAGTTTCATGGTGCATATTCACCATTGTATAAAGTGGAATTTTTTAATCAGCAGAATAATATATTAGATGTAAAAATGCGTATCTATGGAATAAAAGGTTAAACGAAATGGTGACTAGATAAATTTCAACAGTTTCTGCAGGCGACAACGTTTTTATTATTATAACAGATTCATATAGCGCTCTTTTCACACAGGGATTGTGCGTTCAAAAGCTGCAACGTTTGCAGACAAAAACATTAAACTCTTTACAGGTACAGTGGAGAATACGTTATTATTTCCCGTTTAAACGTAAACGAAACGCAAAACTCTAAAACTTAGAAAATGACAACTTATTGACAATTCTGAAAATGATTTTAAAGCGACTCGCAACCGGATGGTGTACTTGTCAAAATAAAATAAAATACTCAAATAAAAGCAAA
This sequence comes from Gari tellinella, assembly GCA_922989275.2. Classification (NCBI taxonomy): domain Eukaryota; kingdom Metazoa; phylum Mollusca; class Bivalvia; order Cardiida; family Psammobiidae; genus Gari; species Gari tellinella. The sequence goes on from OV277857.1 coordinate 109,219,440, forward strand.
TTTGTGGCATTATTTGGCTTCTGACATTAAAAAAATATGATCAGTCCAAAAAAAGTCTCAAGAATCGTCACCGAATCTTAGATTTTTAGATATTTTCCATCGTTTTTCTATACCGACTAGTAGACGGTATAGTTGTTGCTGTTGCTTCTCTACACGGGCTCAGACATAAACACGAGCCGAATTACGAAGTTGTATGCACTTTCGACCGCAACACATTGATATACGTTAAATCGATCCGAGATAAACGGATAGTTCCATGGTCCATTGGTCTAAGCGGTTTCCCCTATTTTGCCTTCTGTCCGCCAATGCCGGGCCATGGGTTCGAATCCCACCAGAGACCAATATTTTTTTTTATTGAAATTCATTTTTTTTAAACAGAATTTCTTATCCTAAACTAATTCTTTACCATTTATATAAGCGTTTGACACATATTTACAAATTACTATTTTTAATGCACCATCTGGTTGCGAGTCGCTTTAAAGTGAGTGGCAAACATTTTGGTGCCTGATCAGACGCCGGGTTATCTGTCTGATCAGGCTCCAAACTGTTTTCAATTGAAATAATAGTTTTAGCGTAAACGCATTTATTCGGGAAGAATAACGTTTTCTCCACTATACATGTGTTGTTACTGTTACTGACGAGTATACTCGTCACTAAGGTTGAATGTGTTAATGTTTGACACGATCAACCCCGAAATATTGCCAGTATAAGTTTTGTTTTTTTATTATTTGCAGCATGTATCATAAATCCGGGCTATGTCATTCAAGGGGTTAGAAATTTTTGGACTTGTACAACACACTGAACAAAACTTGTACAATTCATAAACATTTAATACAACTTGTAAGGTATAAAGGCAATATAATTGATTGTCGTGTAACACAGGTGGACGTCTAATCCATAGGCCACAAAGACATGCACAATGTATATACAATTGAACTTCGATAACCCCACATCTTTCAAATCGAATATTCTCATATTTCAAGGTTAAAACGTGACTTAAGTGAGCTTGAATTATCTTATTTCACGAGCACAATGGAGGAAGGGAGTTTTAGTTATCGATGTTTGATAGTTGCTTAACCCTTCACTGTAATGAAGGCATCCGTTTTAAACAATTATCGTCTGTTTTTATTTCTAATATTTAAAATTTGTCGATTTTGACTTAAGAAATATTGAAATAAATGTAAAAGAGTTTCGTTTGGATCCTGATCAGACGCCGCGATACGCGCCGTCTGATCAGGATCTAGAATCTTGCCAAATTAATAGCTTTTGTACTCGAGGTAAGGCAGTGAAGGTGTTAAAGGGGCTCGCAACCGGATTTAGCATTAACAATAGTAATTTGTAAATATATGTCAAATGCTTATATAAATGGGTAAGATTTAGTTTAGGATAATAAATTCTGTTAAAATATGCATTTCAAAAAAAAGAGAAGAAGCTCTGGTGGGATTCGAACCCGTGACCCTCCATGCGGAGACAAACATGAAAAATGAGGACACGCCTTTACGACCTCGGCTACCAGCGCTCTGTATATATATGGTAGCGAATTAACGTACTTTACTGGTAGCGATCGATAGTACTTTATTCGGCTCGGGTTTATGTCTGAGCCCGTGTAGAGAAGCAACAACAACAACTATACCGTTAGCTAACGCTATAGAAAAACGATGGAAAATATCTAAAAATAAACTAAGATTCGGTGACGATTCTTGAGACTTTTTTTGGACTGATCATATTTTTTTAATGTCAGAAGCCAAACAATGCCACAAATTTGCTTTTATTTGAGTATTTTATCTTATTTTGACAAGTACGGTTGCCAGTCCCTTTAATTATGAACTGTCTGTTTTCTGGTGTCTTATATAGGGGGCGATTTGTCGCTATATCGTTCTATGTGTCTTTATCACATAAACGTGCAAAATATAGAGGGCCGTAAAAATCGTATGGCCCACTGGGCATATATTTTATACTAATTTTCGAATCACCAAAATACTGTACTACTACGCCGACTGTAAATCAGTAAAGAGAATCTAGACAAACTTAGATCACCACTAGGTATTGAAACATTCTCAAGTGTCCTAGAAACATTATTCCGAGCAGTCCCGCAAACTCAGGCTGCAAATCAGGCTGCATTTTGCTCTAGTATTAACAGTGATTCAGACTGTTTTTCAAATTCAGACGTTACAATGATAATGACGTCATGTTGCTCTAACGACGTTATTTTGAAAACGAAACTAGATTCTAAATGTCAACTGATCATATTTAGTCAATTACAGCAATTTTTGAATTAAATATTAATTTAAAATTGAATATGGTATCAGAGAAGTCTTTTCACAACACATTGATGTTGATTTTCTTTATTTTAGTTTGATAGGTGTTTCTCATTACGGATGAATACAACCGAATAACGCCTATGACGAATCGTTTCCTAAGAGCCGAGGGCAAAAGTGAAAGTAAGACCGTTCGGATTTTCGTGTCATTTTGGTGTTTATGTGATAAATAGGATATCAAATTCGTGTGTGTCAGTCGTGAATTTATTGAACTCGTTGGATAAAATGATATGTTGCTCGCCAAGGCTCGCAACATATGATTTTATCCAACTCGTTCAATAAATTTACGACTGAACACACACTCATTCAATATCCTCTATTTATTTAACAATTTATTCCAAAGATACTCCTTTTCACGAATTTAATTCATTTCTTCACTGAAGAAAATAGTCCCACTTTACTACAGTCAAGAGTATTTTCTTTTCTTTCATCCTGCTTAAAGTAGTCACCTGCCTTTAAACTAGAAAAAAGGTCAAGGGGTTATGGATTTAAGGTTGATGAGCAAGTTGAACAAAAACATTTTATTCGGCTTTCAGAAACTCTAGTTTAAAGACTCCCTGTTTTTAGAAGTTTTTAGAACTTTCAGAGAGTCTCGATTTATAAGAGTTCGAATTTTAAGGACTTCCTGTGTAAGCAGTTGCGTTGTATAAATTGATGTTGTCTTGTGAACAGCATGGCATTAATGGTATGGGCGGTATGATGTGAATCTAGGATTTCGAAGGCGTCATCATTATCACAAACTCTGAAAATAAATACAGACAGTAAAATATATACGTGCCTTTCATGATCAAATTATTCGGGAGATTTTTACCCTTTCATTGCTTTATTGTCGTCTGTTTCATTATTGTTGTCTGAAAGACGCGTGTCAAAGTTAGATTTCGTTTTGTATGACTAAATAAATATCGGATAACTCATATGTATGCAGTAAACCACTCTTAAACAGTCCACTATCCCAATCAGTCGGATACGGCAGCAGCGCCTAGCTAAGACACACAGTGCATAACAACAGACTGGTAGCTAAACAACTCAATAGCATTCTTCGCCACCAGCTATACATGTATTATATACACTGGCTGTCCAAATTGGTTAAATGCAAATTCCCCTTGTCGATTCGGAGTGTTAGGACATCTGACATCTCCGTGATTTTGAGGTGAAAATTTGACCCGGACAAGATTTTTTTCTACTTATGAGGCTCAATGTGGAGGTTATGGTTACCAGAAAATGTTACGGAACACTGCTCATTCAATTCTCAAAATGTTCTCACACAACAACTTTGATATCCCTAGCCTGTCTGACAAATGAGTTATGATCTGGACAACGGGGATGCAGACGGACGCACAGACACAAGCATGCACGTACAGTTCAATTACTATATGCGATCAAAGTAAGCTTTAGGGCATGATAAAATCCATTCCTATAAAGAACGCAAATTTTCAGACACTTTATTTTTCTTTTTAATACTAAATGCTTCATTCTTATGGTATTTAACATATACAGTGCTCCCTCTCTACAACGACATACAATGGGAGACAACAAATATGTGCGTTGTTCGGAGGGAGTCGTTATAGGGAGGGAACTTGGTTAACAGTTGCAAACAGCTCGAATCCAGATCAGACGCCGCGTTACGCGGCGTCTGATCTGGATTCAAGCTGTTTGTCATTTGTCATTATGTTTTTTTCTGTCAAAATGTCATTTATGTAAGAAAAAACAGCAGACAAAATTTTAGGTAGATGATGATGCATCAGTGCAAGCATAAAACATAATTTTCGTGGGAACAGCGGTGAATGTCGTTGTAAGGAGGGAGTCGTTGTTCGGAGGGCCGTTGTAGAGAGGGAAAGCTGTAGTATACATTGTTTTATTAAATGTGCTAGGCAAACCCAAACAGTGATTTCGAAATCTTTGTTTTAGAGTTACAGTGGACAAATCGTTATTCTTTCCAAATAAACGCGATTACGCTAAAACTATTATTTCCAGTACAAACTGTTTGCCACACAACTTTATACCAATAGTCAGAATTGTCAAAGCAATTTTTTCTACATTTTAGTGTATTGCATGTGCGTTGCGTTTGCGTTTAAACGGGAAACAATAAAGTTCATAAAGTTTTCTTAACTATACAAATTTCAAACTTCTCGACTTTACCTTTATAATCTATTTCGCCATCGCCGTCTATGTCTGCCTCTCTCATCATTTCCTCAACCTCCTCATGTGTAAGCTTCTCACCCAGGTTTGTCATCACGTGACGTAATTCTGCTGAACTTATCTTCCCAGATTTATCCTGATCAAACACTGCAAAAGCGTCTTCGAGGTCCTTCTCTTCGTCAACATCGCGCATGCGCCTTGCCATCATAACTAGGAATTCTGGAAACTCGATGGAGCCACTGCCTACAGTGGAAGCAAGAAATATCTTTAAAAAAGATATTCAGCGGAATAGGTGGTGGAATTCATGTGCTGTAGATGGGTGTGCAAAATTGTATGAAATTAGGGTTTTTCAAAGAATTGTAATATCTTGGAATGAAAAGCAAAACATACATATTCAAGGATATAGCATCACTCTGACTAAAAAACTATACTAATGTACAGAAATGCAAAACAATAATTTAACCCACATCCTAGCTACTGGTAAGAGATCTTCAGATTAAACTATACTTCATTCATGGGGAGTCTGTTGAAACAAACTATAACTAAATAAACTGTGCATGCTGCAGTGTGTAAATAAACTGTGTAACAGCAGTCTGCTGTACACGTTCTAACACCTCACTCTTGTAAATAAATGATGAAACAACACAATTGTGTTTAACTCACTTGAGGCCATTTATTATATTGCAATCAATGTATGGTAAATGTTTACAAATATTAGACAATTAAAATAAATTGGTAGTTAACCATTATTAAACAAAACACATAACTACCACTGTCTATCTATAAAAAGACATCAGCACCCAAATGTATAGAAACAATGGTTAAAAGCTAACCGCCGGTAAGTTTAACCCTGGGTTAAAACTCTCAAATTCTGGTTTGGTAACCGCGCTGGTAACTCGATTGTATAAAAGAGTTAAACCAAGCGGTTTATTTACCACTAAACTTACCACGATGTCATAGCTTAAAATAGAAGCATGATGGCATCAGCTCAGTAGTAAACATTCTGCAACATTCAGTCTGTGTCTCTGAATTTTACACTCACAATTCATATCTTTTAAAGCTGTTATTGTGAATAGACCAGCCTGGCTACAGTTACTGAACAAATCAAACATTTTCTCACTCATTTCAGCACCAAACCCTATGGTGTTACTACTCATTTGGATCGTCTCGAAGAGACCATTCAAATGAGTAGTGACATCATAGGGTTTAATGCAGGAATAAAAATTTTAAGTTTTGAAATACTCCCCATATCTTGAGTCCTGGCTACTATCCAATCAGACAATTCAGTTTTCAACAGGTGCTCTTAATTCTAAATTTCTGATAAAACATGATTGATTGAAAATGCTGGTCTAAATATAGATACCATGCAGCTCCGCTGAAAAATCAAGTCTTACCATCAGCATCAATTTCTTGGATCATCTCGTCCAAATCGGCTTCCGTGGGATTGGCCCCAAGAGATCTCATTACCGTCCCAAGCTCTGGCGAGGTTATGGTACCGTCCCCATCCTTATCGAATAAGCTAAACGCTTCTTTAAAATCTATAACAGATACATAAGAAAATTGATTTGTTATTTCTGAAGGCGCTAAAAGTTGGATGAAAGTAAAGCAGAAACCTCCAGCAAAAACTCTCTAATTTGTATTTTGCCGACTCGTTAACTGATAAGAGGAATACAGTGGAAACTCGATAATACGAACATGCTTTAAATTCGAACAAATTTATATTTAATCTTTTAACTTGAAATTTGGGTTTGTTCGACTAAAGCGAGATCGGTGTACCCATATTAAACTTATGAATGTCGATTTAAGCGAGTTTGAAGTGCATGTATCGATTTAAAATCACAGTCGTTAAGCTAGCATCAAACCCTATGGTGTGACTACTCATTGGAAGCGTCTCCACGAAACAAGGTTTGGTGCTGACAAATGGAAGAAAATGTTGGAAGAGTTTGGTTTATTACCCCTTATATAGAGCCCAGCAAATTTACCGTATCATATGCTGTATTACAGTGGGGAGGGTTAGACAACGAATTAGACATTTTCTTGACTGTTATAATTTATCATTTTACCCCATAAATACTCCTTTTTACGCCCTTATTGTATCCCCCAACTTAAGAAAAAAGTTCCAAGTTATACAGTTATGAATATGTATCACAAGATATAGTTTCTACATTCTAGTAGATGATTGCCTAAAGCTGGCTGAAAGTAAAGCAGAATGCGCCTTAATGAGCAACTGCTTTACTTATAACCTCCTTAAAGTGATCACCCATCTTCAAAACTGAATTCAGACTATGCGGTAATGGGAAAACAATTCAATTCAATTCGATATATTTATTTGCCATAATATATACATGTCTGTTGCCATAACATTGGCGATATATGTAGGATAACGAGAAGAGTATAAACAGTAATACCACCTATGCAACTTCTAATCATTATTAATAAGCTCTTATCTATACATACCTGCTATCTGCTCGTCCTTTAACTGAGTCTCCTGTCAATAAAACAATGGAGTTGAATATAAATACAGTAAACACGTACATGTTTTATAATTAATATCAAACAAAGAAACCAATGGGGCAAGACGTTTTTTCCATCGCTAATAGTTTGGAGCTAGATCAGACACTTTACATGTAATCCGGCGTTGATCAGGCTCCAATCTTTTTGCCACTTAGACTGAAATTTAAAAAGCACGTCCATTTTCTGCACTTCTTTTCACTGAGTTTGTGTTTCCATTCGTTTAAACCTGAAATAATAATATTTTCTTCGCCATACTCTTTGGTCGGCTAAATGCAGATACATGTAGTTGCTGTTAAAGCTTGATGATCGTACATGCATAGCAGAACCTGCTTTATTCTTACGTCAACATTCTGTTTAGAATTCAGTATCGCTTCAAATATGCATTGTACTACGTTGGTCCCTCCCTACAACGACCCTCCCAACAACGACCCTCCTTACAACGACTCTTTTCACAGTTTCCAAAACAGGAAAACCTTGTCAATGCTTTTATTGCTGCAATATCGTCTGCTTAAAGTTGTCGTCTGCTGTTTTTATACAAAGTGACATAATGGACATTTTGACAGAAAATAAATTAATGACGAGTGACAAACAGCTTGAATTCAGATCAGACGCCGCGTTACACGGCGTCTGATCTGGGTTCACTCCCTCCCTATAACGACTCCCTCCGAACAACGCACATATTCTTTGTCTCCCACTGGTTGTCGTTGTAGAGAGGGAGCGCTGTACCACGGAAAATCAAAGAAAATTATGAGTTGGTGCAGTGGAGAATTGTAAAATAAAGTTATAGAATGAATGTCTGCTGATATATTTCTATCGGAGTGGCAAACAATTTAAGTCGTCAGAATATTGAACTTGACTATAATATGCAAGTCTACATGTATAATGTGTTTAGTGACCATGCACAAATACATATATGTCAATAGCATGTTTAACGCAGTATCGAAATCATTCATCCCTAAATCTTCAAACGGACCATTCTAGTTTCCAATTAGGTTTAGTCCAGTTTTTACTTTAACGGGTATATGTAGTTTAGTTTTGAAATACATATATACTGCAAAATGACAAACAGCACAGACAATGTATAGGCCGCCTATAAGCTCTCAGGGGCCCGTTTTACTAAACGGCGTACGGCAAAAACGGTCGTAAGTCTAAACATAAAAATACATTTAATATCTGATTTCTCCATCTAATCATGGCTTGTGACATCTCCTTGGAATGGTCTTTTTAAGAAGATTCCAAATAGATGTCACAAGACAGGATTAGATAAATAAATAAATGATAATTGTTAATTTTAGAATCTGCCTTACGACCATTTTAATCGTACGGTGTTTCATAAAACGGACCCCTGGTCTGTTTGCAACGGATATAAGATCTTTAAATACATGTACATGTATTTATAAAAGAGTTTATTGAGAAAGAAGAATATCCCTCCATGGTAAAAATCCATCCAACAAAGAAATAAGATAGCAAGAAAACATAAATTAAAGTTTACCATCTTTTTAGATTCCTTCCAGCACTATCCGAACAAACTGAAATTTTAAACATGTAAGAATGTGTCCTTTTAAACGCTAACATAATGAACAGTAAATCCCTGGTATTACACCAACCTCGAAGTAGACTCATTGACGACGTTTGAGGCCAATGGCAACTTAAAGAAGGACCAAGCAGAACCGAAATATTATTGAAGAGCTTTCTCCTTTGCTTTAAACCCTATTTAAACAGTCATCTCTCTTTAACATCGAAAATAAATATTTTTTCCAGTTGTAGTAAAACCGGAGTTCACAATACATATAACAATGATGATTTAAATGAATATACATGTATCGATAAACTTGAAACCCGATCCTAGACGATCGTAAAGCAGTTAAACATACAGTCGAACTTCGATATCTTGAACTCGGTTAGGTCGAACATATCCGTATTTCAAAGTTAAAACGTGGCTAAGCCACGTTTTAAATTTAAAATACGGGTATGTTTGACTTAACCGAGCCTGAAACAATGCATTCATGCGTCGACAAATCAAATAGTTCGAATTTAGCGAGTTCGAGATATCCAAGTTCGACTGTATACCAACAACCATGGTATGTAGCTATATGGAGTTCGTAAAAGGCAGAAATCTGCTTGTCAGCGACCATTCTGGAAAATAGTTTGGAACCTTCTAAGACAGGTAATTGCAGGATAAAATGAAGAAAAACTCCCATATGAGCGTTTTGCATTATTGTTAGCCTGCATTAAGCAACCACTCTTTTTAAAAGACTATGAGTATTCCAATGAGTTGTCGCTTAAAACAATTTTAGCTGTATTAATTATATGCATTGTGTAAAACTGTCGCAATGCGGAATACACAAGAAGCACATCGATTGTCTTTGTAATTTGTGATTGTGTTTTTGTCTGACACCCAACGTAGTCTTTTGTTTTGTGTTGGTGTACTTTTGATGGGTATTTTATAAGAATAAATGTTTGTATGTTGGACCTAAATATTAACATGACTTTTCAATAAAAAATCCGTGGTATTCCAGACCCCTTTACCTTAAGACGGATGAGTTGGATTGTACGACACTGCCTTAAGCTAAACTGTAATGGCGAAGAAGTGATATCTATTCTAAATCAAAGAGAGAGAGAGAGAGAGAGAGAGAAGAGAGAGAGAACTTGAATTACCGTATCTGCGTGGACATTCGTTCCGCGAGAAACCCTCGTTGTGGGGACGCGCCGTATAACTCCGGGGACGTCAGTCACGTCCCCACAATTACAAGAGCTTATTTCTCTCTATATCTCGTTCTTTCTGCTACTCACCCTCACGGGTAACATCGAGCAGTTGCGTACCAAGTGCCTATTAGTAGAATTATTGCTTCAAAACGTATGAACGGAATTATTTTTATAGTTTTGGCAATGTCCCCAGAGCGATGTGAGAGAGGCTATTTTATCTCTTAAAGTACCGTTGGTTTTGTCATTGCCGCAGACTCTGCGTTAACATATAATGGGAACCAGGCTAAGTCCTCACGAATACGGCAATTCAAGTTTCATCATGACGTCATACTGTGATAATTGTGATGTCATGTTCCGCATGCCGTGCCCAGTCCGATTCCCGTCCAGTGGTTTTATATTCTTAAAGGCAGAGCTCCAGATAAAGGGGGGGGGGGGGGGGGGGGGGGGGGAGATTTGTCAAAAATAAACTAAAGTCTTTTCTGCATTAAACAGTATGGTGTCGCATCTCATTAGAGTCGTCTCTTCGGGACGAGTCTGTTGTGTGGTAGCACTGTGGGGTTTGGTGCTGAAATAGGTCTATTTTTCATTTTTATAGTTTTCACTATATTGCCATAAATGTAAAATCTGCCCCACCCACTAGCGGTCATGTTTTTTAAGATAGGAGCATTATTTTAAGAAATCTGATCGAGGGTCACCAATGGCACATTTGGGTAAAATTATTTTCAATTCGGACAGGTAGTTTTTGACAAGAAAATTTTTAAAGTTTTTTCAATTGGTTGCCATGGCAACCACAATTTCAATTGGATGACCTATATTTGAAGAAATCTGAGAGAGTACCCTACAAGGAACAATCCTATGAATTTTTGAAAATTGGTCCAGTGGTTTCCAAGAAGAAGATCTTTAAAGAAAAAGTTTGACGACGGACGGACGGACTGACGGACTGACGGACACAGGGCGATCACAATAGCTCACCTTGGCACTTCGTGCCAGGTGAGCTAAAAATGCAAACTTTACCAATTCAAGGGCCATAACTCAGAATTGCCTAATGCAATTTTTCTGGTTATTGAACATGACCGAGATTTTATGCATATTCACATTTGGAGAAAGTTTGGTGAAAATCAATTGAAAACTATTTCATTTAGAGAGAGGACACGAAAAGTGTAACGGACGGACGGACGGACGGACGGACAGCGCGATCACGATTATAATGAGATGTGGTGTGTCCCTAGAAAGGCTAGGGACAGTTTGAGACAACGTCCCCAGAGTGCAGCTTAGAATGTATCTCAAAATAAAAGAGATGGCATTAGGTCCCCACACTGTATGGGGACAACGTGAGATAGATATGAGATAACGTCCCCACAAAGTTTGCTTTTTAAAAGCGTTTTTCTTTAAACAGAATATAGTTGCAAACAAATAAGCGGAGAGATAAGGTTATTTTGACGTAACTGAACAATAAAATGCAAAAAGTTAATGTCTGGCAAGGCTAATTATGTGCGTCCCCATAACGTTGGTTTTAAACTTAACCGTAACTGTGGGACCCAAAACCAGAAAGAGAGACAGAGAGAGACAGAGACAGAGACGGAGAGACAGAAATAGAGATAGAGATAGACAGACAAACAGAGAGATAGACTGAGTCAGAGGGAGACAGAGAGAGAGAGACAGGGAGAGAGAGAGAGAGAGAGAGACAGACAGACAGGGAGACACACAGACAAAGACAGACAGACAGACAGTCAGAGAGAGAGAAAGAGAGAGAGAGATAGAGAGAGAGAGAGAAAGAAAGAGAGAGAGAGAGAGAGAGAGAGAGAGAGATCTCCTCTTGTTCCGAGCCCTAGTTGTTTGGACTTTAAAATGGCACCTGTTGACACTCGTATCGCTGTTCCAAACAAACACCATACATTGTTTTCTACATTTTGTTAATGCAACGACTTTCACAAAATTTGAATTAGGGGTGAATGTTACAGACATCATTGTATTTAAAACATCCATTTCAGAATAACAACAGAATACGTGTTCTTTTGTAAAGCCATGTTTCTGCTTAAAATAGGATGAATACAAAACACATACATGTAGTCTGGAAACAGATCTGAGATCAAGTAACACATTATCTTATCATATCGAAACTACAGTAAAACCTCGCTATTACGACCACTAAAACGAAGGCTAATTGATTGTATATTAGAGAGGTGGCAGCTTAAAGCAAGGTGACAGTGAAACAGAAAGCTCCTAAAGGAGCTTTCTGTTTCACTATCACCTTGCTTTAAGCGGTCACCTCTCGTAAACACCCTAATAGTTAACAAAACTTAGTGGTCGTAATAGAGAGATTTTACTGTAGTTGACTCGCACAGCATAGTTTCCTCAGTCAAAAGTCTTATTAGAATTCAAACGTTTTGACCTTCTTACCCTATCAATATGTACAAGACAATTTAGACAATTCTATTCTTAGAGCAGTAGCAGACAGCAATTATTGCAGACGACAATATTATTATGGCATTTCAAGAAATACACAACCGTTTTTAACCCTTTCCCTGATAGAAGCGACTTTTAGCACATTCGTTTTATTCATCCGCTGAAGAAAACAGTTCCAAATTATACCGTAATGAATATGTGTCATATTTAATACTTTGCTTATTCTAGCAGTTAATAGCTTTAAGCAGGCTGAAAGTAAAGCAGAATGCGCCTTAGGGCGCATTCTGCTTTACTTTCAACCTGCTTTAAGTAGTCACATATCTTCAATACTAGAAACAATGCTATCAGGTAAAGGGTTAAACAGTCGATATATCTCGGCATCGAAGGGGTTAACATGGGACTGTTATCAGAGTATCCATCAGGTGTACTACAGTGTTTGAATACTAACCTTTAAATCTGTGAGAAATATATCGTCTGCTTCTAGTATTACATGTACAATAAAACCTCTCTATTACGACCACTAAGGTGTGTTGATTTTCAGGAGTCTAAGGCAGGCGACTGCTTAAAGCTATATGAATGTAAAACAGAAAACTCCTTCGGGAGCTTTCTGTTTTACCTTCATATAGCTTTAAGCTGTCACTTGCCCTTATGCAGTCAATTGACCTTCTTTTTTGGTTTTGTAATTTAGAATGTGACCAATGGCAATTTAAAATTGCGTATGATTTTGGTCATTAATTAATGTAAGGAAACTACATGTATTATAGTTGCATCTGTGCACGCTTGCGGCGAAGGGTGATATCATTTGCAAACAGTTTGGATCCTGGTGAGACGCTGATTTGCTCGGAACCTACTCAGGATCAAAACCGTTTGCCACTCTGTCCCTATTTTAAAAAGATTTTTCAGACAAAATATATTAGAACGGTAGCCTACCAAACAACATTCATTGCAGACGACAAATAGTTATGTTCAGTAACAGCAATACTATAGGATATATCAAAGAAAAACAAAACGGGTGTCAGATTAAGAAAGGATGAAAGTAAAACAAAACGTGCGGAGCAGTGTTTTAAGTATCAGAAAATCGCGTAAGTTGAACATAGCCAGATTTCCAAGTTAAAACACGGCTATCACATTGTATTTGAATTCCACGAAAATCTAACCGTAACCTGACTTGCATATTTTAAGTCTTGATATATTTGGCCCTCACGTTTCTGTCAAAGGCCACACTGATTTGACAATCCATATAAATGTTATAACAATAAATACATTTTTTTTATTAAAATATGACAAAAATTAAATTTAGTCTATACATTAGAACCTCGATATCGCGACATGTTCATGTCAATCCCACCAGTCTTTCTTCAGTTGATTTTCGATAAACCGAGCATGTCTTAGTCTGATATGTCTGTATTCTAAATTTAAAACGAGACAAGTTTACGCGATTTAGAGGTACAGTGGGTTGAGAAAACGTTATTCTTTCCCAATAATAGCGTTTACGCTACATCTATTATTTCCAATTGAAACAGTTCGGAGCCTGATCAGACGCCGGGTAACCCGGCGTCTGATCAGGCACCAAACTGTTTGCCAACCAGTTTAAAATCAGCATTCAGAATTGTGAAAAAGTTTTCTTTTTCTGCATTTTAGTACAGTGCATTTGCGTTTCGCTTGCGTTTAAACGGGAAAGAATAACATATTCTTCACTGTAAGTTCGACATAAGCGAGATCTAGTGACCAAGGTTTGATTGTATTTTGTTAGTGTTATGAATAAAACAATAGATGGCCCTAACTTGAGGTGTAAATGTAGCGTGGTTTATCTGATACAAACGTTGAGTCTAAATCATGTTACATGTATACCACAATTAGAAATTGTTAAGTATTTTGATAGGATACGTTACACCACAAATATGGTATGTAATATTTTCTCAAACCTTTCATCACCAAATTATACTATCTGCTTTAACCCTTTCCCCCATAGAAGCGCCTTTTAGCGGATATGATTTATTCTTTTCATTAAAGAAAATAGTTCCAATTTAATCAGCCATGAATATATAGTATAGGGAATATTTCTATATTTTAGCACATGGAAGCTTAAAGCTGGCTGAAAGTAAAGCAGAATGCGCCTTAAGGCGCATTCTGCTTTACTTTCAACCTGCTTTAAGTGGTCAACTATCTTCAATACTAGAAATAGGCTATCAGGTAAAGGGTTAACCATTTTGCCGACACTATATCCCCTGATAATTTTTTTTTGTCTGCGATTGTATGTCAAATTTAATTTTTTGAAGTTTGGATTCTAGACATATTGGTTCAAGTGGAAAAATAGTTTGTACCCTGGCCAGACGTGGATCTGGATCTATTCGTTTGCAAGATTGACCTTAGTTCCCTAAGGCCGTGAGAGGGTTAACTTTCATATTACCCAATGTCATGTTCTAAAATTATTTAATTTGAAGAGTTAGTAACTCTTTCGGCACCGAAGTTGCATAAAGGCGACATTAAAACAGTTTGGACCCAGGTTACGCGGCGTCTGATCTTGATCCAATCTTTTTGACACTCGTTACGATATTTCTTAAGTCATATTACCTTAAATATAACTTTGAAATGATCTTGCAGACGACACTATTGAAGCAGACGACGATAAAACGGTGAAGGGGTAAACTTCTCTCGAATAGCTTGGCACCGAAAGGGTTAAAGGACTGTTTAAATTCGCATGACTGGCTTACCTAACTTATACATAATTTGAATGTTAAACGTTACAACGTTCAGTATCTTAAACGACAATGTTTTGCTTTGACATTGTCGTCTGGAAAAAGAATAAAGTAAGATTTATAAGCTTTTAGTTAAAGACACTTAAAAACGAGAGTCAAACGGTTGATTCAAGAGTATCGCCGCGTTACGTGGCGTCTGATGTGGATCCAAACTGTTTGCACATACCAGTCAGTCGCTATCGACAGGATAATAATTAAAGTAAGACGTTAGTCTTTCAGCTTTTAAAACAGCTTTATTTCCTATGCAACAGTCTGAAGTCAAATCAGATGGATGCCAGGTAACTTTGCGTCTGACCAGGCTCAACACATTTTGCCGTATCGATGAAAATAAAATAATTGAATTGTTTTAACTCTCTCATTTTCTTCATTTAGTTGAAATTGTGTGTTGCGTTTCGTTGAAACAGGAATGATAAATTCTCCCCACATAACGACCGTTCAAACGAGGTCTAAGTGGATGAACAGTCATCTAAATATTACACCAATTTCATTTAGTAATGTTCTATCATACTCAACCAATTGACAGTTCGCTGGTACATGTATATCGTTTACCTGCTTGTACTTGATTATGTATGGATATTAGAATTGACGAAATACTTGTATATTGTAGATTCTATAAGTCAATAAACAATACGTATACACCTCGCTCTGAGTTACAATGTTAATTTCCCATAGACCGTAAGTTAACATTTTGCATGTCTTTTACATGTATCCAAAATTATACTGTCACTCTTTAGGATATTCTTTTTGTGACGTCACACTAAAGGACATTAGTTTTTTTCTCCACTCTTAAAAATACTGTCAGCTGTGACATGATTTTCGCTATGGGCGATAATAGAACGTTTTAAAAAGAAGTAACTTCTAATCAACTTTTGGCATTTTCTGTACAATTTGCTTCCTTTTGTCCATTCCTTCACGATTTGCCACCATTTCGGAAGAGGATATTTGCCACCTAGACAATG
Source organism: Gari tellinella (assembly GCA_922989275.2). Lineage (NCBI taxonomy): Eukaryota > Metazoa > Mollusca > Bivalvia > Cardiida > Psammobiidae > Gari > Gari tellinella. Next base: position 109,235,241 of record OV277857.1, read on the forward strand.
TAAAGACGCTGTTTCTTCAATTTACTTGTCATAGCGTTCTTCTTTCTTTCTTGTAATATACATGTAATTATAAACAATGTGACGTCGTAAGACGGCGACGTCATTTTCCGCGTTACGTACATGTCCGCGCTAAATTGGTATTCACAATACATTTTATAAAATACGAATAATACGATTCCAAAGGGTTGATAAAAGCTCGGTGTAATAAAATAAATACTAGATGGCAGATTGCGTGACATTCCAATTGTCAACCCTCGAAAACAAGAATATCACCCTCGGCTACGCCTCGGGGTGACATTCTGTTTCTCGGGTTGACAATTTGAATGCCACGCAAACTGCCATCTAATATTTATATAATATTTATCTATGACATATACGATAACTCCCCGGTATCACGAGCAGTAAAATGATACTTGTTATGGTATAAAGACCTTTGCCAGCCTGAAGGAAAGTAGAGCAGAAATCTGTAAGAGGAAGCCGCAAGTTTTTACTTTACTACAGCAATCGTATTTAAGCAGCCATCTATATTTAATACCGAACAATAGTCATTCTTTTGCGTGATCGAAATAGATGGCTTTTTACTTTTAAAATCGAAATATGATAACTTGATGTCGCGGAAGTAGAATGTCTCCGTGTTTCTGCTGCTGAAATTTATTAAGTCGAGCTGATTGAATCAAACAGACCCGTATTTAAAAGTTCAAACGTGACTAAGCCACTTTTAAACTTTGGGATAAGGTCTATTTGATTTCAGTTGGTTCGAATTATCGAGAGTCAACTATTTTTGGTTTGTCCATGATTTTCAGACTGACTGCTTCACAGAAGAACAGTTAGAAGGTGAGTACATGTACAGTGCTCCCTCTCTACAACGACACTTAATGGGAGACAAATATTGTGTGCGTTGTTCGGAGGGAGTCGTTATAGGGAGGGAAATTGATTTACATTTGCAAACAGCTTGAATCCAGATCAGACGCCGCGTAACGCGGCGTCTGATCTGGATTCAAGCTGTTTGTCACTCATCATTATGTTTTTTCTATCAAAATGTCCAATAAGTAAATTGAAGAAAACCAGCAGACGACAATTTTAAACAGACGATATTGCAGCAGCAAAAACGTTAAACATAATTGTCATATTTGGGGAACTGCGGCAAGAGTCGCTGTAAGGAGGGAGTCGTTGTTGAGAGGGCCGTTGTAGAGAGGGAACGCTGTATATACATTTGTATACTATATAACCTGTGTACGACAACCATTGGAAGAGATAGAAAAGGACTAGTGTTTGGCAGGTTCTATAAAGGAAATTCCTTGAATCAGACAGAAAGTAAAGCTGAATGCTCCTATAATGGATCTTCCAGTGTCTCGTTATCTTTCTTGGAGTAATTGTTGTTGTACCAATTTTGCTAAGATGTATCTATGAACCTGTAATTCAACTCAGTTCAAATTTTGTTTAAATTCGGTACATATATAACATTTTAAGATTAGCTACATGTACGTATTGCTTTTTACCGACATTACTTCATACAGACTTTATAAGCCAGTCGCTTAAATCCTTCTCTGTTTTAAAGTCTGCTTTCATTAATCAGCTAAAATTTTAGGTATTGTCGATGATTTTTAAACTGGCACTCATCAGTTTCCGTCAACTTTCGTCGATGAAGTCGGGACTTTCCGTTAACTGTATGGGTAAAAATCAATAAATACAAATGTACATAGAAACATATACTACGCCACGTTACAGTTTATTACGGACGCAATAGCCCAGTGGCATTTGTCGCCGACTGTAAAATCTGAGGTTGTGAGTTCGAAACTATGTAAGATCTATTTTAAATAACATAGATCTGTCAGGTCTTTTTTAAAAATAAATGAAATGGATATATTTTTATTGTGAATTTATTCTCTCTTCATATAAAATATGTATGTAATAATTTTTTAATTTGTTTTAGTTCAATGTTTATTTTTCTTCATCCTTTTTAGCTCACCTGGCACGAAGTGCCAAGGTGAGCTTTTAGGATCGCTGGATGTCCGTCGTCCGTCGTCTGTCGTCCGTCGTCCGTCCACAATTGCTCGTGAACACTCTAGCGGCCACAAATTTCATTGGATCTTCATAAAAGTTTATGACAATGTTTGTCTTGATGAACTCTAGGTCAAGTTTGAATGTGGGTCATGTCCGGTCAAAAACTAGGTCACTAGGTTAAATCATAGAAAAACCTTGTGAACACTCTTGAGGCTACAAATCTCATTTGATCTTGATGAAACTTAGTCAGAATGTTTGTCTCATTGATATCTAGGTCAAGTTTGAATGTGAGTTATGTCCGGTCAAAAACTTGGTCACTAGGTCAAATCGTAGAAAAACCTTTTTAACACTCTAGAGGCTACAAATCTCAATGGATCCTTATGAAATTTTGTCAAAATGTTTGCCTTATTGATATCTAGGTCAAGTTTGAATGTGTGTTATGTCCGATTAAAAACTAGGTCACTAGGTTAAATCATAGAAAAACCTTGTTAACACTCTAGAGGCTACAAATCTCAATGGATCATTATGAAACTTGATCAGAATGTTTGCCTTATTGATATCTAGGTCAAGTTTGAATGTGGGTTATGTCCGGTTAAAAACTAGGTCACTAGGTCAAATCATAGAAAAACCTTGTGAACACTCTTGAGGCTACAAATCTCATTGCATCTTGATGAAACTTGGTCAGAATGTTTGTCTCATTGATATCTAGGACAAGTTTGGATATTGGTCATGTCCAGTCAAAAACTAGGTCACTAGGTCAAATCATTGGAAAATCTTGTTTACACTCTAGAGGTTGATAGTGGGTATACATGTCCAGTCATAATCTAGGTCACTATAGGTCAAGTTTGCCATGGTGTACCAGGTGAGCGATTTAAGGCCATAGTGACCCTTGTTTAATTTTTTATTCTCTTTACAGTTTCATTTTATTAAGCAATTCCGACAAAAGAATTTACACAAAAAAACAATCGCAAAAGTGCATGTATGTAAAACAACTATGACAGGGATCGAACTCACGACCCAGAAATTTGTAGATTCTAGTGGGTCGATTAAACAACTGAGCTATCGTCGCTTGTAACAGCGTATGATGTACAATAACAATTGTTCAGTGGCGAATGCTCCAATATTTTTCCGTTAGATGCCAGTTCAAACATCATCAACAATACATGTATTTTCACTTATTTGATTTGATTTGTTTTGATTTTACGTCGCTTTCAACAGTATTTCAGTCATATCGCAACGTCCAGCTAATTTTAGGTGGAGGAAGACCCCCAGAAGCCCTTTATGCACTGTTTCAGGCACAAATCGGCAACTGGGTAGAACCACCGACCTTCCGCAAGCCAGCTGGAATGCTTCCCCACATGAAAAATCCGAACGACCCTACTGGGATTCGAACTCACAGCGGTGAGGAGCTTAGTGATGTAAGTCACAGTGACTATACCACTAGGCCACGGATGCCCCTTGTATTTATAAATATTGAAAAGAGTGTCAAACAGTTGGGATCCTGTTCAGACGCCAAACAGTTTGCAAATGGCCATTGGACTGTAGTGAAAGGATTAATTGAGCCACATTGTGAAATATTTCATTATTTTAGTGCTACAGTAAAACCCCTCTATTACGACCATTAAATAGAAGGCTAATTGTCCGTATAAAGGACAGGTGACAGCTTAAAGCAATGTGAACGTGAAACAGAAAGCTCCTGTAGGAGCTTTCTGTTTCACGTTCACATTGCTTTAAGCAGTCACCTGTCTTAAACGATTAATATTTGACACAACTTAGTGGTCGTAATAGAGGTTTTTTTTTACTGTACTTTCTTTAGAATTTAAGGAGACATTCAGTTTGTTTGATAAGGAAGGAGATGGGTCAATCGGAGTGCGGGAGGTGGGCACTGTGCTGCGGGCGCTCGGGCAACACCCAACCGAGGCAGACCTTCACGACATGGTGAATTCTCTAGAGGCAGATGGTAAGCATCAATCGTACAGTAGAGAAATATAGGATCTGCCATGAGTCGATGTTTAAGACAAGCTGATCTGAAACGAGTCTAGAATTGAAATGTTATTAAGCGCGCTTTGGCGCGCTAATAACTTTCTATTCTAGACGAGTTTGAGATCAACTTGTCTTAAACATTGACGAATGACAGATTCTTTTTCTCACATAACCAACGATTTTAAGCTATTTTTTTTTAATGCAACAGGCATTTTTTGGAATCCCGGTGACGTCAAAACGCCTTTATAAATAGTGACGTTATAGTGAGATTGGAGACAAGGATATTTGTGATCGTTGTTCGCTATAGAAAACAGGGGTAATTATGTGAGAAAATGTTATTTTCCTCGTAAATGCGTTTATGCTAAAACACTATTCCCATTGTCAACAATTTGGATCCAGATAAGATGCCGGAATACTCGAAATCTGACAAGGCTTCAAACTGTTTGCCATTCAACGCGTTTACGCTTAAACTATTATTTCCATTTCATACAGTTTTGAGTCAGATCAGACGCAATGTAACCCGGCGTCTGATAAGGCTCCAAACTGTTTGCCGTCCAGGTTCAAATTAACATACAGATTCGTCAAAAAGTTGTTATTCTCTTCATTTTATTGCAATGCGTTTGTGTTTCCTTTGCGTTTAAACGGGAAAGAATCACGTGTTCTCCACTGTATCTAAGACCGACGTCACTTGGACCTATAATTCGGATCTTTAGTCAGGCAAACTTCCGTTGGTGCATGCGCATTAACCATGGGTAAGAGTGTAGCCGGTCTATAGTCGAACTTTAGCCGAACCAACCGATGTTCGGTTGGATATATAGTCACCACAGACCGAACCATAGTTCGATGTGAAGTCGCTCATAAAAACATTCGGAATACTTCTGAAAATAGTAAAATGAACACATTGCATCGAATGATTTCAACATTTTTGTAGCAAGGAGACATTTTCTCATATAACATTTGCTTCCAAAAGTAGGTCAAAAATGGAAATATGAAATACACACAGCAGTATGTTACTTGTACACTATGTAGTCTAATGTACCTTTTCATGAAAAAGACCCTTGCAGCTATGCCTAAACAGTATCTCTGAACGCATTGGTCTGTTTCTAGTTTGAAGACAAGTGACAACGTAAATAATGTTTAAAGTAAAGCAGAATGCACATTAAAGCACATTATGTGCTACCATCTGCTAAAATATAGAAATACATATATGATACATATTAATGACGATAAAGTTAGTTGAACTATTTTCTTCGGTGTACGAATATATTAAAAGCATTGAAATGCTCTATTGAGTAATGTATGAACCTTTGATTGATATTGAACCATTCTGTAATTACAATGGATCGTTCACAGACATAATCCGGGCGTACATTGTTGGACGTTTTGTACACTGTGGGTGTATATTTTGATCAATGTTGCAAACAATTTGGATTAATATAAGACGCCGAGAGACACGTGGCCTCAGCTGCGTCCAAAATTATTTACCGATAAACGGTGTTGTGCTGTTAAAGACATAGCAGACCAACCCACTCATAGACGACAAATCTTGCGGATGGACTTTTACTAGAACAAGCGCTAAATGACAAAGAAAATACTCTACTATATTCTTTACTGAAAGTTTATTGTATTTTTACCAATAACTAGCACTGATACATACGACAAAGTATTACAAGAGTAGTCTACCTTAAGATTGCATCAATTCTATATCTTCTCAAATACATACTTGCACGACAACCTTGCCAATTACAGACTAAATGGTGCTTAACGAACATTTAATTACATGTACAAAGGGTTGTAAACGTAACGATCAGGGTGCTGTTTACCCGGTGTCGGATGTGGGTTAAAACTATTTGCAGTGATGCTACTCAACAAAAAAAAGTTAAGGAATTTTCGGTAAATCGTCGCACAAAAGAACACCGAAACTAACCATTATCATTTTTTTTATTTATTTGATTAGATCCATTTCCTCGCTTGACAGAAATGTTTCCTCCAGTTTGATATCATATATCCTTGCTGTGGCACTGTGTTAAGTAACCTAGGGGTCATAGTAATTTTTCACATAATTAGTATCTACAGAATAATCCGTCTTGTTATTCAAAACACACGAATAAGCTTTGAAGATCAGTGAAAAGTACAGTAAGATTAGATCAAAGGTCAAGGTTGATTACCAGACATGTCTCCCATTTAACATGTGTAGGATATACTAGGACAGAGGGTCTACAAAGTACCGCACAAATAACCCACCAGGCTCACGTGACGGCTCTGCATAAGGAATGGAGGCTGATCCCTCAGCATAAAATCGCCATAACTTCTTCAATTGTTCATCTACAATCTTCATTTTTGGCATGCATGTTCATCTTGATTTGTCGTATCCAGGTTATTCAAAACAGTGTATCAAAGTATCTTGACATTGACTACACCTACTTTTTCTGTATTTTTCACTGATCTTAAAACAATAGACGATCGATGACACTTGCATGTATGCTCTTGTTTGAATATTCTCATCTTCCATGCGTGACAATTGAAGGGACTTACGTTAATGTAATTATACATTCAAAAGAACTGAATTTTACGTGATAAAAACTCAAGACTTATTCACGTGTTAAACATAACAAAAGGGATTACTCTATAGACACTAGTTTTGTGAAAAATGAATTGACCTTTAGGTTACTTGACACAGTGATACAGCAAGGATATAAGTGATATCAAACTGAAGGAAACATTTTTGTCAAGCAATGAAATGTATCTTATCAAATAAATAATAAAAATGCTAATGGGTTGTTTCGGTTTTCTTTTGTTAGATGATTTTCTGAGAATTCCTTAACTTTTTTTGTTGAGTATATTTTGTTTTAGCATGAACGAGTTTATTGCAAAGAATACCATCTTCACCATCGTATATACAATAATACAATAACGTATATAAAACGGGTTTCAGACCTGTAAAGTATGTTTTATAACTCTCTCGTTTGTGAATGACATATTTTAGGGCATACCAGTATGGAATTCCCCGAGTTCTTGAGTGTTCTCGCCAGAATTATCAAAGACACGGATCCCGAGACAGAGTTAAAAGAAGCCTTCAAGGTAATACTAAATGTGATCTTTGTTAACCCATTACTCCATAGTTAATCATTTCATGCATTTAGTATATTCCTTTACTGAAAGTTATAGTTCTACATTATACATTCACGAATGTACACAATATTTTCTATAATTTAATAGGTGGTAGCTTAAAGCAGGCTGAAAGCAAAACATATTTGCGTCTTAAGGCTCATTCTAGTTTACTTTCAACAAGCTTTAAGTAGTAGTAGTAGTAGTAGTAGCAGTAGTGGTATTAGTTGTAGCTCAGACAGATAGACATAGATAGAGAGAGATCATATAATAATTATTATATTAATCTTGAATATAGTTTTCTAAGACAGGTGACGTCTTAATGTTAAGCTCATCAATAAGTTTCGATTAAAAATGTTGTTTTCTACAAATTGTATTTGAGCCATGCCATGGAAAAACTTGCCTTATGGCAGGGCAACATTGTACGGACCAAGCACCACTGCCATCTAAGGTTTTGCATCTGAGACATCCTTCGGCCTTTTGTAAATTCCGACTAGGGGTCGCCCCTATAAGAATTGAAACTGGTCGTTACGAGAGTCTGCCAGAAGGTTCCAGAATTTGTCCCTTTTGTGACACAAATACCATCGAGAATGAAGTACGTGTATTATTGAATTGTCCCATGTATATTAATATAAGACAAGACCTTCTTTCAAGAGCTCACGCTTTAAGTCCCATATTTCATTCTCTATGTGATATGGAAAAGTTCTGCTTTCTGTTTTCTAACCCAGATATGGTCCGTACTTGTGCCAAAACCTGTTTTGCCATTCTGCAACACCGTCAGTTTTTACAGTGTAAATAACGTTTTTTAATGTAAATAATGTCAATTGTGTTTTTGCAAATTGTCAAGAAATGACTATCCTTTTATGTGATCTGTAATATCTTTGCTAATCCTGTTCACTTTGATCTGACCAAAGGAACATATGCTTTCGTATAACCATTCTTTAAGTAGTGCATAGTAGTGCCAGTTTTTGTCTTTCAGTATCTTAAAACTTGTTTTAGAGCAGCTATTTTAGATTCTGATTAGCATCGGTATTGCAGTTTTATCTTTTAATTTGGATATGTACAGTATATGTACAGTTACTCTTAAATGATAATTGTTACAATGTTTATTCATCTCTTATAACTCCAACTAGGAGTGGCATTATACATGTCTATAGTTTACTGTATTTCTGAGTATGTTTACAAACATGTATGTATATTGATGAGATGTAAATAAAGATCACTACTCTGAGTTTTGTCTACACTACCAAATACCGTATAAATACTGCTAAAATCATTTCTTTAGAAGAGTATGGGTGTCAAACAGAGTAGCCCAAGAACATCCGTCGCGTTAAAGAAGGCAGGTTTTGTCATGACATGGCTAACTTATATTCATTTTTATGAATAAACCCAACAAATTTACGAGGAAAGATTAAAAAAAGTTCCACTCAATCGCCTTTAATCACGTTATACTGTAATCTTTTTCACCCTTTCACTGCCAAATGTTTCGTGAGAGTTTTACACCTTCACCGTTTCATTGTTATCTGCTTTAATTTAGTTGCCTGCAATGTCGTTTCAAAGTTAAAAGATATGGCAAAAAGACTGACTGAGGGAATTTCAAAACGAGTGTCAAACAGTTTGGATCCTGATCAGACGCCGCGTAACGCGGCGTCTGATTAGGATTCAAACTGTTTGCAAACGCGCTTTTAAGCGTCACTGGGAGCGAAAGGGTTAATTTGTTTCCTTTTTACTAAGGTGTTCGACAAGGATGGGACGGGTACCATATCGAACGCTGAATTACGACGTATCATGACAACATATGGTGAAACTCTTACGGACGAGGAGGTGGAGGAGATGATCAAGGAATCAGACACTGATGCCGACGGCATTGTAGACTGCTCAGGTGAGAATGCTAGATAAAACAAACATAGGTACAGTGCCCCCTCTCTACAACGACACCCAGTGGGAGACACAGACTGTGTGTGCTGTTCGGAAGCAGTCGTTATAGAGATATAATTTTTTTAGAAAATTAAGACTTGGCTTACATTTGCAAACAGCTTGAATCAAGATCAGACGCCGCGTGACGCGGCGTCTGATCTGGGATCATGCTATTTGCCACTCGTCATTATATCTATTCTATCAAAATTTCCACTTATATGTAACTTTGAGAAAAAACAGCAGACGACAGTTTTAAGCAGACGATATTACAGCAATAAAAGCGTTAGACATAATTGTCTTTTTTGAAGGATTGCGACAATGGTCGTGGTAAGGAGCGATTCGTTATTGGGAGGCCGTTGTATAGAGGGAACACTGTATAACAAGAACTGTGTCATATTACAGTGGAGAATCTGTTATTCTTTCCCGTTTAAACGCAAACGTACGCAAACGCAAAGCACTAAAACGTAGAAAAGAACATCTTTTGGACAATTCTGATAATTCTTGTTTATCTTGGTGGCAAACGGTTTGGAGCCTGATCAGACGCCGGGTTACCCGGCGTCTGATCTGGCTCCAAACTGTTTGCACTGCAAATAATAGTTTTAGCGTTAACGCGTTTATTGGAAAAGAATAACAGATTCTCCACTGTAACACCTTCACTGTCATACCCCGAGTACAATAGTTACCAGTAAATGTATTTGCAAACAGTTTGTATGTTGATCAGAGTCCAAACTAGTTGACACTTATTTTAATATTTCATAAGTTAAAATACCTTAAATTCAAATTTGAAAAATAAAAGCAGATGATACTTGTTTTTAACTGATGACATCATTAGCAGATTTTTTCAAAAATTTGCAAGCAGTTTAAAACCAGATCCGAGTAGCTCGTGGGGTGGGTTTACTTTGAAACGTTATTATTTCTCATCAACCGCGTATTTAGTAAAAATCTTTGTCCATTGCAAACGGATTGGAGCCAGATACGAAATCGGATAATCAGGCGTCGGATCTGGCTCCAAACGATTTGTCAATCAGACATGAAAAATCGCCGGACTTTTCAAAAGGCTGTACTTTTCTTCGTTTAATTGCACTGTGTTTCGCTTTAACGGATAAGACTGACGTAAGGGTGTTTTTTATGCCAGCGTAGTTTTACTTGGCAGTAAAAAGTTGATTTAGAAATATTTTTAATTTTCAGAGTTTATTACCATGGTGATATCGGATGTCTAAGTCTCTGAGTTGCCTTTACCCAGCCTGGCAGGAACATGTGACGTTACAAAGTTAACGTCTTTGAGGAATAAAGTGGTTCAACCTCTAGCATAAAATGTTTAATATCAAGGGTAAAATGTGCAACAATTGACAAATTGATTTATCTGTATTTTCTCTCAGGAAATATGACACGACTATCCAGGTATACTGTATTGGATGTATAAACTTGGTCCCTGGGGTGTCTACAGTGGAGAGAAAACGTTATTCTTTCCCAATAAACGCATTTACGCTAAAACGATTATTTCCATTGCAAACAGTTTGGAGCCAGATCAGACACCGGGTAACTCGGCATCTGATCAGGCTCCAAACTGTTTCCCACTCAGATTAAAATGAATAGCCAGAATTGTCAAAATGTTGTTATTTAGTAGACTTTACTGCAGTGCGTTTGCGTTTCGTTTGCGTTTAAACGGGAAAGAATAACGTTTTCTTCACTGTAAAAGTTTTGACCGAAATTTTATTATTTACAAATTATTATAACAGAGAAACATTTTGATAAGACAAACCTCGATGTCTCGAACACGTTTAACTCGAACTTGCTCACATGTAAACGGAATTCTATTATTTTAAACTCGCTTAAGTCCACTGGCTCCAGAGTTATGGACGTATATTCATGTATCCTATGGTTTTTGTTCTATAATTATTTTATTTTTTATTTCATTTGTGTGTATCTACATTTATCACATAAACGTGCAAAATATAGAGGGCCGTAAAAATCGTATGGCCCACTGGGCATATATTTTATACTAATTTTCGAATCACCAAAATACTGTACTACTACGCCGACTGTAAATCAGCAAAGAGAATCTAGACAAACTTAGATCAACACTAGGTATTGAAACATTCCCAAGTGTCCTAGAAACATTATTCCGAGCAGTCCCGCAACTCAGGCTGCAAATCAGGCTGCATAGAGCTCTAGTATTAAGAGTGATTCAGACTGTTTTTCAAATTCAGACGTTACAATGATAATGACGTCATGTTGCTCTAACGACGTTATTTTGAAAACGAAACTAGATTCTAAATGTCAACTGATCATTTTTAGTCAATTACAACAATTTTTAAATTAAATATTTATTTAAAATTGAATATGGTATCAGAGAAGTCTTTTCACAGCACATTGATGTTGATTTTCTTTATTTTAGTTTGATAGGTGTTTTTCATTACGGATGAATACAACCGAATAACGCCTATGACGAATCGTTTCCTAAGAGCCGAGGGCAAAAGTGAAAGTAAGACCGTTCGGATTTTCGTGTCATTTTGGTGTTTATGTGATAAATAGGATATCAAATTCGTGTGTGTTCAGTCGTGAATTTATTGAACTCGTTGGATAAAATGATATGTTGCTCGCCAAGGCTCGCAACATATGATTTTATCCAACTCGTTCAATAAATTCACGACTGAACACACACTCATTCAATATCCTCTATATACTGTCTATAATAAGGGATTACATTTATTGGTATGCACTGTCTATTTTAAGACTAAAGGTCTTATAATAGATAGTGCAAACCGGTAGAGGCATAGAGTCTACACATAGATCTGTTAAAACAAAAACCTTTTTTTTAATGTCATATAGAACTTATAGACAGTACACACCGGTAGAGGCGTCAAAACTGTATGTCTATATACATGTATGACATACGTGTAAAGAGCATGAGTTTCTTACATTGGAGAAGTCGATGTCCTTCTCGTTGAACTCATAGCTTGCTTGGCAAACAGTTTGGAGACTAATACGGGTTACCCGGTGTCTGATATGGCTCTAAACTGTTTGCAACGGATATAATTGTACAGCACAAACACAAATTTATTGGACAAAATAACAGTTTCCAAAATGAAACAGTGTCCAAAGCAGGACTTATGTTTGCCCCATTGTATACACGTAACAATGTTTTGAGATACAAAGAGTGTGTATTTTCTTACCTTTTATTTGAACAATATAAGCATTTGTAATTGAGAAAAAGAAACATCTACTGTCTTGCAAATAATGGCTTCTGATATAAAAGCAAATGGGAAATGGGCAGAGAAAGGGTTTAGGGGCAGGCTACAAGTTCTCTTCCCACCCATTTCCTACATATACATGTACACATGTATTTTTATTATTACAAATGTATTATTATATATAATATTATCATACCAGATTTATATAGCACTCTTTTCACACAGGAGTTGTGAGTTCAAAAGCGCTTAAATTTAGAAATAAAATATGTTTAATCTATTGAGTTTACACATTTTTAGCCTCAAACGTATTTGCTTTTCTGTCAGTAAACGCATAACATATTCCCAAAGCTCGACAAATATATCGAGGAGAGGAACACACAATAATTCTTACTTTCGTGTCAATATTTTTATTTTTTGATGTCTGTGTGAAATGATTGTAACATATTCAAAAATAAAATATGTAAAACCAATGTTATGTCTGGATATTGCAATGAACTCTCAGTGTGCGCTGGCTGGAATATTTCATTGAATATACAGTGGAGAATCTGTTATTATTTCCCAATAAACGCGTTTACGTTAAAACTATTATTTGCAGTGCAAACAGTTTGGAGCCAGATCAGACGCCGGGTAACCCGGCGTCTGATCAGGCTCCAAACTGTTTGCCACCAAGATAAACATGAAATATCAGAATTGTCCAAAAGTTGTTCTTTTCTACGTTTTAGTGCTTTGCGTTTGCGTTTAAAGGGACTCGCAACCGGATGGTGTACTTGTCAAAATAAAATAAAATACTCAAATAAAAGCAAATTTGTGGCATTATTTGGCTTCTGACATTAAAAAAATATGATCAGTCCAAAAAAAGTCTCAAGAATCGTCACCGAATCTTAGATTTTTAGATATTTTCCATCGTTTTTCTATACCGACTAGTAGACGGTATAGTTGTTGTTGTTGCTTCTCTACACGGGCTCAGACATAAACACGAGCCGAATTACGAAGTTGTATGCACTTCGCTCGCTACACATTGAAATACGTTAAATCGATCCGAGATATACGGATAGTTCCGTGGTCCATTGGTCTAAGCGGTTTCCCCTATTTTGCCTTCTGTCCGCCAATGCCGGGCCCCGGGTTCGAATTCCACCAGAGACCAATATTTTTTTTTATTGAAATACATTTTTTTAAACAGAATTTCTTATCCTAAACTAATTCTTTACCATTTATATAAGCGTTTGACACATATTTACAAATTACTATTTTTAATGCACCATCTGGTTGCGAGTCGCTTTAAAGGGAAAGAATAACAGATTCTCCTATGTACCCAAGGTGCAGTTTTTGTCCATACATCACAACATTTCACATAAGAAAGCAAACAGTGCAGACCCTGATGAGATGCAGCGTTACGCGGCGTCTCATCAGGTCTGCCATATTTGCTTATATCTAACTTAGTAGACATAAGGTTTACATGGGTTAATTTAACTATTAGTAAATGCCTAATACTCATCTATACCTCTATATACATCTATACGCCAAATGATCGTCTATTCTCGTTCTGCGGTTGTTTCTCAAGTCAAGAATATTGTTATTTATTGAAGAAACATCGATGAAAGATTTGTTATATTTGGTTGTGCTTTTCAAATTGATTGTAGTTTTTGTTCAGTTACCATTGGCAGTAAAAGGGTAAATGCCTTCACAAACACGATATGTGTCAGTACTTATAAGTATATTATATAATAGTTTTACTAACGTTAGGTTTGGTCAAAACACAAGGAAGGTGGTAGTTAAGTCACTTAAAGCACCATTCTAATCGCGAGCTCAGAACACTTCTAATCCATACACTTCCGACCAATAACAATGGCGTATCTTCTACCTCTATACTACGAGTATCTACAGACTGTCTCATGCTATTATGCACATCTAAACACTGTTCTATGTTTGATGCTGTAGGATTGAGTATAATTTTTGTGTGTGACATACACTGCTGTACCCTTCGCTCCTCCTAACAGTCAAACGTCTCTATTACGACCACTAAATTGTGTTAATTATATGTGTTTAAGGCAGGTCACTCCTTTAGGAGCTTTCTGTTTTACTTTCACATTGTTTTAAGCTGTCATCTGTCCTGTATACAATCAATTTAGCCTTCTTTTAAGTGCTCGTAATAGAGACGATTTACTGTTCATAGACAGTTGTTGTAAGAAGCTTTCATGACGCATGTCATTTAACAAGTTGAGGTGACAACAGTCTGGAATCCCTACTGTCCGACTACTCCTATACACCATCGCATTAACTCGCCAGCGGCCAAATTTGACTTCATCACTTTTTCTGGCGTCAGATCTCCAAGAAGTCGTTTCGCCTCCGACATTGCTTCCGGTGAACATGATTTGGTGTCGAACGCCGTTAGACTCTCGTAGAATTTAGCAACATCAGCCATTGCCCTCTTCATACCCCTCCAGTCAATGTTATGATCATGACCAAGTATTATGCAGGTAGCTTGTACGACTGTTATCACATCCCGTGGAGGACTGGCATGACTTTTGAGTTCCGTGATTGCAGACTTGGATATCATCGTATCTGAAAAAATGTTTCCAAATTAAATCCAGCTAGAATTGCGGGCTTCCCGCGACACGTTTGATACTATTAGGTACAGTTGAGAAAACGTTATTCTTTCCCGTTTAAACGCAAAAAAACCACAAACGCATTTCAAAATTCTGAATGCTGATTTTAACCCGGACGGCAAACAGTTTGGAGCCTGATCAGACGCCGGATTATCCGGCGTCTGATCTGGCTTCAAACTGTTTGCACCGGAAATAATAGTTTCAGCATAAACGCGTTTATTGGGAAAGAATAACCTTTTCTCCGCTGTATGCTGTTCCCAACATGATTAGACAGATTATCCAAACCAAACTTACCCAATACAGTTTAAAGGTGGAAATAATTATTTTAGCTTAACATCGTTTATTGGAAGAAAATGACGTCTTGCCCACCGTAATATACATGTATTACAATAATTTGGCTCTAAATCGGACGACGAGCTATAGATTTTTCAACGAAAGCAACCCGTTTTCCCATGCATTGTTTCTACTTTTGAAGATATAATTTAGAATTTTGCTCAATCTATTTGCTCTGCCTTAACCCTTTCACTCTCAATAACGAACTGTTGAGTTAATTTACCTGAATTTCAAATTTGACGAATAAAACAATAGTCCTCGTTTCAAGCAGATGACGTCATGACAGTGATTTGGTTCACATTTAGCAAGCATTGTTGCCTGCTTTATGTGTTGTCTGCAACAGTTCTTTGGGTTGTTCACCAAATATATCACCAGCGTGACAAACAGTGTGTATCCTAATGAAAACACCAAATGACTCTGGGTCTCATCCAGATACAAATTTCAAATTTCCTTTATTTCTCTCAGTTCATGATTTAAATGAAAACATGAGAATACAAAGTACCTTAATTTGCACATTGTGTACACAGTGTTGAGAGTAAAACCTCTCTATTACGAACACCAATAAGAAAGCTTATTGGATATATCACGAGATCTAAAACATATACGAGGGAACAGTAAAAAGTTTTGTCCATGATACGATAAAAAGTTGTAAACGCACGGAATAATCGTGCCTTTTTACTATTCATACGGTGCAGTTCTTTATCCACACGCTGATATCAAAACCATGAATATGCGACAAATACAAGCTACATAAAATAGGGATTTAAAATTGCTGGTCATACATACTAGTGTTAAAAATGGATGGAAAACGCTCAATGAAAAGTGCAGAAATACGGGTCTATTTCAAAACTCGCAATAATTTAAAAGTTGAGCCCAAAACTATCTATAATGAAATATGCCAAGTTTATGGGGATAATGAAGTTCCCTATAGGCTTGTCAGAAACTGGATTGCGAAATTCAATAGTGACATAGACTCTATTCAAGATGCCTCTAAATCTGACAGGAGACGCACAACAGTGACACCGAAAAACATCTCAAAGGTCAGAGAAATTTAGCAATCAGATGCAAGATATATGTCTACGGAGATAGCTCGTAGGATCGGCATTTCGGAAGCATCTACTCGTACGATTCTAAAAAAGAATCTTGGACTTTCGCGTAATGTTGTCCGATGGATACCACATATCCTCACAAACGAACAAAACACAGCACGTGTGAAGATGGACAAAATTATTGAAATCGTATCCTAAATTTGAGCGGAAAGTTTTCGTGAATAGAGTGATTGTAGACGAAACGTGGGTTTATGTTTTTGAACCACAAGGGAAAATAGATATTAAGTTATGGGCCACCAGAAATGCTCGTAGACCAGTAATTGTCAAAATGTAGCTCAGTGTTAAGAAGGTTATGTTGGCTGTATTCGTCGATATTATCGGTCCTATAGTTCAGGTTTCAGTTCCTAAGGGGCGCACAATTACAGGAACATTGTACAAACATAAATTACTGAGAAAGTTAAATAAATACCTTGAAAAACGTTGACCAAAGACAAGATTAATAAGGAGTTGGTTTTCTTCATGATAATGCTCCAGCACATACCGCTAAGGTTGTAACTGATTTTTTGAAATCGTAAAAAAGGACAGTGCTTCCCCGTCCACCTTATTCACCAGATCTGGCACCTGCAGATATTTTCCAGCTACAACAACTGAAAGTGATGTTGTATGGAAGAAAATATGGCAGTCACAACTGGGTTACCTTAGCTGTTTATCAGTGTTTGAAACGTATCCCAAAAGAGGACTCATAAATGCTTTTCGGAATTGGTTATAAAGGTTGAAGTTATGTGGTTCTCACAATGAAGATGACTTTGAAGTAAATAAAAAGAAATAATTTCAATATTGCATTCAGGTTAGTTTTTATTGGCCCTTGGACAAAACTTTTTACGGTTCCCCCGTATGGTAATCTAATCTCCCTTGGTATATAAAAGACAGATGACAGCTTAAAGCAAGGTGACAGTAAAACAGAAAGCTCCTAAAGGAGCTTTCTGTTTTACTGTCACTTTGGTTTAAGAAGTAACCTGCCTGAAACACCTAAAAACTAACATACATGTAATTTAATGGTCGTAATAGTGAGGTTTTATTGCAGTCTAATATCGTAATGTCTTACCTTTTTGTAACTTCGTTTGCCTGTAAAGTAATATTGCTAGTAAGTCGCTCAAAACGATTTGAAATGGGACTGTAATGTTGTCGCTATATATACAAAAGAAGACCAATGTTATGACTGTGAAAACTTCTAAAATATGTCCGGAGTTCCCCTACAACTGAATCACAATAGCGAAGTTATTGGAGGGGGATTTTTGTTAAACACAAATATTACTGTATAGCGTAATAATAGGTCAATATCTACATGTAAACCACTTTTAAATCTGCATTCGATTTGCGAATAGATTATAGTTAAAAATAGATTTGAAACATACTTGAGTAGAGAATCGATTCGCTAGGGTATATTAGTCACATACAGGCAGTATTGTACTCAGGGACCATTCAATAAAACCCCCGTAAGTAGTCTTGAATACAGAATGGTAGTTAATGAATGATGAAAACTTACTGTCCTGCATTAAATATAGTAAAACCTCTCTATTACGACAACTAAAAGATAGTTTAGTTGTATAAAAGACAGGTGACATCTTAAAGCGAGGTGACAGTAAAACAGAAAGCTCCTATAGGAGCTTTCTGTTTTGCTATCACCTTGCATTAAGCTGGCATCTGTCGTAAAGAATATCAATAAAAAGTCTACTTCAAGGGGTGGTCGCTTTACCCATTACTCCATGACTGGAACATTTTTTTTCATCATATCAGCAACAGAAACCAAATTTGGTGTGGTAAACCTTAACGTGTTAAAGTGGTGATTACGTTATTAATTCCCGTTTAAAAACGCTAACGAAACGCAAACGCAAAACACTAAAATGTAGAAAAGAACAGCTTTCGCTTGACAATTCTGACTTTTCATTTTAATCTGAGTGGCAAACAGTTTGGAGCCTGATCAGACGCCGGGTTACCCGGCGTCTGATCAGGCATCACTCTGTTTGCACTAGAAATAAAAGTTTTAGCGTAAACGCGTTTACTGGGAAAGAATAACGCTGTCTCCACTGTGAGCACGACTTGGTTAACATTTGCAAACAGTTTCGCCTAACGCGATGTCTGATTTTGATCAAAACTGTTTGTCACTCATATTTTAATTTTCTTCAGTTTAAAAAAAGCATAAAACTAATTTTAATATTTTTGCAGATGATATATTTGAAGCAGATGATAATTCAGTATGCTAAGGGTTAGTACAATTGGGATGGCGAAGTGTTGCTCGTGATTTTCAGGTTCCCGTGTCCTTGATCATGACCCTTGACCCTTGACCTTATCCATGGAGAAAAAACCCACATTGATAAGCTATAAACAAAAGTTTCTGGCATTTCATGGCAATGTCGATAAATTTACTCTTTTTACAGCCGAATACGCAATCGTGTTTATTTGTTAACAATTTGGACCCAGATCAGATATCGCATAACGCTGTATCCTATCAGGATCTAGATAATTTACATTCGTGTCAATATTTATTTTGTCAACATTCAGCAGACGATAATATGGCAGTAAAATGGTTAATAATCCTCCCAACTTACAGCTGCATGAATATTTTATAGAATACTATAACAATTTATTCGAAGGCTTGATTAAAATCATGCAACGAACAAAAAAGCTACCATTTTCGTAAATAAGCTCTGTAATGTGACTCCAACGCTATACATGTACACTGATAAACAATGGAGTTCAATAGTTGAGCCACGAGCAACGTTGTCCCTACAACACTTTCATTATAAATACTATTTATTAAAATTGTTCGACAATATTGACCTGACGTTGAACTTTATGCATGAAAAAATTAAAGAGTGGTGACGCAGTATAATTCAATAATCGACAGCTTGCCGTGCACTGTCGGGAATGTTCGATAAATAACGTAAATCGTGTTACATTTTTTATCTTATTTGGAGTAAAACTCCCACTTAGTTAAGCGATCAAATACGATTTTCGATTATGCTAGTATAATCGTATCTACTAAAAAGCATCCTGTTGGGTTTAGATTTGGTTTAAAACCACGACAGATCCTCGATACCCTCACCTTCGATTAACGCCGGTCTATTATATATACCTAATTGGCAACGCCTTGACGTATCGCATCTGCCATAGGTGAGTCGTTAGAGCGAATGATTTGTAATGGCGAGGTCCCGGGTTCGAATCCCGTTTGAGGTGAAATGTTTTTTTCTTCATATTTTGTAAGTTTTAAATTTTATTTTATACATAAAATACACGGGTGACACGTTATATTCATTGTCACGTGTCATTATATGTCACATCATACGTTTTCTCACACACAGTCTAACCAGCAACATGTCAAATTATAGGAAGTCTTACTATATCTTATCATCTAAGGTTAAAGAAATAATCTTTAACGTTTCTGAAACGTTTGCAAAGGACCAGACTACATGATCTAGATCATTTTAGACCGAACGGCGGAGGTCACAGGTGTGAAACGCAGCACAGCTGACCGCGTGAGAAAGGAGAAGAAGGAATCCGGAGAGCTTTCATCACAGCATTCACATATACAGTATATAGACGTGCAAGCGCAACGACTACGTTGTAGATGACCACATTGACTCCCTTGTTATAGACCTCAGAGACGACTCGTCTGACAGCAGTGACGACGAAGATTGATTTGTACTGATTATGTGTAGATATATTTTATAATAATTAAATAGAAAAGAAAAGAAGAAAAAAAGAAAAGAAAAGAAAAAAAGGAAAAAGAAAGAAAAATAAGATAGAAAGTGAGAAAAAAGAAAAATATAGAAAAGAAAGAAAAAACCAAGAAGCAGCATATGTGGGAAACAATAGCAAAAAGGGATGATGCACGGGTCTCGAACCACTGGCCTTTTACGAAAAGATAATATATAGTAGCCTTCCTTACCACCTGAGTTAATAACTTGTCGATTCGTTTGATAACCGGTCAATGCTATTTGTTTTTGTTTACCGGTTTCGGTACCATGTTCGTTCTCGTATAAATTTAACGAAGTGTCCCGAAGATATATTTAGAAATGAAACGAAGTGTGAAATTATGCTAATAGAGGTCACCAACGTCAGGTCAATATTGTCGAACAATACCCTTTCATCGCCATCTTTAAACTATCCGTTTAACCGTTTACTCCACAGCCTATTTGTAGTTATGAAGACAGGTGGCTACTTAAAGCAGGTTGAAAGTAAAGCAGAAGGTGCCTTAAGACGCATTCTGCTTCACTTTTAGCCTACTTTAAGCTACAATCTGGTTTATAGAATATAAAAATATTTCGTACAATACATACATCTATAAATGACTGTATAAAGTGGAACTATTTTCTTCCGTTGAGGAAAGATTTAGAGGCAAAAACAGCTTATTTATGGAGTAATAGGTTTAAGCCTTCCGCAGAAAAAAATCGTTTGCTTAATTTACAACATTAACATTTACATTCTAATCGGATTGACAGTCATATCAACATTTTAGTAAAAAAAACAACCAAAAAAACCCACCAAAATTTCCAAATTTGTTAGTAGAAATAGACAAAAAATCTAAGTAGACGATAGCATGTCACTATCAGTGACTGTGTTAGACAGGTTACATAATATCACTTTTTCTGAACATACAATGAGACGTATTAAAAAGAACTGTATCAAACTAAATATGTAGTCGGGGATATATATATGATCTGTCATGAGTCGATGTTTAAGACAAGCTGATCTCAAACGAGTCTAGGAATTGAAATGTTATTAAGCGAGCCTTGGTGAGCTTAATAATTTTTTCTATTTGAGACGAGTTTGAGATCAACGTGTCTTAAACATCGACGAGTGACAGATTCTTTTTCTCACATAACCAACGATTTTACGTTATTTTTTTTAAAGCAATATGCATTTTTTTGGAATCCCGGTGACTAGACGTCAAAACGCCCTTATACGATAGTGACGTTATAGTGATGTCATCAAATTGATCTCACAAATGTTGGAGATAAGGATATTCGTGATCGTTTTTTGCTATAGAAAACAGGAGAAGTTATGTGAGAAATGCTATTTCCCTTTCACGTTAAAACTAAACTAAATGCAAACGCAATGCAATATCATTTAGAATATGACCATTCGATATTGAGTATTGTAGACGACTCGTTTTATTAAGAATGCCACGTTTTGTCCCGAACCAACCAAAGTCGTTTGAATGTATTAAAATACTCGTAAAAGTACACCTATGTTTACTTAAACTTTTCACCTCCATATTTATCGTCTGTTTTAACGTTTCATCAGTATTATATCGTAACGGTCAGAGTAAATTGAAATATATAATATATTATGAATTCATATTGGAACGTATCAAGCTGATTTTGATTGCCGATTTGATGTGCGCATAATTATGTATACGTAATGCTCATTGGAACTTGACTCTGAATAGATAAATGGCGCCCATGCAAACATTACAGTAACAAATGTCCAATTACATCCAAATTTGGTATGAAAATATATACATGTATATAAAGCTACTTTTCGCACAAATAATAACGCATAATTCAAGCGGCATCTGGTTGGTCAACAGTTTCTTGTCAAAAAATAGCCTAAAATGAGACCTTCTGTAACAAAACTGAAGTACTACTACTTCTATGCCGACGGTCGCGAAGCGACAATGTCTGTTTTCATCTTTTTATTTCACGGCTGTTCTCCATTCATTTCTCTGGCGTGACAGTGTAGCCCAGGAATGCAGTTTGATGTTTCTCTGAGTCAAGTTTCTCTTGATGGTATCCTTATATCGTAGACGTGGTCTACCCCTCTTCCTTTGACCAACTGGCAGCACTGAGAACAGGATCTGTTTTGGAAGTATTTCTTGTGACATTCTCATATGGTGTCTAGTCCATCGAAGATTCTTTCTGATCAGGAGGTCTTCCATGGGTGGCAGTCCTGTTCTATCCAGTATTTCCACGTTTGTCACTTTGTCTTTCCATGATAAACCCAGAATTGATCGAAGATGCCGCATCATAAAGGCATGCAACTTCTTCACATTGCGTCTGTACATTGTCCAGGATTCCGCTCCATACAAGAGAGAACTTATAACAACTGCTCTGTAGATCTTGCCTTTCACCTTCATTGACACATTGTGATTGTTCCAGAGTCTCTGACGCAGCCTGTCAAATGATGCACGGGCCTTTGCCATTCTTTTGTGAATCTCGACATCAATACGCCCATCTTTTGCAACTGTGTTTCGGAGGTAGGTGAATTCTGGGACAGAGTTAAGTTTATTTTCCATCTACCATAATGTTACCTCTTGGGCGCTTGAGGAGTCCGGTTGGTACATCACTTCAGTTTTCTTAATGCCAAACTTCTTTGATGCATCTGAGAAAGCATTCATGATTCGCTGAATCACTTTTGGCAAGTTGGCAAGTAGTGCGCTGTCATCTGCGAACAGCAGTTCCCTAATCAGCACCTGGGAACACCGTGATTTTGCTAAAGCTGAAGTAGCCTTCTGCAAAACCGCTGTCCTACGTTAACCCCTTCAATGCCTTACATGTACCCTGAGTAAAATGGTTATTTTCAGACAGTTTCGGTCCTGATCAAACGCAGCGTAACGCGGCGTCTGATCAGGATCCAAACAGTTTAACACCCATTTCGGTATTTTTAAGTAAAAATATGTACAATTTAAATTTGAGAAATAAAAGCAGACTACATTTTTTCAAAAGCGTTGACGTCATGGCAGAGAAGCAATCGCCTGCCTTTAGTGTTCCTCATTTGTCTTCGTTTTATTATTAACCCTTAGCCCGCCAAATAAAATGTCGTCTGCTATATTTCTCGTCTGCTTCAAGTTTCAAAGTGCTTCAAAGTTGCTCAAAATTGCTGAAAATGTTGTCCGAGTGTCAAACAGCTTGGATCCGGATGAGACGCCGAGTTACTCGGCGTCTCATCCGGATCCAAGCTGTTTGCATACGGAGCTATAGTTGTGCCTGGCAGGCTAAGGGTTAAGTAATGATGAATGAATGAATGAATGAAGACTTTATTTAAAGAGGGTAGCCCATTTAGTCTAATGACTAATCCTCCATGAGGCCCTCCATTAAAGTATTACATACATAGATTTTCTATAATTTTAACCCTTATCCTGCTGTAATATCGACTTCTTTGAAATTGTCGTTTACAAATTTCGTAACATTCAGATTTCTATGCAATTTTTAATTATAGAAAACCAAAAACGAGTGTCAAACAGTTTGTATCAAGATGAAACGCTGTCTGACTAAGCGTCTCATCTGGATCTGAACCGTTTGCAGATTGTAATAAATTCGGGATTAGCAGGTAAAGGTTTAAATATGTACAGACAAAAGCAGCTCAATAGCAGATTAAAGAAACATATGCTTTTAAAATACTAAAATATTATGAAATCTGCATGACGCAGTGAGAGATTTCCACAGCAGAAGAATCATCAAGATATCCAACACTTAAACAGATATTCCAGGGCAGGCTAGAAACCCCTGAAAACAGCAAAAGCGAAATATATCTAGATCCAGAATGAAAATTAAATACTCAGTCAAACTGAGTTCGAGTCTATATATAGAAGTTAAAACGCCGTTTATTGTAGCACAACGGGAACCAGATTAAGCAAAGCATGCGATATATTTGTACACAATTATGACATCACATAACCGTAGTTATATGACGTCATAATGATGACGCTATCGGAATGTAGAAATATCCCACGGTCGTATGTAGAAATAGGTTGAAATACAGTAACACATCTGAAAACCGGACACAAACACCAACGGTTCCCCGACAGGCTGACGCCCAGAGCAGCACGATAGTATTACAGAAAGCTCATGTAAGAGCTCTCTGCAACACCATCATAACCCACAACGCAATAGTTAGTCATTAATTCCCTGTTTCCACTCACAGAGGTGTCCAGATTTCAGACGTGTAACTGTCATATATCAATATATGTTCGAGCTCCAAATAAGACAAGACGACATACCACTTATTATGCAAACAGCTCACCAACACAGCAGACCCTGAGTGCCTCAGCACCTGCTGCAGTTATATTGAGCACCATATTTTTTTTAACACATTTTACCCTAGCGACGAATACAGATATAGATTCTACTTGTGATTTACAAACAGTGTACCTGTGAGGACCACACTTGGCCCATGCAAACAGTGTGGACTCTGATCAGAGGGCTCCTGTAGGAGCACTCTGATCAGGACCTACACCGTTTGTCATTTTACAATATATTTTTAAAATCAACCCTAAATATTCAAAAATGGACTAGACTTAATTGGTAATTGGAAAGTATCCATTGTCACTGCAGTCTTCAGTTATAAGCAGCTCAGAACGTATGAATGTCGGTACTAAGATAATCAAAAATAGCAAATTGTTTTAATATCATAAACAAGAACTGTGAATATTATCCAGCTAATAAGATTTAGCTATAATACAAAAGAAAGCAACTCTTGAACACTATATAGATCTACACCATGTTAAACACACGCACTGACACCCTGCTGACGGTTCTACCCCAAGAACGTGTCTTCAAAGCTTATGCGATCCCGCCTTGAACCAAAAACCGCCAGCCAGATGCAAGTTACGGATAAGGGGTAAATCCAAGGAATCTGCCAGACAATTCCATGCTAGCTGATCAGGATTTACACCATCGCCGTATGGGCTACAAGAAGATCAGAAATCTAATACTAGTAAACCGTAACAAATATTATGTACAATAACGCATTTATGTACAGTCAAAAATTCAAAATTCAATATTCCGAACTCGCTTAAGTCGAGTATATCCGTATTTCAAAGCCTACAAGTTGCTAAACACGTTTGAACCTTGAAACACGGACATGTTCGACCCAAACAATCCAGAAATAATGAAATCCAGAAACGCAAGAAAATTCGGGTTAAGCGAGTTTGGGATATCAAAATCCGTCTGTAGATCTAGATCTAGTAGATCTGGATATACACCACACATTTTACACAACATCGGATACTCCATAAATAGATCTACAGAAAACCCCTCACATCTGTGTTCACCCTGAACATGTTCAAGTTAGTAAAGAGTTAGTAAAACAGATCCGATACTGAGCTTCGTCAGGATTCAAAACAAGATAGAAATGCAAAACGCACATAGAAGCCCTGCTTTAACCCTATACCCCATAAAAAACGCCATACTCCTGCACTGAAGAAAACAGTTCCAAATTATACAGGCATTAATATGCACCATAAGAAATACTTTCTATATCTTAGCAGATGACAGCTTAAAACAGACTGAAAGTAAAGCAGAATGTGCCCTGCTTTCAACCCACTTCAAGTGGGCAACTATTTTAAATACTATTAAATCAGGCTATGAGGTAATGGGTTAAATATGTACTTTTTGTGAAGAGGCGAAAAAGGTTCATTGACAGCAGATTAATTACAGATTAAAGAAACATAGAGCTAGATATATGTAGTTTTAAATACCGACGCCGTGAGAGATTTACACATGAGCAACCCCCCCCCCCCCCCCCCCACACACACACTGAAAATTGCAAAATTGAAACTATCTAGATCAAGAATGATCATGAAAATTAATTAAATAAACAAATTACACACTAGATCTATCTAGAAGTTAAAACGCCGGTTTCCCCTTTTCTATCTTTACTTTAACTCGATAGGAACCAAACTAAGCATTGCACGTGATGAGTACTTAACATCATGACATCACATAATATCATTATATGACGTCATAACGATGACGCATCAGAAATTTCCCACATTATGAAAATACAGTAACACATTCGAAAACCGGACACAAACACAGCCGGTCTCCGACAGGCGGTCGCCCAATGGAGCACGATGGTACAATACAAAGCTCATATAAGAGCTCTCCGCAGCACCACCGCAACACACAAGGCAACCATTCGTCGTTAGATACCTCTTTCAACATACACAAGTGCCCGAGTTTCGGATGTATAACTTTAATATCGATCAAACATAATAAGACCCGTCAGAGCCCCAAATAAAAGAAGACGACAGACCTCGTTTTATTCAAAATAGCTCACAACGACACCCACTGAGTGTCTCAGTTCATGTTGTTGTATTATTGAGCAGCATATATATTTTCGAAAGATTGATTGCCGCAGTCTTCTTGTATAGGCAGCACAGCCCTAAGATAGATCTCATACAAAACAACAAGTTATTTAAATCTCAGAGAAATGAATAAGAACAGTGAATAAAAACCAGCAAATAAGATCAGCTATAAAACCGACGAGAACAACACTCAAAACACTATACATGTACATTGTATATACATTAGAAACACACGCATTGGCACCTTGCTGACGGTTTTGGTTCCAGAACGTGGATCCCGACTCGAACCAAAACTGCCAACCAGATGCTGGTTAAAGAGGGGTAATTCCCAAGAATCAGCCTGGCAAATCCATGCTACAGGGATGCCATTTCTCCGGATTTTTCTTGAATATTAGGATTTTTTCCTGCAGTTTATAGTAGCTTAAAGCAAGCTGAAAGTAAAGCAGAATGCGCCTTTAGGCGCATTCTGCTTTACTTACAGCCTGCTTTAAGTTGTCGCATGTAAACAAAAGTAGAAATAGGATATGGGGTAAAGGTACGATTTGTAAAACGCACTTGAAAAATGCAAAATTGGAAATCTTAGGATTTGTCATGTCAACTTATGGCAGCCCTGATGCTAGCTCACCAGGATTCACGCAATCGCCGTAAGGACTACAAAAAGTTCATACTAGTAGACCGTACATTATATACATATAAATCTAGAACATTAGAGCTCTAGATATGGGGAGTATTCCACAGGCTAAACTCTTCATTTCTGTATTAAACGGTTAAACCCTTTACTACTCATCAGAATCACCTCGAAGAGACGATTCTAACGAGCAGTTACATCTCGTTGAATTGAGTGAGAAAATGTTGGACATGTTCGCGTGTACATCCTCTTATCTAGAGTCTATAATAAATGTGGATAACAATCAAATTAGGTCCTCTTTGCTTTTAGCCATTCAATTAATTTCGCAGTGAAGTTCTCAATGGTCTTTAGATCTCTGATCGAATCAGGTATTGCATTCCACAATGCTGGACCTGAATAACCTATGCTTTCTTTAAATTGTCCCAATCTTGGTATTGGTATTCTTAAATTCGTATGACTAAAGGATCTTAAGATTGATTTGTAAGATCTGTTGTCTTTTTCAAACCTATTCGAGGCACACAATTCTTGTGAACTTTGTACATAAATTTTGCTTTGTTTAGTATAATTCTTTCATAGATGTTAAGGCAATTCATATTTTCTAATGCGTCTGCAACAGATGTGTACTCATTGCCAAATATTATCTTGGAGGCCCTTTTTTGTAATTTGTATAGTTTAAGAAGATTAGACGAAGTTGTGCCACCCCAAACTATATTGCAGAAATCAAAATGCGGTTGGATATATGCTTTGTAAAACAGAATTCGTGAATTGAGAGGGATAAACATTTTGATACGAGACAACAGCCAAATATTAGTCGACACTTTCTTTTTAATTTTGATGACATGTCGTTCCATTTTAAATTTTCATAAAAACAGACGCCTAATAGTTTTTCTCCTTTGGACATCTTCAATTGGGCATTTTTGAAAGTAAGAGAGAAGGAGTTTCCCGGAATTTTAGACCTTCTGTGTGGAGTTGTTATTAATAACACCTTAGTTTTATCGGTATTTAGAACCATTCCGTTATTTTTGCACCAGATTTGTAAAACATTTAATGAAAGTTGAAGATTATTTTCAACAACAGGTTTTGATCGATGAATGTCACATATAGTTGTATCGTCTGCATACATATCAGTGCTACTTATAAGATTTGAAAGTGCGAGAGACAGGTCGTTAATGAACATGATAAAAAGGAGAGGTCCAAGAATTGAGCCCTGAGGAACGCCACATGAAATGTTTTGCTTTGTTGACATACTACCATTTAGACTAACAATTTGTTTTCTAGCACTTAAATAAGATTTGAACCAGCTTACCGTTCTGTTCGAACATTTATATAACTCAAGTTTTTTTATAAGAACATCATGATCAACAAGATCAAATGCTTTTTTAATTATTACTCCAACAATATAACCATTATTTATTGCTGTTAACCATTTATCAATTAAATGAACAAGAGCTGTTTCACAGCTGTGCTCTTTCCTAAAACCACTTTGTTTTTCAACGATTAAATTGTAATAATTTAAATAATTTATTAAAGTATCATGTACATGTTTTTCTAGAAGTTTTGATAGAGTAGGTAGGATAGAAATAGGTCTGTAGTTATTAACATCATTCTTAGACCCAGTCTTGAATAATGGGGTTACCTTAGCTAGTTTCCATGCATCTGGAAAAATACATTGCGATATGCTCTGATTAAGAATGTAGTGAATTACAGGGAAAATTATATATGCCAACAGTTTTAACAATTTCGGACCGACTTCATCAAGGCCAGTAGCTTTAGAAGTGTCTAAGTTTAGAAGCATTTTTCTCACTTTAGCTCTGTTTATAAGTGGAATATTAAAATACATAGGTTTTGGAACACGAGAGTCAACAAAGTTCTTCACATCTTCAAATCTGCTCGGTGAAATTTCTTCTTTGAGATTAGAAGCAACATTAGTGAAAAAGAATTAAATTCGTCCGACATCCTTTTTTCATCGTTTATTACATTGCCATTAATATTTAGGCTGTTTATGTTATCTTTAGAATGATTTCCTGACTTCAATTCATTAAATAATTTCCAGACAGTAGACGGATTATTCTGACTGTCAGAAATTTTCTTTGCATATGATTTCTTTTTTGCCTCATCTATTAAATCATTAACTTTATTTCTATAAATTCTGTAATTACAGGTATCATTTCTGGTTTTGAATGTGTCCCTATCTTTCATTGCGTCTAAAATGTCAGAGTTTATCCAGTCCGGTTGGCGAATCTTTTTTACTCTGTGTTGTCTAATTGGTACATGCTTGTCAATAATCGACGTGAATGTATGCGTAAAAGTTTTGACAGTTACATCTACATCAACGCTTTTCATATATTCGGACCAATCAACACTATTCAAATCTGCTAGGAAGGAATTTTCAATAAAATTTTTGAAAGACCTGTATTTTATCTGATGATGTCTGTTTTTCACACATTTACTATTTAGCTTCCTAGCACAAAATATTGGGAAATGATCGCTTAAACCAAGTTTGGGAACCGATGCCCATACTAAATTTTGGGGGTTTTCGGAGTAGATATGATCAATTAAGGTTTTCGAGACGTCACATTCTCGAGTGGGTTCTTTAATCATTTGTGTCAAACCTAATGAGAATGTGAAGTCTATCCATTCTTGCTTTATAATGTCGTTTATTAGGTCCCTGTTTGTATCACCTAGTACTAATAATTCTTTGTCTTCAATTTGTGCTTTTTCAATATTTGTTTCAAAAACATCTTTCCATTCTAAACGAGCGTCAGGGGGTCTATAAATAATGCTTAGCAAAAACGGACTAGAGCCAGGCTGCTTAAATTCAAGCCAAATGCTTTCTAAATCATGTGATTCTAGATCATCTCTTCTAATGCAATCAATGTTGTCTTTAACATAGATTAAAATCCCTCCACCCTTATGTTGGGTCCGATCTTGTCGGAAAGGTAAATGAAAGCCATCAATACCAAAGTAAGTGGTAGGAATATCTTCATTCAGCTTTGATTCACTAATACCAAATACGTCAATTTTGTTGGCAGTTAACATAAGTTGCAATTCATCAAATTTTGTACGTATGCCATTAATATTTAAATGACCTATAATCAAACCCTTTTCACCCAGCCCTAAACAACTGGAAGAAAAGTTATCATTTTTGACAGTTAATTTGACATCAGGGCACGAACAGTTTAAGGCATTGCAAATCGAACAAACATCAGGTACATTTTGCGATAAGACGGCCTCATTGCCTAATCCCTATCTAAAAGAAAAGCACCTTCCCTGTTTGTGCCCTGTACATCCACATAACCAACATGTGACTGGAGCTCTATGTCTACAAGAAAAAGTGTCATGATTTGTCTCCCCACATTTCAGACATTTCTTTGGGGTTTTGGCGATGTGAATGAATTGTCTAGAGTATGCCCTTTGTAGCGTCTATCAGCAGCACTTAAGAAAACAACATTGTCAAAATCATGCACTATTGCATGTTTAAGGTTCATGGTACCTAGTATCCTTTTCAAACCAGATGATGATGGGTGGATTGTGTCATTCTGATTGAAGTACATTGTAGAAATCATGCCATTTTGGTCATGAAAAGCTGAATAAATGTCCACACTTTCAATAGTATGGTGGATGCATAGTCTATCTATGATACTATTGAGAGGTGAAACATCAACGTCACCCCTTGGCGCAATTTTTGAAATGTAAATTTTTAGACCCGGGTTGCTAGATTTTAGCGTTGTAATGAATTGGTCATATTGCTCTTCTATAAGCTCCGGATCCTTCCCATTAGCTATATCGTTGCCGCCAACGTATATAATTATAGTTTCAAACTTTGCAAGGTTGAACAGTAGGATCTCTTGTGCCAGCGTGTCTATCTTTGCTCCAGGGATGCAGTGTTTCAAAAGACAATGCTTCAACCCCCTTGGATTTACTTTACTTAAAATTGAACTTCCTGCCAGTAGAGTAGTTTTAGTGACTGTCTCTATCTTTCTCTCTGTCATAGATCTAGTCTGACGAGCTTCGTGAATTTTTGTGGGCCTTGGGGATTTGTATTTTGGCATAGGTGTAGATCGGGGCGTAGGTATATTCAAAGAATCGACACCTGGTGTTTGTTGGGACGACTGTAGTGATGTAGATGCAGATGTAGCTGTATTCTTTACAACTGAAGCATACATTGGCTTGATCTCACATATTTCTTTTCTTAAATTTTCATTAGAGATTTTTAGTCATTTAGTGCATTTAGAATTGCTGAGTTATGATTTATCATTTGAACATTATTTTCTTCTGATGGTGCACTAGTCACAAACATTTCTTCCTCTTCACTTTGAGAATCACTCGGAGCAATGACTGCAGTGTTGAGTTTTTCGTTTGTTTGACAGACAAGTTGTCGAAGCATGCATGGAGTAGTTTTTTTCAAAAATTCTTCCCTCCAGGTTTTGTGTCCGATTTCAGATACTTCAGTAGTTCTGGTTACACAGTTTAAAACAATGTGAATTTTCAGGCCTTGTTTTCTGGAGTTCATTTTATAAATACGTACATCGTCAGGTAGCTGAAAGTCTGATGTCAGTTTATTTAGAAAGCACTGAAAAAACACGTATGAGAGAAACTCATGACTGTCAGTTATTTTGAAAAAAATCCCATCCAATGGGTATACATATTGGGGATCACCAGGATCTAGATCTATCTGCTCCCCCGACTCAGCCATGTTTTTACTCGAGCCGCTGTACTATCATGTGTGACGATTTGAGAGAGTAATAATATATGAGGTCATTTCCTTTTGATCCAAAAAATAAAATTAAGCTATAAAATTGTTATTTCACTCATTTTTCAAACGTTTCAAAAGTTGTTACCTTTGAGTGGATCTGACAGTTATCCTTGTCCAAATTTTGAATTGATATCCACAGCAGTTATTAACAATTCACATTGTTACATTGTCAATGTCACGTCCTTCGCCAAGGCTTCGGGGTATCGCGAAAACACATTACGTTTTTGGAAAACCTTCAAAATCAAACAAACAGCCACATGGTAACACTGGACACACAGCGGTATCAAGTAGAACAAGCATTTTCGGACTAAAAACTTGTTGAAATTTAAGAGTCTTCCGGTTTTATGAGGTTACACTTTAATATTCAGAACTCCAACAACTCTAGCTTGGGAGGTGGAAGAAAAGGAATACGCCATGTGCATTAACATAGTGACACACAGCGAAGAAAGCGTTATTCAAAAAACACGTTTGTGCTAACTATTATATCTAAGTTTAACCCGGCATCTGATTATGCTCCAAACTCCATGTCATTAAGATAAAAGAATATTGTAAGAAATTTCAAAAAGTCATTTTGCTACATGTTGCCATTCAGTAATACAATGACTTAATCAACACAAATGCGATGTCAAAAGACATTCTGTAATGCAAATTCTTGACTCATACTGCATATAAGGGCACATTGATTTGGTGTATAAGTATAGTTGTATTTGTATTCATCATAAGTTATGCTAGAGTATTTTTACCGAAAACGGTTATCATTTTGCAATGCATCGCAAACAAATCATACAGTAAAAATGGACGATAATATAATAACTAATATTCAATAGTTTAGTTGACATTGTGTTTGGATTTAAAGGGAAGATGGTTGCTGAGTCTCTCCTTAGAATGTCCCTCAACTGCGAATTTAATATTAAACAGTGTTGGAAATGCAGACAGCAGGTACCTCCATGGTCTATACGGCCTCTCGTATATAAGAGGGTACACCTCGGGCTTGTGAAGTTTTCTCATATACCCTGTTCCATATCTAACTTCTAAATATTGAGCACCGTTCTCGTTGAAACAAAATACAGAAGAACCCATGTAATTACACTGACAAAGACTTTGGAAAAGGTTTTTGGTGGTTATGTGCCGACGTTTAGCTTTAAGATAAGGGTCATTTTGCTCACTTAAATATTGACAATTCATTTGTCCAATACATGGCTCTTGTAGTCCCGGGTCATTCAAAAACGTCTCGTGCAGAACATCAACGTCCACGATCTTCTCATCATTGTAACATATTCTTACTGCGTCACTTTTATGAAAAATCAATGCAGAAAGTATTGTATTCTGGGTTTCTAGCGTAATATTCTTAAACTCCAGAGTGTTCTCAATCTCGAAACGAATTTTAAAGTAAGCATTCGTTAGAGTTAAATGTTTGGGTACAATAATATACACATCCATATCATTGTCGGCTTTTATTCGTCGGAATAAGTGTAGAAAAGCGCCATCTCTCATTATTGTCATTATTCCATACTTATCAAAGACTATAGCTAACAGACGTATAATTAGAACAAACGATTTTGGTTTGTAGTCGTCAAAATCGAAGCTTCCATTTTTCGCCCACACGCATTTTCGTGAAATTGTGAAGTTTGCCGGGTATAAGCGTGCCTGTCTCTGTATATAAACTGTTGATATATGAACGTTGTACATCAAAAGATGGACTAATGTCATGACGACCACTAACATACACAGAATTAGCATACACCTTTTTAGTCTGCTTCTCTGTCTCCTATTAACTCCGATAATCAAACATCCGGGAACCTGACTAACACCCCTTTTGGCAATCTTAATTCCTCGAATCCAATGTCCTATCGCCATGCCTACAGTGGAGAATCTGTTATTCTTTCCCAATAAACGCGTTTACGCTAAAACTATTATTTGCAGTGCAAACAGTTTGGAGCCAGATCAGACGCCGGGTAACCCGGCGTCTGATCAGGCTCCAAACTGTTTACAACCAAGATAAACAAGAATTATCAGAATTGTCCAAAAGTTGTTCTTTTCTACGTTTTAGTGCTTTGCGTTTGCGTACGTTTGCGTTTAAACGGGAAAGAATAACAGATTCTCCACTGTACACTGTTACGAAATCACAATAATCTCATTTCGTTTTTGCAAATGGCAGTTAGAAACATATCAAATTAATCTGTTTGTTCAAACAATACGAAGCCTGGTCAGATGCCCAGTTATTCTGCGTCTATTCAGGTTCCAGACTGTTTGAAAATGACACAATAGTCTTAGTAAAAACGCGTTTATTGGTGTCTCCCCACCTGTAGAATGTGGAATTCACTTTTAAATTGACAGCTAATCAAATCCAAAATGTACTTTTACAACCTACACGACCCTTCACTCGGCAGTATCCAATCATGTTCGTTATATTATCGTTTGACAGATATCAGTGCTGGGTTAGGATTAGAGCTGTATCTGAACGCAATAAATAGTTACAGTGTTCCCTCCCTACAATGGCCTTCCAAACAACGACACCCTCCTAACAACGACCCTGCCGCAGTGTCCAAAACAGGATAATTATGTCTAACGCTTTTACTGCTGCAATATCGTCTGCTTGAAATTGTCGTCTGCTGTTTTTCTCAAACTTACATAAAGGACATTTTGACAGAAAGAACTTCCTGACGAGAGACAAACAGTTTGAATCCAGACCAGACGCCGCGTATATAGCGGCGTCTGATCTGGATTCAAGCTGTTTGTAAAGGTAAGCCGATTTCCCTCAGAACAACGCACATAATAGCTGTCTCCCATTTGGTGTCGTTGTAGAGAGGGAACACTGAAATACCAATAGGGAAGTCTAGTTACTAGGACTAATGTAACAAACGGTTTGCTTTCGGTGTTTGAAGAATATCATTGTTTAACCCTAGTGGCGCACATACGCGTCATCCACAAACAGTGTATCTGTTAAGCGTGAGTATGTGATATTGACACGTTATACAGAATAATGCACATCACAAAAACGCCACAACACTCATTTATTTAGCATATTAAAATAAAAAATACAATTTTAATTAAAACGAAAATATTTTTTTCCCGGACAGATAATTATTGTCTTGGTCAAAGGTTAC
This sequence comes from Gari tellinella, assembly GCA_922989275.2. Lineage (NCBI taxonomy): Eukaryota > Metazoa > Mollusca > Bivalvia > Cardiida > Psammobiidae > Gari > Gari tellinella. The sequence continues at coordinate 109,270,016 of OV277857.1, forward strand.
TGTTTTTTGTTTGTTTGTTGTTTTTTTGTTTGTTTTTTTCTGTGTTTTTTTTAAAAAATATTTCTCCTCTTGATGATTATAGAAAAAACTTATCAAGGGCATATTTATTTTACCACACCATATATGAGTACCACAGTTGGTTTGAGACTACATTTTGAGCTGGCGGAGTGATGCATACCATTGTCAGTCACTACGACCTTGACCTTTGACATATATTACATATGGGCCGTTCCATGACAAAACCGGTATTAGTGACAATTTTTTCGAAATTTTTTTTTCTCATTTTCTGAAAGACCATTATTTAAACTTTCGAATTCAATTGTTTTCTTCGGCGATATGACAGTATTTTGGTTATCCGGTCATAAAATTACGACCCTGGCACACGAAGGAAACTGACCCTTTACGAAGAACCATAGCCCCTATAGAATAGCGACCTCATGTGTTAAAATACCATGTAGTTTAACGATATAAAGATGCTTTAATAATGACATATGCTGGGTATAACATACACCATAACAAACAAGCTTGCTCTCTTATATTGAGCCTAGAATTACAAATAATTAGTTTTCATTGAAATACATAACAACACAGCTAGAATGTTTTCATAAAAAGGACACTGTTTAGTTAATATATCTCACTGATTTCGATCTATGATATGTTGTTAAAATATATTTAGCAATAAATTCATTTAGTATATGCAATAGTTAATTCGGGAGTTCATAAAATGACCTTATGTTTGTTAATATACAGTGAGCTATTTTAGCACTGACATTTATTATAACTTAAAAACATATCAAAAATGTTTTGTAAGATGGAATTTCTCTAAATTTTATCTTTATGCCTTTCGATATAAATACAACGGTCTAAATAACCAGTTGAAATAAAAATTCTGACGACATTTTTAAAGCATGCAATGTGGCTATGCATGGGGTCTGAACTAATTGATAAACAGTTTTCAGTTTTCAAGACACGTATAAATTTTGCATGTAAGTCGTCATCTATAAATGATCATTTGATGCGTAGCAAAAATATAAATCAATAATCTTCAAACACGAAGCCAACTATCAAAATCCGTTTATATTAGTACAGGTCTTATAAATCAGATCAATGTACTTGAATAAAATTAACGTAATCCTTTCATCTGTCATATAAAAGGATTACGTTACCTGTATAATACTGAAAAACATGAATCGACGCTTTAGTAAAGAGATGCTTTTGCAACATGTATAGTGATGGGTTTTAGTCTGATATAGATGCTAGATCAACATGTATATTTAAACTATCACCGCTCATAATGGCACCCCTGTTTAAAGCCACGGTGAGTATAATTTTCATTAAGTGTTGCCAGTGTATGCAAGATCGTTAAAGGATTTGCAAAAAAAACAACAGAAAAAACCTATCTGTAATGATGTGGCTGTTTTTTTTAATCCCCTCGTTTAATGTCACCGATAACCTCGGGCTATCTCCTTCAGACCTAAACAAATTAACGCCGCCATGTATAACAGCAAATATATTTTGAAACATAGAAACATTAATGCAAATTTTGCTGTCTAGTTCAGAACTTTAATATTTTTTACATTTTTACGATTAACCGACAACCGATTTTTCTAACAGATAATCGGACATTCTAACGGTTAACCGATTACCCGTTGACAGCCCTACTTAAGTCTGTATTATACCTGTTCGGAATGCGATAACGCGCTCAGAACGCACCGAGACCATCTAGGCATAACAAAATTCCCGGGCAGAATGTTCCGGTCCCACCTAGTAGAATTGTACACACTTTTTTTGACTTGCGACAAATATGCCACATTCAACGATGACGACGTACTAGTCGATCTAGCCCCGAAACTTCAACATGTGAAGCTCCCTAAACAAAACCTGCAGACAATCCTAATTCTGCTGCATAACGTCACCCACTACTTAAAGGCGTTAGTCTGTAATACAAGTCATATCAGGAGAGACACTAAACTCTTCGTCATCATTCTTCTGCATCTGCAAAATATTCTTGAAGCAAGTCAGACTTCTCTTGGAGCAAGTCCAAGTTCTCTGGGACAACTCTTCTTAGATACAGAGAGCCTAGACAACAAAGGCAGAATACTTATGTCTGACACATTTAAATCTAGAACTATATATACTAACTGGTCTAGCAAAGTTGGTTGCCTTCAAATAAGATTCCTTAACCTTGTAAATTCGGTAATTTATGAAACAATATCATTAAATTGAAAACAATAAGTGGAAATCAAGCGCATAAAAAAGCTGCCTAAAACATGTCAGAAACCACCATTTCACAGGGGACTATGTAATCAACATTTCTCTAGGTCTATACAATCGTCAAACGTTAATGAATTTAAAGATTATCTAAAAATAAATTTATTTTAAACGCTTAAAAAGTACATGGCGATTAGGAAAACACATTCTCGACCAGCGGTCAGAGTATATAGGCTATCAGCTGGCTAAGTAAATGTTTCGTCCCCCATACCCCGAAAGGTAGAACATTTCCACATATACCATGATTTAGTATGCATATAGGCAACCCCATTTAGGATGGATGACAAGCCTGAAAGTGGTGCAGATTTTTTTATTTGGCGTTTCCATGGCAACCGCTCAGTTTTACACTGTGTTTCAGGAAAACCACTGTAATTTGGTCAATTTTTGTAATAGAAGAATGAAAATAGTACAGTGATGAAGCTTAGACATTGAGCTTTAATAAAATGAGAGTTTGTGTAAATTATCTCATTTGCATACTTATGAATATTAATGAGAATATTAAAATACTCATAAAAATAGGGAAAATAATATCAAAATCATACTTTCAACTAAACATAAAACACACTCAAAGGACACAAAAGGTGCCAATTTTTTCTTAAAAACATATCTGAACATTCCTTGAAAGAATGAGCTGGGTTTGATTAAACACTGGCAACTGTATATGCCCCAAATTCCGTTTCTATGACAGCCGCCCATTTCTGACACAGAAAACATGGCAATTCCTCAAACTTGCCCCATCCTCCAGAATATCCTCTGTAACTTTGTTACTTTTGATGATATAAGTATGAAAATTGTACAGTTATAGAGCTTAGCAGTTGGCCTTTAATTGAATGAACTTTGTATATAAATTATCTCATTTGCATAATTATGAATATTAATGAGATTATTAAAATCCTTAAAAATGCAGGGAAAAAATATTAAAATCGATTCGATGGACACAAACAGAGCAAATCCTAATTATGATATATCAGAGAATATTTCTAGAAAAATTGAGTCGGTTGGCGGGTCATAACCCTTTGATCACACGTGCCACGAGTTCCGTTCCCATGACAACAGGTCCACCCCGATTCATTATTGATTCAGGAAAGCCACTGTATCTTTGGCGTTATTTGTGAAAAAAGAATGAAAATAAATTTTCAATAGAACCTAAACATTTGCCTTTAATTTGATGAAAACTGATGCACTTTATCTAATTTGCATACTGATGAATATTAATGAGATAATAAGAAAAACAGAGATAATTTATGAACATGTATCAAAACCATATTTCGAACTAATCCTTAATCTGGCCCAGGGGTCACAAGAAGAACATGTTGTAAATTGAATACTAGTAATAAAGGGCATGCATAGAGTGAATGAGCTGGTTTTGTACCAAACTTGTCTGCCATATCTGTTTTAGCTCACCTGAGCAAAAGGCTCAAGATGAGCTGTTGTGATGGCCTTGTGTTCGGCGTTGTGCGTCGTCCGTCGTCGTTAACACTTGCTTCAATTGCCATCTCCTCCAATAGCACTTGACAGATTTCACCCAAACTTTACCGAAATGTTTCTTGGATAAAGTTCATTCAAATGTTTTCAAAAGATGAAAACGATGCAGAATTTTGGTTGCCATTGCAACCGAAGTAAAGTTCAAAAGGAAATCATGAAAACAATTTTTAACAATAAGTACAAGGTTAATAGCTTAGATATTTGACACATAGCAGCAGCTATAGGTTCTCTATCAAGTTTGTTCAAATTATACCCCTGGGGTCAAAACTGGCCCTGCCCCGGGGTTGACAGTTTTAAAAGGAATTATACAGCTAGAATTTGACCAGATTGTCCTCTGAAGCTAATGTAGCCAAAGCTTTGATATTTGGCATATAGTATTTGACATGTAGCGAACATGCTAAGGTAGTGATAATCCAGGCTGCCAAAGGTCCTGAAATCTTTCAAAGCCTTTCAAAATAGGTGAAAATGTTGTCTGAGTGACAAAAAACTTGGATCTGGGTATGATGCAAAGCAACTCGGTATCTTATGCAGATCCAAGCTGTTTGCAAATGTCACTACAGTAGCCATTTGAAAGTTAAGGATTAATGAGTGATTGCATTGGTGGATGAGTTGGGGCTTACAGTACTGTGATACAAAAAGGTCATATAGCGATGAGGAATGATAAGATGAGATGATGATGATTTCAGGAAGAAGATTTTATCCCATTGGTCCGAAGCAGAGCATGGGATCAAAACAACCGATGACATATCAGTTCAGATTTCGCTCTGAACACGTTCAGTCAGAAGTACTTAAAATATCACATATACGCTGATTAGTCTACATATTGAAAGCCTGTACATCATTTGGAGTTGATGCCAAATCGGAAATCTTTGCAGTTTTACACATTGAAGCAAAATACACCGATATTTCATTTCAGATAAGACTATTCTGACATTAGCTCATAGTTACATGTGCTATGTAGAGTGTAGAATGTATTAACACTCAAACAGGCAAGAAACGGAGAAGCTAAACTTGATTATATGCCAGTCTGAAAAAGACAATGCCTTGAGAAAGGCTACGTCTCAAGGGATATATACCTTCCTTGGTGCTTTACTTTCTAGAATTGAAAGAATCTTTGGAGGATATTCACTGGCATAAGGATAATGGGTGTTATTCAACATACACTACGTAGTAAAACAAACATTGCAAGATCACACATTGACCCTGACACTGATAGTGATGAGAAACGAGGTCCTTCTATATATGGAATTCAGAGGAAAGAATGTTTATTTTGTGAGAAAAAGTCTTATAAAAGAGACAAGAATCTCACAAATGTGGCAATATTTGAATTTTGTTCCATATTGGAGAAGAAACACAGGAAAAGAATGACACAGAAAATAGCTGTAGGATTAGTGATTACAGCAAGCTCATTGCAAATGAAGCCAAATAGCACAAAGGTCATCATAGCAAGTATATCAAGCAAGAAAATGGTACAAAAGATTTGTCTGAAGCAGGAAATGTTTGTGATGCGGCCTTTGAAAGCTTGTTGACTGAAATAACAGCATAACAAGAGGCACATGGGCCATATTTTGCCCAATTGAGAAAAGCTGAAGAAAGAAGAGAATGATTTATGTCCGGTACGGGTCATTTTTACCCCCAGAGGCATGTTTTGAATAATCTTGATAGAAAACCAACAGATGATGATATATATGCGAAACATCTAAGCTCTGTGTACTAGGACTTCGGAAAAGAAGCATTTTTAAGTTTTCATTGGAACAATAAATTTTTGTTCCTGTTACCTAGATATGCATCAGACCAAAATCATTTCTTTAATATTTTTAAAGGCCATCTTGAAGTGTCACCGCGCCAAATATTAAAGCTCTGGTCACATTAGTTTGAGAGAAGACGATGTTTTAAAATGTTACTAAATAACGTACTCTATGTATAACTGTGACTCCCGGATGGACCATTTTTGATCCAAGAGACATAATTTGAACAATCTTGACATAAAACCTGTAATTGATACTATATGCCTAATATCTAAACTCTGTGTACTAGGATTTCAGATCAGAAAGTTTTTTGAAGTTTTCATTGCAATATCTATTTTAGCTCATGTGACCTAGTTATTCAATAGACAAAAACCATTTCAACAATATTGGTAAAGGACATTTAACAATGTCATCCATGCCAAATATCAAATCTTTGGCTACATTAGCTTCAGAGGACAAGCTGTTCACAATCTAACTGTATATTTCTTTGTAAAACTGTGACCCCCCGGGACGGGGCCAATTTTGACCCCATGGGAATACCGGTAATTTGAATAAACTTGATAGAGAACCTCTAGCTGCTGCTATGTGTCAAATATCTAAGCTCTGACCCTTGTAGTTTTTGTTAAGAATTGTTTTTAAGATTTCCTTTTGAACTTGACTTCGGTTGCAATGGCAACCAAAATTCTGCATAGTTTTCATCTTTTGAAAAAAATTGAATGAACTTTATCCAAGAAACATTTCGGTAAAGTTTGGGTGAAATCTGCCAAGTGCTATTGGAGGAGATGTCAATTGAAGCAAGTGTTAACGAAGACGGACGACGCACAACGTCGAACACAAGGTCATCACAACAGCTCATCTTGAGCCTTTTGCTCAGGTGAGCTAAAACAGATATGGCAGACAATTTTGGCACAAAACCAGCTCATTCATTTTATGTATGCCCTTTAATACTAGTATTCAATTTACAACATGTTCTTCTTGTGACCCCTGGGCCAGATTAAGGATTAATTCGAAATATGGTTTTGATACATGTCACTTGTGCATAAGTTATCTCTGTTTTTCTTATTATCTCATTAATATTCATCAGTATGCAAATTAGAAAAAGTGCATCATTTTTCATCAAATTAAAAGGAAATGTTTAGGCTCTATTGAAAATTTATTTTCATTCTATTTTCACAAATAACGCAGATACAGTGGCTTTCCTGAATCAATAATGAATATGTGTGGACCTGTTGTCATAGGAACGGAACTCGTGGCACGTGTGATCAAAGGGTTATGACCCGCCAACCGACTCAATTATTCTAGAAATATTCTCTGATATATCATAATTAGGATTTGCTCTGTTTGTGTCCTTCGAGTTAGTTCAAAATTTACCTACTCAGTATGATTTTGATAAGTTTTCCCTGCATTTTTAAGGATTTTAATAATCTCATTAATATTCATAATAATGCAAATGAGATAATTTATATAAAAAGTTCATTCAATTAAAGGCCAACTTCTAAGCTCTATAACTGTACAATTTTCATACTTATATCACCAAAAGTAACACAGTTACAGAGGATATTCTGGAGGATGGGGCAAGTTTGAGGAATTGCCATGTTTTCTGTGTCAGAAATGGACGGTTGTCATAGAAACGGAATTTGGGGCATATACAGTTGCCAGTGTTTAATCAAACCAACCTCATTCTTTCAAGGAATGTTTTTTAAGCAAAGTTGGCACCTTTTGTGCCCTTTGAGTGTGTTTAATGTTTAGTTAAAAGTATGGTTTTGATATTATTTTCCCTATTTTTATGAGTATTTTAATATTCTCATTAATATTCATAAGTATGCAAATGAGATAATTTACACAAACTCTCATTTTATTAAAGCTCAATGTCTAAGCTTCATCACTGTACTATTTTCATTCTTCTATTACAAAAATTGACCAAGCTACAGAGGTTTTCCTGAAACACAGTGTAAAACTGAGCGGTTGCCATGGAAACGCCAAATAAAAAAATCTGCACCACCTTCAGGCTTGTCATCCACCCTAAATGGGGCTGCCTATGTGTATACTACATCATGATATAAGTAGAATTTTTCTACCTTTCGGGGTGACGTAGCTCCTTAAATAGAGCTCTTTTTCAACTTGGCTGATAGCCTAATAAACAAATATGGAGGCATGCACAAACACAACACATGGCTGGCTAAACTTCGCTTTAAAACACTCATATTTACCGTTCGTCCTAGTTTGCCAGCCAATGAAATGGCTCTATTTCAGCGAGAAATGAAACAATATATCGCATATTCGTTCAACTTTGTATCGGGTATGGAAGAAATAAAGCAGGTTATCACATGGCTTGGAGCTCTCGGCCAATCGGATGCCTCAAAAGCCTGTGAATATATCGTTTATTTTACAAAACCATGAAATAAAGTTCTAACACACTGTTCACTTATTCCATACTTCCGTCATCTCAAGGCAATCTGACGTCACAACCCTAGCAATCCTCTGAACTGCACTCGCTTGATGACGTCATATTATGTACAGTGAGACCTAAACTTTAAAGGCAATTAATAATGAATTGTGCTTACATATAGAGCTTCAAAAAGCGTTATCTGTGTTGGTGTTAAAGCATGCTTAATGTCTCCAACTACACATTGAAATAACCTTTCAATTTAAGTAAAATATTACAAATAAAATGACTTTTTCGTCTAAAACAAAAGGCAGAAACGAAGGGTCCTCTTGTTTTCCTCGAGCCCAAGCCAGTGCTAAATAAGTTAGACCATGGTTGCGCGCGAATAAACGACATAGTTCTCGGGGACTACGCCCCCTCGAACTATATCGTTTATTCGCGCGCAACCATGGTCTAACCTATACTTATGAACGGTTATGGACGTCGCGCGCTAAGGCGGGGCTAAACGCATTATTACGTCATACATCAGCTGGGAAATCGACAAACAACGTACATGTAAATGGCAGTCATTACGTCATACAGCGACCGCTCAGCTGGGAATTACAGTATAACCTGTGTACTGCGGCCTTCAATGAAGACGCATGTTAATAAATCAAAGAATTCTGTAGACAGGCGACTATAGTAAGTGAATAATGTAGTTAATATGAAACGCTCAGAATTGACCTTTCTGTATTACTTATGTCCCGCATTAACTCATTGAACCCTAGGTGACGAGTACACTCGTCATTTATAATGTACCCGTTACACTTGTCCAGAGCAAACATTGTAGAACTACATCGTAGAGCTCCTATTACAAAAATGGACTAGATCCGAATTATTCATTGTATAACGAAGAGTTGGGTTGAAAGGGTTAAGCAGCCGACCTGTGGGTCTAGTCTTCTTTTGTGTAATCGCTTTACAAGGAGTTCACTATAAAACGTCTCAAAAGGAATGAGTTTATATTCAATATTGTACTTAAATACGGTTGTTTTTAGCAATGTATTAGGCAAGCAATAAAGAGGCTCCTATAAGCGTTTTATTCTTGCGTTAAACAGCTGTAGAACTACATCGTAGAGCTCCTATTACAAAAATGGACTAGATCCGAATTATTCATTGTATAACGAAGAGTTGGGTTGAAAGGGTTAAGCAGCCGACCTGTGGGTCTAGTCTTCTTTTGTGTAATCGCTTTACAAGGAGTTCACTATAAAACGTCTCAAAGGAATGAGTTTATATTCAATATTGTACTTAAATACGGTTGTTTTTAGCAATGTATTAGGCAAGCAATAAAGAGGCTCCTATAAGCGTTTTATTCTTGCGTTAAACAGCCACTCGTCTTCAACCTCTTCAGTGTCATAGGCATTTTGTCATTAATAGTATAATGCACTAAACAACACTGTCCAGATCAATGTCATTTAAAAACCAAGAAGGGATTATGCACTTGATTTAGGGTGTTTGCACCCTGAAATTTGTGTTTACCTATTTTTCTTAAAATATGTTAAAACAATTATTGCTTGGCTCCATAAGTTGGTTGATCAGGTTCTGCTTAATACGAGTACTTGTAGATCTAGGTGACTGATTTTTACGGCCAAATTTATTTTAGCTAATCAATTGATTAAGCATTTTCATTTCACACCAGTCCTCAGCTGCTCGTTCACGTCATTTTCCTCCAGCGAGCCATACACGCGTACAGGGTTCCCGGTCGATTTTCTAGTTGTTTGTGTTTTGTCATGTGTAAAAGTGAACTCGTCGGCTTCTGAAAATACGAAGCACCGCCCTCCGAAACAGAGTCTTTTCATTGGCTTACAAACTGGGTCGAGCGGTAATTTGGGTTGAGCGATAACTTAGTATAGGTAAATAAGGTTGAACGGTAACTGACATACACTGGCCTGCGTGCCATTTTTGAGGCAAACGGTAAATCAGTTACAGTTCAGTTACGGTCGCTCCAGGTTATATTGCATAATTTTCAAAAAATGAACTATAACTAATACTTAGTACATACAACCTTTATCAAGTGAATATATCAATAGATTTTATATCTAGATTTCTTACCTCAAGATCACTACATGTATCAATTTTTCATTTTATAACCGCACGTTATAGATCCAAATGATATTGTATCAGTAAACACAAATACTTCCTGGTTGACGGTGGGAAAAAGTTGAAAGCATGACGTCAAACTTTGATCGATTGTTACGTCATTGTGTATGCAACGTCGCTAATACAGGTTTTGTCATGGAACGGCTCATATGTAGAAGTATCTTGTCGGAGGAACATTTCCCATACAATGACAGTCAGGGATTCCAAATTTGGTGTATGAGTATATTACAGATCTGCCGACAAGAATAATATGCATTTTAGTGTCAACTCCTGACTTTCGGGGTATTTGTCAATTGCAAAATGTCACATACCTTAGTTAATGTTTTAGTACCACTTTTTAAAGCGTTTTACTACATAATGCAATCCATACTGAGAAGAAGACGTATTTCTTTCCCGTTTAAAGACGATTTCGGTAGTTAGTTATGCGCAGCTTTTTAGCGCAGGGTACTCTCTACAAAGGAAACCATTGGACCGGTATTCTGGATGACGCTCATTTCGGACGACTGATTTCGACAAAAAATATGTTCAAAACGTCCGTAGGTCTCAGCCATTTAGAGTATGTAGCATATTGATATAGTAAGAAGATATAGATCTACTTAATAAGTATCAAGGTGTTGTGATTGGTTAACCCCTGACCTCTACGGAACTACTTCGCGTATGAATCGGTACTACTTTATGTAGAAGCGCGGGTCAGGGACGGCCTAAATAGGCTCTCGCGCCATTTGCAAATTGAGTTCATTGCCAGAAGCCAAAGCAGACAGAAGTCAAACACAGCCGTGACAACTTATATACAGAGTGGGTGAGTCAGTTTACTTAGTTACTCTTGATGCTTTATATGTGAACACTTTATTGGCGACGAGGATTTAAAATTGGAAAGTACAATAAAGCTACCTTGCCAGTTTGTCACGTATTTTCGCGTGTACAAATTCTCGGAAAAATTTATTTTTTCCGTGTCAGCGGCGGGAGTTCTTTCTTTGTAAGAAACATATAAAGTGTCATGACAGGTTGACAGCAAAGGATATTTAAATGCAGCACTGCTTTATTTATTCTGCTTCAACATTTAAGTAAACATAAGGTCAAGGTACGCCTAATTAGCGTTGGCTAATTAATTTCTTAGGGAATTTGATAGAATTGTCTTTCATATTTTCCTATGTCAGTCTCTTAGGACAGTTTGCAGATTCTGTTAGTTACCTATGCCAGTCTTTCTTAGAGAAATTGAGAATTAATTTTGTCAATTTACTCTATGCCAGTTTAGTCTCTTAGGGAAATTGAAAAGTAATTTTTCAGTTTGCCCTTTGCCAGTCTAGTTTCTTAGGGAGATTGAAAAGTAATTTTTTCATTGCCCTATGCCAGTATTTCTTAGACAACATTGAGGTTTTTCATGTTGGTCTATGCCAGTTAATTCTTAGGATAGCTTTCGGATTAAAATTCTGTGTAATTGTCCTATGCCAGTTATACCTTGAGTCGGCTCACCTGGTTGTATTGTTTATGAAAAGGCGTTTTTCATACACTTTGGACTCGTATGATACTCTGTATATATAATTTGAATATTTCATGGTATTTCATATCTGAAATATTTCATTTTGTGGTCACGGACTGTCCGTCTTACGTTAAATTTTGTGGTCTTTCAGAGTGCAAGAACGTAAGTCGTAAACTTTGGTTGTATAGCAAACTCCAAAAAGATAGTTTGGTGAGGTGTGCTGTGAGGTCTTTCAGATCCGGTTCATAAGCCATTATATCAAAGTCTTTCAGACTATAAACCATCACCACACACACACACGAAAGTCTTTCAGACTATAAACCATCACCACACACACACACGAAAGTCTTTCAGACTATAAACCATCACCACACAAACACACAAAAGTCTTTCAGACTATAAACCATCACCACACAAGTCTTTCAGACTATAAACCATCACCAGGTACAGTAAGTTTATACCCAATTTTTCTGTGTAGCTTGACAATATGCCAGTTGACATTAACACTGCATCCAAAGATGAGCTAATGCTTGTACCCGGAATAGGGGATGCTAGGTCCAATACAATTCTAAACTAAAGGACAAAGCATAAATGCATCACTAGGGACCAATTGTGTTTCATGTTCCCCGGGCAGGATGTAACGGAGATACTGAAGCATGTGACTTTTACATGGCCACCTGTGGATGTTTGTCCAAAGTCACCTGTCCGTCCTGTAATGGGAATATCTGCTCAAACGGGTCCTCCACAGGGTGCAACCCTGTCACCCCAAATTGACACTTGGGCATCTACCCCTACTTCGGATATGCAATGGATCCAAAAGGAATATGCAGAAACGCAGGCTAAATATCGCCAATTATTAAGCGAGACATTGCCAGCAAGGATCCAGAGAGGTGCCGTAAATGGTGGAAACATAACAGTTCCACCTTTTATGTTGCCTGTCGGAGACATTCAGACTGATAAGTCTCTTCATTTAGAAGAGACTTTGCCTCTTAGTGATTATGAGAGAGAAAAGAAAAAGTTAGGGATAGCTATACAGTAAATGAAGGGTGTAAGGTATGAGGATAAAGACCCCCCACCACGATATGAAAGTGAACCCCATGTACCGTCTTCCAGACGTAAAACCAAGAAGTCGTCAGCTTATCGTTCTCACATGTCTTCCAGGCATGGGGATGAAAGTGATGACAGCATATCGTCTTCCAGACGTAAAAACAAGAAGCCGTCAGCTCATCATTCTCGTATGTCTTCCAGGCATGGGAATGATAGTGATGATAGCTCATCATCTTCCAGATGTAAAAAACGGGGTTCTAAACACAGACACCATGGGTCATCATCAGCTCGTCACTCACATCTGTCTTCCAGGCAGGGGAGTGACAAGGGTGATAGTTTTTCGTCGACGAGACGTAAAAAAGTGTCTGTAAGGTCTGCTCACAAGTCTTCAAAGGCAAAAGTGCATAAGGGTCTAGATATACAAGCTCAGACTCTAGTTCAGAGTCTAGGTCAATTTCAAGGTCAAAGTCAAGGTCAGGACATAGGCGCCGACGCATGCCTCATAAGTCAGCGCGATCAAGCTCTGAGTCGAGGTCGCGTTCCAGGTCTAGGTCACGATCGAGATGGAGTCCGCGAAGGCGATCTCATAGATCTGTTTATCGGAGCTCAAGTTCAAGCTCGAGCTCTAGCTCAAGTTCTCGGGAACGTCGGCATAGACGTAGGGTGTCCAAACATCAGAATAGGCGACATGGGAGAAGGTCGAGACACAGTGTCTCGGACTCTTCAAGGTCAAGGTCAAGATCCCATGATCGTCGGGCCAGACATAGGGGCGGCTCCAGGCACCACAAGCGTCATGATAGGGGTATACCCAGAGATCTCCCCAAGAATCTAAAATATGATGGGAAATCTTGTTGGTTGGCCTGGAAGCATAAATTTGAAAGTTACAAGTCTGTAATGAGATGGTCCGACAAAGAAAGTAGGGATTACCTGCACTGGTGTTTGGAGGGTAAAGCTCTCAATTTCTTTGCCATTATGACGCAGACGGGAGAAAATCTCTCGTACCGTCGTATGATGAAGAAATTGGACAGTAGATTTGGAGCAAAAGAGCTGACTGAAACGGCAAGAGCCAAGTTTCAGCAAGCCCGCCAAAAGCCCGAGGAGGCACTTGAAGACTGGGCAGACCGCGTGTTGTCTCTGGCTACAACCGCATTCCGACATCTTCCCGAAAGGCACACAGAAAGGGAAGCCATAGCTAAGTTCAGCCAAGGCTGTACAGATAAAGAGGCTGCAAAGTATGCAAGTCTAAAAACCCCAAAAGACATGCAAACAGCCTTGGATGCGGTTAAGCATCACCAATACATCTCCGATGTGGTTGAAGAACCTAAAGCAAATCGGAAAGGAAAGTCAAAGGATGATTTAGCCATCAATGTCATTGAGCGTCAAGTTGAAGCAAAGCTCGAACATCTCGAGAAACTCATGACCAAAAGTATTGAAACCTTAACTCAGAAAATACAAAAATTATCTGCTTCTGCAAGAACCTGTGAGGCAACAGACCTCAAGTGAAGAGATCCAATGCTATTTTTGCAAACAAAAAGGTCATATTAAACGTGAATGCGAGAGGTATCATGACTGGTCTAAAAAGAACAAGACAGGAAAATTTGGCAAAACAAAGCCAGATTTAAACGAATGAGGGCTGAGGTTAAAGGTCATGTACCTCAGCCTGATGAAAAGGTGGCTAAATGTGACCAAGAAAAGGGCCACACTGGGGCTTCCAGTCCTTGTGTGGAAAATGTTGTTCAGGGTTTGACGCCAGTCATTGAGGCTTTCAGTCCTGTGTCTGGTTTGAATCCAGTCTCTGCAACTGCTATGGGGCATAAGGTATGTGAGGCTTTCAGTCCGTCAGGAGGTATGTCCCACGATGACGCAGTGAAGATTCACCGCGTTTGTGCGGGGTCTTCGTGCATCAATTTGAGGGTTGGGGGGAAAGTGGTTAAGGCTAGGATTGACTCCGGTGCCGAGATCTCTATCCTTTCAACTCGAGTTTATGAAAACCTTAAGCAACAACCCAAAAGAGTTAAAGATGTGGTGATGCAAATGGCTGATCACGAGTCGGTCTTAAAGGGCTTTATTGTTAAACCAATTCAAATGCAACTGGGATCCCAGTGGGTGGGGCATGTTTTCCTTATGTTACTGTATAGTAATGTTTTTAAAAATCTTCTTCTCTGAAACTGCTGGTCCAAATTCAAAATAATTTAACACAAATATAGTCAATTGATGATCCTCTACCAAATTTCTTAAAATCATTTTGTTATCTTAAAAAACATGGCCGCCAGTGGGTGGGGCAAGTTTTCCTTATATATATATTTCTGTATAGAAAAACTTTCAAAAAAAAATTCTCTGAAACTATTGGTCTGATTTAAGAATGATTTTACACAAATAATGATTCATAGGTGACCCTCTGCCAGTTTTCTTTAAATAATTTCCTAGCTCAAACAACATGGCCACCAGTGGGTGGGGGTGAATAAGTAAAAACTTGATCATTACTGGTCCATTTACATGACTGTAAACATGGGTACCAGGTGAGCGATTTAGGGCTGCATGCAGCTCTTGTACTTTAGTGGAGGAATCAATTAAAGGCATACATGCAAATTTGTGGGGTAATGGGTTAAAGAAATAGTGGAGATACATTACAGATTCTACATTTAAGTGATAAGGTGTGATAGTCTAGTTAATTAGGTTTCATAGAGTATACATGTATATTCATATCATAATTTTAATCAAAATAATAATAAAAAGTAAAATATATAAATACCATTTTGTCTTTATAACCGATAAAAACTAAAACAAATTGATATGCTCAAATCGAAAGTATCAATTTAATGGGTTCCCTTTTGCCGGCATTTACATGGAACCATGTTTTCGAATCAGGTCTATAAAAAGTTGGACAAGTGGCTTTTTGTTCAGGACAAGTGACTTTTTGAAAGTCACTTGTCCTGGACAAGTGGCTAAAAAAATTATTTGTGCAGCCCTGATACCTCTGTTTATAAAGTCTCATCCGAAGAACTTGGTCCGGCTGGGGATCGAACTCACATGCCCTGACGTGGTAATCGGGTGCTATACCCCTCGACTACATCCGCCGGTCAATCCTAACATGGGCAACATGTATACCACATATAAAGTCAAAGTCACCTGACTGTCAAAAATACTGCCATTTGAAATATTTGACCTTGACCTTTGACCACATGTGTAAAATATACATATTCATACTCCTTTAAATGAGAGCAACATGAATACAAAATACAATGTTCAAATCAGCTGGGGTTCACAGGTTATGGTTCTTTAAAAAAAAAAAAGACCTTTTGACCTATGCGACCTTGACATAGGAACTGACAGGCTCAAAATCCCTCTTCATATTGGCAACCTGCATTTTAACTTTATATTAGAGCAGTTATATTCAAATGTGACCTAGATTTTGTCAAGATGGTCAATTTGACAAAGTATGATAAAGATTGGACCAAAAATGTGGCGTATATAGTGTGTTCACAAGCAAAAATGACATGGATGCACATTTATAAGCAGACGCAGCACGATCGTGTTAGCTCACGTTGAGCAAAATGTGCTCAAGTGAGCTAAACACTATTATTTATTCAATGTTATTCGTGTGTTTAACACCGTAGATAAGGAATAAATTCTATAAACAAACAGTGCAGATCTAGTGATTATATTCACAACTTGATCAACAGTACATATTTAATTCCAAGTGTTTATGCAAGTAACTTCATATTTTAGTCACCTCTGGGTCCAACAGATTTATAGTGCATTTGTATATTGGAAGTTGACATGTCTCTTTGAATTTGTGAATGATGGCAATATCTCCAATTCAGAATCATGCTCCCGAATCAACTCAATACTGTGAAGAGCAATACACAGGACACAAGGAATTGTGGCTGTCTGAACTCAATCATGGCATCAATCATACCAGGGAACCATCTGAAAGAGCAAACTCCTCAGCAATTCCATCATAGGATTGTCTCCTTGGCTATCTTTAGTGTGTTTTCACAGCTCTTCAGGCTGTAAAAGTTTCCAAGGTACGAGTGGAATGACTGTGCAATAAATGACTCGTCCCAAAGACCCAAAGTTATCTGCAACACTCCGAAAATTCGCTGGTTGCTTAAATACCACAAGCAGGCTTCCTTCGATCACTATATGCTGATTGACCACACAGTAGTGATGGGTGACTTATAAGCTCCAGCAGTCTGAAAGAGACAAAATGTATATAAAATCGTCATATGTCAATAGCCAACTTCAAGTTAAATTAGAAATTCAAGACTGTGTTTATTGTTTAATAAACCGTTCTCAAATGTCTGCAATGTTCGAAAATTACCCCCCCCACCCCACACCCCCACTATGAATCCCGGATCAGTATTCGCAACTGATATCTTTAGGAAACGAGGCGGCATCTGTCACAGACCTAGCATGCCGTCCCAGGACCGATCATAGGGGGTTCATTGATCATGAGACTAATCCCCATTTAGAGCATAAATCGTGACTAACTGGCCATCGGTTTGTGATCATATCTCGGTCGATTTTCAACTTTCGTGGCTGAAATTTTCAGTATAAATAGTTTGATGATATTTAAAAAGATTGATCAATTCACATTTTTTTGCTTTGATTGCGTCTTTCAATTACAGAACAATAGATCTATATGGGAGAGGTGCAGATGTATATTTTTCGCGAGCACGGCGTTCATTTTGTGATTTTTCAAATTGTTTAAATTGTTTGATTTCATATCATGTTACATATGGAATCATGTATACCTATGATGACTCTAAATCAACAGCTGTCAAGTGCCGAAAAAGAACTAATTAAGAGAAAATTCGCATTTACTTACCCTCGTTCAATCGTTGCTTTCTGTTTCTATGAGCCATAACGGCGGCCAATACTTGCTGTATCCCGGCACGCTCGATAAACGAAGGAACCATTTTTCCGGATGGTTGCCACTTAGCAACAACCAATGAAATGCCATGTTTCATATCGCTCATTTGCATAAATAGTTTGCAATCGACAAAAGATACGCATCTGTACTGAAGTTTGCCCCACAATGCTCTTATTTCGCATCGACTTGTAACAAACGCTTATGTTTCGAAGTCATTTTTTGTTTATTGAACAAACTATTGCGTTTAATTAGTGCAGTTGCGAGCATAGGGCGAGTATAAGCTGGTTTTAACCCTAACTTCACTGAAATTTCAGGGACGAGCTGGTGTCAGAGCTTGACAGGCCGTGTTGTATACCTTGTATATAAAGTTATAAACATAGTAAGGGTACAATTTATTTTTTTTTCCGAATTTTTTTTTTTCAATTTTTTTTTTCTTTTTTCGAGAGTATATAAATATAGATCAAGTAAAGGTACAATTTTTTTTTTTAATTTTTTTTTTCGAGAGAACCACCTATGATTTACATAGAGTTATATAGTGAAACCTTCCAACCTCTTCTTCTCTGAAACGTATATGGCCAGAGCTTTGATATTTGGCATGGTGAAACTTTGAGAGGCACTTGACAATTTATTGTTCAAATGGTTCTGGTCCGTTGCATATTTAGGTCCCAGGAGCTAAAAATAGCTTTTTTCAATTAAAATTTCAAAACTCTTCTTGTCTGAAACCACAGTACTCTAAGCTTAGACATTTGGCACAAAACATCAACTACAGGTCCTCTGTCATGTTTGTTCAAATTATGTTCCTGTGGTCAAAATTGACCCGCCCCGGGGGTCACACATTTACATAGAGTTATATAATGAAATTTCAAACATCTTCTTTTCTGAAACTAATATGGCCAGGGCTTACTTAGCATGGTGGAACTTTAAGAAGTTTTTTAGGAATATTGTTCAAGTGGTTTTGGTCCTTTACATATCTAGGTCACGGGAGCTAAAATAGATTTTTTTTCATTGAAACAATTTTCCTGTCACACACCATAGTACCCTGAGCTTATAGATATTTGGCACTTATCATCATCTACTCAGCAATTGGCACACTCATATTGTCATAGTTCTCAGCTTTCCAAGATATGTTACATTTACATCAACGGTTCCAGGTGAGCGATTTAGGGCCGTATACGGCTCTTGTTTATTATTATTATTATTATTTTCTTTTTAAAGAAAAGAACAGGGACCTGTTTTACGAAACTTCGCAAGATAAATGTTGTCGTAAGTCAGATCAAAGAATTCTCAATTAGTTTTTATTCATCCATCTAATTCTGTCTTGTGATATCTCTTTGGAATCGTATTTGAAAGGCGAGTCCAAAAAGATGTCACAAGACAGAATAAGATAGAGAAATCAGAAATGAGAAGTGTTTTCAGTTTTTGTCGTACAACGTTTGTTAAGACGGGCCCTAACTGGAAATTTAATCGATCCGCCTCAAACTACATTTTAGCAAACTTAACATTCTTGTACATCATTTTGTTGGATTACTCCTATGCTTGCATGTTGAAATAAGTTCATATATAAACAGTTTGGATTCAGATCAAACGTCGAGAACATCGGCGTCTGAACAGACTTCACACTGTTTGGCAGTTTCTAACATCAATTTGCATTCGCTATAAACAATATCAGAACACTGTCTTAATGGTTGTGCAATGATCTGGGTCAACATTAATTGAAATACCTCAAAAAATGACTCAGGGCTGCCATAAGTTGAAATGAAAAATCCTAAGATTTCCCAATTTGCATTTTACGAATCGTACATTTACCCCATAGCCTTTTTTCTTGTTTTGTTCACATGCGACTACTTAAAGCAGGCTGTAAGTAAAGCAGAATGCGCCTTAGGGCGCATTCTGCTTTTAACTTCAGCCTGCTTTAAGCTACCATGTACTTGGGAACAATCCGGAGATTTAGGAAAAATCCGGAGAAATGGCAGCCCTGATGACTTATCACGATACCACGGTCCATGTGAAATATTATACCAAACAGTGACATTGATTCCGAAATACAAATCAGATATACCTGAAACCAACCAAAGGGTAAACAACTCTTGCTAGATTCTGGTCAATGCTGACCAAGAGTTAACTCTTACACGTTTTAAAAACGTGTCTGCCTTTATATATTACCCTTCACCGCCATGTCCGATTTACTACTATGGTCCGAAGTCGGATTTCAAAGCTTTAAGGCAAAATGACTGATGATATATCGAAATGATCGTCAAAAAGATAATAACCTGGTCTGATGCTTGGCACAGTCTGATTATTATGCAAATTCATTCAAACCTGTGTTAAGCGACCGCTGCATGAATAAACATAAATTTTGTTAAAAAGAGATGATCGCTTAATGCAGGATAAAATTAGTTGATGGGGCTAAATATATAATACAGTACAGGTATCGCGTAAGGTACAGACCCTGATCCTATGCTGCATTTACGCTGTCGAATCTGGGGGTTCATTGTCTAAATACCACGCTCCCTCTCTAAAACGACACCCAATGGGAGACAAACACAATGTGTGTTGTTCGGAGAGAGTCGAACACGAGTTTATAACAGCCGAAATTCGTCATTTCAAACTCCCTAAAGTCGAGCATTTTATATACAAGCAATTTCGAGGTTCGGCTATATATCCATATATTGATGCTAGTCTTGTCGCTTTTGCAATATGGTCGACAACTCGTAAATGACTGTATCATTGGTATTAATAAGAGTTATCAAACGTTTATAATCTGTTTTGAAACACTAGTTCAATGTCGTCTGTTTAACCCTTAACATGCTGAATCGTCGTCTGCTTCAAAAATAGGCTGTGCGAAAATGAACTCATGAACATTTTTATTTCATTTTTCATACACTCATGAATTGTTGGATATGAGTGAAAACAGCTTAGATTTAGATCAGATTGTTACAATTGTTAGCTATGTCGCGTTTAGCATTATCAGCGTTTAAGGGTTTTTTACGTGTTTTTTTTTTTAAAGTAATGGTCTACTCAACTATTTAACCAATGTATTATCTGTGACTACATTATAAATGTAATAAAAGTCTGGATTTTTTACCTGACATATTTTTACAGTAAACCTGCATTTGTGCTGAAACAACTATTTCAATCGCAAAAAAGTTTGAAGTCCTGGTAACTCGTTCCCAGCGGTTGACTGTCAGATTTAAATAATTCATCTATATTTTCAATCCAGGTTCGTTAAAAGCCGCATTATGTAATTGGGAAAGTTCAAACCTGCATAAAACGGTTGTTTTGGATCCCATTTGAACTACACAGCTCGTGATTCTTTTTGTCTATGAAATCCATTTTTAAAATTTGTTTTGCAATTTCTTGGTGATTTTATTACAATGTATCGCCCGATGATTCGTCGGTCATTAATAACTAAGGGGTCAGGTAAAGGGATAAGATATTTTCCTTCCCTGCTCTAAAGCAACACCAATTGGGAGACACAATCAGTTATACAGTTTCTTCACAGTGTACATGAGGATTTATTCCCGGTTGAGGTAAATCATGTTGCAAGCGCCGTTAGGGAGTAGAGTAGTACATGTAACGACCTCGGGTGCTTTGTGGTGCAAAGTGGTACATGTTCGGTCGGACAGCCCCGGAAAATAACTGAATCCGTGTTACATATCCACATGAAAATAAAAATAGTATCATGGTCTTGGTGCAAGACACTTCCACTCATCAAATTATTTAAGTAAATGAAATTTTATCTGGAAAGCATGAGTAGAACAGAAGTTATATGCTCAATATAGAAAATATGGAAAGGGGAATAACTCTCACATTTTTGCTGCAAGAGTTATCAACCTGAGGCAAGACAATTTCACTCATCAATTTCTTTCCACAATAGAAATTTCATTTCAAAATCTTCAGTAAAACAAGAAATCTGCATGAAAAGAAAATGTTGAAAAGACGAAAAAATCTCACAATATTGATACAAGAGTTATGACCCTTGTGTAATACGCTTTCACATGTCAAACTCTTTCTATAAATGAAGTAACATCTTAAAAGCTTCAGTAGAACGGGAGTTATGAGGCCGGACACAAAAAGCGTGACGGACAGACAAGATAGACAGACGGACGGACAGACAGACTCCGGAAAAATGATCCCTTAGTGTCACCTCTGCCTACCGCAGTTGACACAAAAATGGCAAGTCCCAGTTGCCGCCTCATGTCATTTACTCATTTACTGCCTAATATTGCTACATGTATAAACTTTAAAGCTTTCACCACCAAAATATCATCGGCATTAATACTGTCGTCAGCAATATTTTTCAAGTTAGATTTAGTGAATTGATTGGTGATATATCTATGTGAATGTCAAACAGTTTGCATCACGCGGCGTCTGATTTGGATCCAAACTGTTTGAAAAGTTAGGATTTAAGTCCACTGGCAGTGAATGAGATCTGGTGACTCTTCTATGTTGTCGATCAAGGGAGGCTGCGTGGTGTAGCTATTACTGACACTTTCCGCCAATCTTTTCCTTGTCATGGTGATCAAAGAAGAAAGGGTGTTGCTTCAACTGTCAATGTGCATATAGACGATACGAAATCCATCTGTGAAACCAATTAATCCGTACTGACACGTATATGCTCGTCATTTACCAATAATATATACCGGGGAATGGTGCACGTGCCCTAGTGTAGACCAAGATCAGAGGGTGCTGTCAAGTTATCTAGACGACAGAAAACAAAGGGTTGTTATACCTGGAGGGAACTCTAAATGATATTCCATTAAGGCAGGGGTTCCACAGGGCTCAAGTTTAGGACCAATGATGTTCTTGGTTTATACAAACGACATAGTAAACAATATTTTCTCAAACATTCGATTAGTTGCGGACAATCTAGTTTGTATTTAATTGCTGATCGTGCCGAAGCCGTAGCAAACATCCTGCAAATTTATATAACTAAAGCTTGGAAAATAATAGATACTTTGCGCAGGTTGAAATATAAGTTAGAGAGAAAATCTCTTGAAATAATGTATACCAGCTTTATAAGACTCTTACTTGAGTATGCCGATGTTATATGGGACAACAGCTCATATTATGAAAAGCAAGAACTAGAAAATATACAAAACGAGGCAGCTCGAATTGCCACTAAATTAATCTCAATCAATGAACTTCGAAAGGAAGTTGGCTGGCCATCCCTTGATAAAAGAAGATATCACAAACTTATACTTTTCCAAAAAATGGTAAATGATAACACTCCATACTACCTTTCAAGGCTGGTCCAATGTCTAGTTACAGTGGAGAATCTGTTAGTCTTTCCCAATAAACGCATTTACGCTAAAACTATTATTTGCAGTGCAAACAGTTTGGAGCCAGATCAGACGCCGGGTAACCCGGCGTCTGATCAGGCTCCAAACTGTTTGCCACCAAGATAAACATGAAATATCAGAATTGTCCAAAAGTTGTTCTTTTCTACGTTTTAGCGCTTTGCGTTTGCGTACGTTTGCGTTTAAACGGGAAAGAATAACAGATTCTCCACTGTAGCCAGACATCATCCTATAATGTCAGAAACACTGACAACATCCTTTCAATTTGCTGAACCATTAGCAAACGAAAATATTTTTAAGCAATCCACATACATGTATTTATAACGAAGAGCAAACGATTTAGTTGAGAACCTCCAGTCGATGAAATATCCTATATATGACACACCCAACTATTCCTCATAGTCAATCTTTTAAATGCTTCTGTCATGCATTGATACAAAAACCACATGAACTATTTTCTACATCCTGATAGGTGGTTGCAAATAACATCTGATCTGGCCCCAACTGTTGCAACTGAAATAACTGTTTTAACATAAATGTGTTTACGGGGAAATAATAACGTATTCTCCATTGCAAACCATTCACGATCGGCGTCTGCAGTTATATCAAGTTTAAAAATGTGACTTATTTTGTTTTGATACAAGTAACAAAAACTCGGCGTCATCTGTACCCAAACTTTTTGAAAATGCCATAGATTGCGATATTGTCGGTGAGAGAATTAATGGGACTATTAAACTCTTTCACTGCAATGACGTCATCAATTTCAAACAATTGTCGTCTGTTGTTATTTCTCAAGATTTAGATTTTAGGTATTTTGACTTACGAAATATTGAAACGAGTGTCATACAGTTTAGATCCTGATCAGACGCCGCGTTACGCGGCGTCTGATCAGGATCCAACCTGTTTGCAAATAGCTACAGTTCTGGGTTAGACAGTGGAAGGGTTAAATGTTTAACTAACAGAAGCCCATCACTCTGTTTGCCCAGTACTTATAACATCCACCCATAGTCCACTGCCAACTGTATTTGTTCAGGATTTGAAATGGACACCTTCGTTTTCAAAATCAAACTGAACAGGCTCAATTATATCATATACGTAAATATTTCCACACTATACGTTGCAAAAACTGGATATTCATATTTGCCGAAGAGATTGAATTTGTATTTGCAAAAATATTTATATGATTTTAACCCTTTTCACTCTAAGCCAAAGCCTGACTTGAATTTGCAAACGTTTTGGATCCAGATCAGACGCCGAATTACTCGGCGTCTGATCTGGATCCAAAATGTTTGTCACTCGTACTTATGTTTCGTGGGTCGATGAATACATAAACATGGGTTTAATATTTATGCAGACGAGATTCTAAATGCAGACGACAATTAAGAGTAATACTTTAACCCCTTCACTGCCTTATCCCGAGCACGACATTTTTTTGCAAACAGTTTAGATCCTGATCAGACGCCGCGTTACGCGGCGTCTGATCAGGATCCAAACTGTTTGACGCTCAATTTTATATTTCTAAAGTAAAAAATTAAAGCAGACGACAATTGTTTAAATTTGATGACGTCACGGCAGTGAAGGGGTTAAGGGTAACGTTATCGGGCTTTACGGAATGGCTCTATCGTTTGACTCGGTCAAGTCCCGCCCGAGGATCATACTCCATAAGACATGGATACTCTCTTGAAACTTCAAGAGCCTTCTGGTTTATTTTTCAAGGGATTATTAATTTCTGAAATGGGAAACCTAACACCTAGATCGATTAACGTGGCCTGGTTTTGTTTACAGACGTCACAGAGTTAACCCTTTGGTCGCTGTAATATATATATCGTCTGCTTTTTGCATTGTCGTCTTCTTAAAAATCTATAGGTAACATTTTATGCATTCTGAACAAACTCCAAACGGTTTGCCAATCTGCTAAAAACGTATCCCCATTTAAAGAAAACCTGTCACTTTCGACATTTATTGCCATTTAGATTAAAATGAATAGAAAATACTGGTATTACCAAAACGCTAGATCATGTTTTAATTCTTTAGCATTGTGTTTGTGTTTCGTTTAAATTTGAAAGGAAAAATTAACGACTTCTTTATGATGTATCCATTTGACTCCTTTGACTTTCTGCGCATCTTTCCAAACATACGTGACTCTACCTGTACTATTCTTAAGACAGCCATCTACCACACCCACCTCCGTCATAAGTATCATCATTCAGCAGTATATAAATCATGGCGTGTACAACATTTTTTTGAGTCTGCACCGTATGTTATTCTCAGTTCCGGGTACCAGGGAAATCTCTGTGGCGCCTCTTTAACCCACTCATTGGCAGGAGTTGTTTAGAGAAAACGCTAATTTAACAAGTTTTAATACATCATGATATAATTTATTATTACTATGGTAGGCGAAAACAATCTTATACCGCAATGGGTGTATTGGCATGTAGGCCCGATTCTACTGACATTGTCAATTTGTAGTCTGATCAAACGCCGTGCAACTCGCACCAATTTCTACCTAGCCTATACAATACTTAAACAATCACACCACCCACCACCACATCTACAATCCCAGTTATCAGTATCATAATTCAGCAGTGTCCAAATCATGGCGGGTGCGCCCTCCCTTTTTGAGTCTAGAGTATAGGCTATTCCCAGTTCCAGGTGTCAGGGACGCCAGCGTGGCCCCTATTTAGCCCACTCATTGCAGATACTGTTATAGAGGATAGACAATTTTAAACAACTTTCAGTAATATATGATATAATTATCATTGATTTTGTAGGTGACTGACAGCCTTATAGGTGTCTTAATTGGTCAGAACCGGCGAGCATTTAACATTTCACCAACGGCCGCAATTTACCAATTAACCGCAATTGCTCAAACTAAATGTTGGCGTAAAGTAACTGTTTATATATACAATGTATGACTTAATTTGTGGTCATAATTTTACAAGGTAAACTCCTTAATCAAGTTTCCTGCTGACCATACTACAGAACAGAACAGAACATATCCTTTATTCACACAGGTATATGTTGTACAGCATGGGGCGTCATTACAGTAGAAAAGACATTATTTACAGGAAAACGCGCTTATGCTTAAACAATGACATGCATTGAAAACAGTTTGAAGTCATCTGCTTAGATCACAATGAATAGAGACATATTCTACGCTTTATTGCAATGCACTATTGCATTTCTTGGTTTCTTGTCGTGGGGGAGGGGGGGGGGGGGGGGGGGTTCTCTCCGTTGTATAACAATGGCCAAGGCGTTATTGTATATTGTTCAAACGAAATGTAACGCACTACATACACTCTCAACTTTATTATTTCCCTTTTGAATGAAAACAACAACAACAATGCAGACACAATGCATTGAGTTAAAGTTGGAGACCCCTAATGAAACAGGACCAATGTCGAGTCAATATCAGAACTCTACGGAGAGCATTGACTTCGGTCATATCTCGTTAGGGCTCCTGAACTTTCAAAGGAAGAAAATTATGTAGACACGTCTTTTTTTTGTTTTTGTTTTTTATCACAGTGACATAAAACAACAGGCTGGAGCCCGGCCAGACGCCGAGTTACTCTACCGTACGTTTTGTCTTCGTTAATACATTTTAAACAAATCTGTACAACGTGAAAGAAAAACCTTCTTCCGCTGTATATTCATATATCAAACTCCAACTACTATGTTGGATAGTTTATATTACCTGAATTGTGACATAAGATTATAGAATCAGTAAATATATGTCCGCAGACAGATGTATGTCAGACAGATTTTGTATAAAAATAGTGCAGACCCTGGTCAGACAGCTCTTGCAAAGGCTGTCTATTCTGTGTCTACACTGTTTTCAACAAAGCAAAGCGTTAATATACGTTTATAGCATAAGAATGAGTAGATGTGCAAGGAAGATATATCTCGAATACGGCTTATAATGCATTTGTACGGGGCATCATGACCTTAGGCGAACTAGTCACTATCAATTTGTCAACATCGGAACTATAGTAAACCCACTATAAAACACCAACTCAAACAACAATTTGTGATGTTACACACATGCGGTATCTTATAGCGGATACATGTAAAGCCAAAGCTCCGATACGAAATTTCTGCTTTACTTTCATCCTTATTTACCAGTTTATATCATGGGACAGTCTTTTTTTTAAAGAAAAATAAATGGTGAAAAGTCTAAGTGTTACTGTTATTATCAAAACAATCAAAAGTGCATTATCTCAATATCTACACCTCGCTAACGTTTCCTCCCAGCTTGATTATATATAACTAATAAAATTTAACCGTTACATACGAAATGGAATTTTGAACATTAGCAATAAAATTCCCATCTTTTAGATAATATACAAATTGCCATTGTGTTATATGTAATAAAATGGGCCATTTAAATCAACAGTTCGCTGTAAACTTTCAGTGACACCCCTGCATAGATATGAATAAAAGTCAAATGAAAATCATCAAAATCTAGCCATTGGAAATGTAAGGTGGCGAAATGACAGATTTATAACCCTACTCAAACATGTAGATTTTGACACCCTTTATCCCCTTCACCGCAAAGAGTGATATTGACATCAAAAACAGTTTGGATTCAAATCAGACGCAGAGTTACTCGGCTTCTGATCAGGATGCAATCTGTTTGAAACTTGTATCGATGTGTCTTCAGGCAATATGGATGAACTCTGTATTTGAAGAGAGTCAATGCAGGCTACAATTTTGAAGCAGACGATATCATGGCGGTTGAAGGGTTACAAGTAACCCATGCACTGCCTTACCCCGTGTACAACAGTTATTTGCAATCAATTTGGATCCTGATCAGACACCGCGTTATGCGGTGTCTGATCAGGGTCCAAACTGTTTGACACTAATTTCAATACATTTTGTATTTGTTAAATCAAACTACCCAGACTTTCAATTTTAATAGTAGAAGCAGACGACAATTGTTTAAAATTGATGACGTCATGACAATGAAGGGGTAAAGAGGATGTTACGAACTTAATGAAGATGTGAAATAAAATTCTTCTTTGCACAGAGAGTTGCTTGACTCCGGTGATCGAATTGATCAAAATAAACCCTTTCATGCCATGGGCAACTAACGCTGACTTTAAATGCAAACAGTTTGGATACTGACCAGACGCATTGTTACGCTGCATCTTACTTATCAAGCTTCGAAATGTTTGCAAAGCGTAAATGTTATGTTTCGGTTAAACTGTTTTAAATCTTATTTTGAAATATTTTTAAAGCAGACGATTAAATGGCGACAAAAGGGTTAAATCAGACGGCAAAGTTTGGATGAAAGGTAAAAAGATGTTACGTACATAATGAAGATGAGAAATAAAGTCTACGTTGTACGTTGATGGAGTTGATCGAAATTAAGATAATAATCTTTAACAGTAACACTGTTACCTACTGCTCCAATTAAACTTTCCCCCCTCGTCTGCTTCAAAATGTTCGCCTCTGAAACAATCAAATTAAGGATTATAATTGTATCTAAACATTGAATTGGAGAAACGACGCCATAAGTGTCAAACAGTTTGGACCCTGATCAGACGCCGAGTTACTCGGCGTCTTATCTGGGTCCAAACTGTTTGCAAATACAAGTCATGTTAGGTTTAGGAAGAGAAGGGTTAAGTGAAAAGTAACCATTTATGTCACACATTTTATCTTCTTGTAATTGAATGTGTTGATGTATTCCTAAACTGCTTGTAGCAAGGAGTATGAAACAAAACAATGGAACTAAACAACAGTGAAAACAAAATAAAAATGACAGGATTTTATTTATTGGCGTGTGTTTTTAATTGGGATACGTTGATAAGTTTGGTCATTAATCTCTAGTGACACGTAAATGTGTCCTTTACAAATAGTTTACTAGTAAATGGCACACAGATTCTATTAAAACAGTGTAGATCCTATTCAGAGGGTCCTCCGACCAGGGTCTTCACTGTTTGTCCCTTTTGCATTTGTATTCTGTGTAGTCTAATACATGTAAATACTGAGCGTACTCCGCAAACATTGCGCTAAAATGCACTTCTATAAGAGAAAGGGTTAAGCCCGCTGAAAGTAAAACATCTACTTAGCCCCGTTTTCTGCTTTACTACAAGTAAAATAACTATTTGCAAACAGTTAAGATCCTGACCAGACGCCGCATATGATTATTCTGGCGACTGGTCAGGATAAAACAAATGTCATTCGTCTTTAATAGGCGTGTTAACAATTTTTGAAATAGGAATGCAATAAGATGAATTTGATAAATTTTGCAGAAACCAATTTTAAAACAAGATATATCAATAGAGAAGTCGCTACTCTTTCCAGTATAAATGAAACTAAACACAAACGCATGCAATTAAATATAGAAAATGACACATTTCTGAAAATGTTGATATATCATTTCAGTCTGAGTGGCAAGCAGTTTGGAGCCTGATCAGACGCCGGGTAACCCGGCGTCTGATCTGGCTCCAAACTGTTTGCAATGGGCATACGAATTTTAGCTTAAATTCAAGCGTTTATTGGCAAAAATAACGTGTTCACTACTGTACCCCAGTAGAAGGATTAGTTTTACTAGATTTGACAAATCCTGTTACATCACCGGAAACGTTAGCGAAGTGATACCGGCGATTTTCACAGGTTTAATATCCTTTTTGACGAAATTTACCTGACAGCCGTTTTTGACAGCACTGGTCATCCCTAAATTGCAAATTCCCAAGTCGTAGTCAACCTTTTTGCAGCTATATTATCGTCTGCTTAAAATTGAATTCTGCTTGTTTTTGGTTGATTTTATTTTAAGCATTTTGACTAAAAAACATTTATTCAAAGGTCAAGCAGTTTGATACAGATCAAATGCCTAGTTCCTCAGCGTGTGATCGGTGTCCAAACCGTTTCCAAATGTAAGATTGACCTGAATTGGCAGGGAAGGGGTTAAATAGGTGGTGTGTATAACACAGAGACTAGGGCGCCGCAAAGAGACAGCCCCTAATGTTTAAAGGACTGGGGCTCATACTGGGCTCAGTGTACTAGTGAGCACTAGGTGACGATGTCCTAGAGAAAACAACGACTGAGTATTTTGAAGTATTAACGCACCTCCATATCAACATATACCTAGTATGCTGTGGACGACCCCAGCAGACATTCATTAAAGTTGTTTTAGTTTTAAGGGGAGGTGCAAGTATACATATTCAGTTGCTGGAGAAACCACTGGTTCTTTTACATGCCCGGTGTTTAGCATAGAAATACATAGTTGCATGGGTTTCATTCTAAAGACCCATTAGTAAATGATTTTGGCGTAGTGGGGGTTCGAACCAGCGGACCCTGTGTACTAGTCCAGCGTGTTACCGCTAAACCCCGAATTCGCTAAAGAAAACAACACTGTAGCGACGAGCATTCGAGCATGAGGTGTATCAGTGAAGAGTAACGTATACATACCTTGTAAATCAAGATCAGAGGTCTCCTACAGACACCCTCTGGTCAGGGTATAAACTGTTTGTCTTTTAACCCTTTACCTGATAGCCTATTACCAGAATTGAAGATCGGTGACCACTTAAAGCAGGTTGTAAGTAAAGCAGAATGCGCCGTAAGGCGCATTCTGCTTTACTTTCAACCTGCTTTAAGCTTCCATGTGCTTGAATATAGAAAATATTCCCCATACTATAATATTCTTGACTGATTAAATTGGAACTATTTTTTCAGCGGAGGAATAAATCATATTCGCTAAAAGGCGCTTCTATGGGGGAAAGGGTTAAAATAATAGTTTGAATAAAACAATTCATACATAGTCACAGAAGGACTAGACTTTATTGGACACTGGAATTGTCGATTTTTCAGAGCTCACTATGATGCGTTAAAGCAGATTTGGAGTATTTCAAAAAACTCAGAATACTGTCTTATTTTACGTTTAACAATCACCTACATTGAACATCGTAACGAATTTGTCTATGAGTGACCGTAATTGGATGGGTGTGAGTAATATAATTTTGATGTTAAATCGAGAGTCAAACTCGTTTTTAAAACACTTGCCAACTTTTGGACAAGATAAGACAAACGTTTAACAAATGCATCAAAATTTATTTTTGTGGAGCATAGCTATAGTAACATAGGCAATAAAAACAATAATATAACCTAGGTAATGTATATAGGTAATGTAAACTCATACAGTTTGAATTGTTGATAAATTCTATGAAATATGGGCTTAATATGTGTATGATCCTCGCTGTTCATCATTTTGCAATGTATTGTTTAACCCTTTCCCCAATAGAAGCGTCTTTTAGCGAATATGATTTATTCCTCCGCTGAAGAAAATAGTTCCAATTTAATCAGGTATGAATATCTATTTTAGGTAATATTTTTTTATATTCTAGCACATGATAGCTTAAAGCAGGCTGTAAGTAAAGCAGAATGCGCCTTATGGCGCATTCTGCTTTACTTTCAACCTGCTTTAAGAAGTCACCTATATTCAATAATAGAAATAGACTATCAGGTAAAGGGTTAAATCAACACTAAATAGTAAAACTTAGGCTAGACTTAATTGGAACTTGGGAAGTGTCAGCAAGGGTAAATGATTAAACTTGATTGTCTTTGTAGCTCTAAATCCATTGAACATCTTTAATAAGATATTAACCCTCTTGCTGTTATTGGTGGTTTTTTAAACCGTGTATACACTGGTCAGACAGCTCTAAAATGTCTCAATTCATATAGGATCTATCCGACATCAGTCTATACTCTTTCATTCAAATATATTTTCTTTATTTTATTAGACAATGTGGTTGTTATATGAAAGCTATTCATAGTGGGTGGAATTTTATATATGAATATTTAGCTGGAGAAGGGTTTCTACTGTTAGGTAATAGGACAAACAAACTAACTTCTTTGGTCAGCGAAAGAAAACTTTTGACATTTTAGAATTTTAAACTTTTTATTAAGGGACTTAAAATTGTGATCGAGGCAATTTTACCGTCGCCAGTTAGTGACCACAGCGGGTGATAAGATCTTGTGGTCAACACTCCATGTAATAGACATAATAAACTGGACAGTAGGGGCCGATAATTTTGTGGCCATAACCAGCGGGCTTGATAGCTCCATTAATACTGACACCGGTCGCCCCGGCCCGTGTCACATACGTGACTAACACCCGACCCCTTGGCGTATAGAGGCGATAACGTTTTTATTTCACGTTTATACGAAACGAAACGCATACGCAATGCAATAAAATGAGCCTTGCCATGAGTCTTACTGCATTGTAACATTGTACAGATCAAACACCGTTGTCATTCAATGCTCTGTTTCCGAGTTTGGTCTACATTGCCAAATACCGTATATATATAGCTACATAAAATATATTTGAAGCATGTTGGTTTCAAACAGTGTAGATCAAGACCAGCCGCCGCGTTTTTATTAACTACTTTTTTACACTATTTTACAACATGACAAGCATTGCAGACGTTAAGAGGGTTAAGCACGATTCATCTTATCTGGCTCTTCGCCATTTTCATAGAGCATGTGGACTCTTCAAAGGTACATGTACGTGAAGGGTCTGAGTCGGTACTGCGGCTGCATTTGACTGCGCCATATGTTAGCAGTGCTCATAGGCAAGATGACTCGATGATCAGGGGAGTATATGTACAGTCGGCTGAGCGGTCATTCGGACTGAAAGTAGACTTTAACTTGGTATATTACTTTTTACACTGTTGGTAATTGACTCATATACGCTTCACCAGGGTTAAAAGAATTAATCTGAGTGTCCGAAATACTCAGCGTCTGATCTGGTTCCAAATTGACCGCACCTGGCATTTTGAATTGTTTAACCCTTTACCTTATAGAAGCGCTTATTAGCGCCTTCCGTTTATTCCTCCGCGGAAGACAATAATTCCAATCAATACAGTCATGACTATGTAGCAGAAGGAAAATTTTCTTAATTCTAGCAGGTGGAAACTTACAGAAGGCTGAAAGTAAAGCAGAATGCGCCTTAGGGCGCATTCTGCTTTACTTTCAACCTGCTTTAAGTACCCACC
Organism: Gari tellinella; assembly: GCA_922989275.2. Taxonomy (NCBI): domain Eukaryota; kingdom Metazoa; phylum Mollusca; class Bivalvia; order Cardiida; family Psammobiidae; genus Gari; species Gari tellinella. Next base: position 109,302,740 of record OV277857.1, read on the forward strand.
TATTTTCAAAACTAGAAACAGGCTATGGGGTAAAGGGTTAAACGTCTTCTCAACTGTTAGGTATAGAATTTTCCTTCCGATTTAGACATCTACCAAAACTTCTTAAATTTTGAAGACTTTAATGGGCAAAACGATGCCATCCCACCATACAGTGTAAGAGACGTTATTATTTTCCATTTACACGAACAAAATGTACAAGTAATGCTAAAATGGGTTTACTCTTTTTGTTATTTTTCAATAATTTGTTAGAATCTGCCATAGACATATACATATAGACTAGACTTAATTGGAAACTAAAGTTGTCCACTAGAAATATCTGAGTTTAATGAGTTTTTACGGGAAAGATTAACGTTTTCTCCATTGCACACTCGGTTGTTTTTATCACATTTAACAATTTATTCCTTAGCCCTTGCAAACAGGTGATCACTAAAAGCAGTTGAAAGTAAAGCTGAATGCGCCTTTAGGCGCATTCTGCTTTACTTTCAGCCTGCTTTAAGCCACAGTCTGCTAGGATATAGAAACTATTTCTTATGCCGCATAGTCATGACTGTAAAATTTGGAACTATTTTCGTCAGTGGAAGAATACATTAGAGGCGTAAAAACACGTATCTATGGACGAATGGGTTCAAACATACACAGAGGATAATTTCCAATGCGTAACAAACATTCTTCAATCATGAGTCTTCGCCAGTATACCAGGTACGACTTTACAAAGTGTCAAATCACATTTTGTTTGTTTTTTAATTTTCTCTCTCCCAATACAAAATACCAGCCGAGCTCTGTCGTATTATGATAACATATTATTACAGTGGAGAAGGCGATATTCTTTCCTAATAAACACGCTTATAAATATTAAAAATCATAAAATTAATTGCAAACAGTTTGGAGCCATATCGGACTCAATGGAGCCAGATTAGACGCCGGGTAACCTTGTGTCTGATCATGCGCCAAACATTTTGCTACTCATACTATTTAAAAAAATGTCATTTTAACATTAAGCTTTTATTTTGCTTTTAATTTCTAATAAAATGGAAAGAATAACGTATTCTCCACTGTATTTTCTACCTTTGGCTAATATGATTTAACATCTCAATCATAAAAGGTCATCAGATATTCTGAATTAGTTTTATTGAAATTAAATCCAGTCTTTAATAGCCCAAACATGACAACGTGTATCGGAGAGCCCATGGGCACAAGCTTTTCAGAGCCGAAATATTTACCCCATTACGGCAATGACAATAGACTCGATATGACAGCTCTGAGTCATCCGTCTTAGATGGGCTGGTCCGCCTAAATACCAGGCAAGTTGGAAGGTAACGTTATTCAGGGCCCCCAGATAAGAGGAAGTGAACTCAAGCTTTCTTACATTTTCTAATTCATGTCCGCACTAAACCTTGTGGTTAGAACACTCATTAGAACGATTCTAATGAGTGGTCGCAGCAAAGTGTATAGAACAGACATAAGATTCTACTGTTTGAAATAATCCCATTATCTAGAGTCCTGGGTTCCAAGGTTATAAAGAGTTTTTGTTGATTCTTAAGTTGTTCTCAAGCATTTGATTGGTCAGATTTGAGCTGTGAGCAATGGGAGTAATTGTTTTAGTACAAATACCGTTATTGGAAAAGAGTTGCGTCGTTTTCACTGTACAATGTAGTATGAGTTCATGTTGTTTAAATAAAGTAAATATGTGTTAAACTTCAAGCTCTAGTTTAATCTTTTTATATGACATAATTTTGTTTGTACTAAATCTCATTTAAACAAAAACAAAGTACATCATTACAACATTCACTGCAACCATCTGCGTTAAATTGTTGTTTCACTTAAGTGCCCAGTATGATGTTTTCACCTACACCTTATTAGATCCCTGCTGGTCGGTTTTTGTAATGTTCTTAAATATTTAAATAAAAGAAAATGTATAGCTACTCTTTCCGGATATTATCAATGTAATATTAATAAAAATTGCTACTGAAATAAACAATTCTAATTACCAACAAAGTATTTTCAATGTTTGACTATTAAGGCATTGTTTACAATACGAGTATATTGCAAAATGACAAATAGTGCAGACACAGATCAAAGAGCTCTCTAGGGACCTTTTGATCTTGGTCTACACTAACTGCATCTTCACATGCGTAATATTTGGAAAGAACGCATGGTTATTGTTGTTTCTGCTACGATTTAACGTCCCGCCTAAGTGCTGAATGTGCATGATCCCGTGACACCTGAAGGACGCATATTCACGTCACTATGCATAAATACGTTAAAGGCAATCTAAAGAGAGCCAGCTTTATTCGATAATAATATAGAACAACAGATCATAGGCTGCGATATAATGTAAAAACAACTTAAGAACAAATATATTTTTAGTGATCATGTTTATATGTGATGTTTAACGAACTATATTCTATTAAAGCATAGCTTGACACATGGTCTAGTTTAGATCTGTCCTTTTACTCACTCACATGACACGTGTGAACACAACACTCATTTGTATCGAGGGTTAGACATTATTTCCCCCAAATAAACAGTTTTTAAGATATTATTATTTTCCATTGCAACCAGTTTCGAACCAGATTTGTTTAAAATATATTATATATCTACATTATGTACTATGCACATGTCACGATAATAAAACATTTACTTATTTATTTCTTTGTTTTATTATATATACGGCTCTTTCCCGAGATCAGTAGCCACGCATATATGTTATAAGAACATTTCTGCAATACGTTTGAACAATCTTAAACTGCTACTCATACTTTTTGACATTGTTAGATGTATCCTTTTCCTTAAACGCAAAATCCAGTGTCACGTTGTCAAAAAATAGTGTCAGTCTTCAAAACGAGAAAACGGATGCATAAATAACAATGTGTATGACAATGACAATGACAATGAATTTATTCAGCAATTCAAGGGCCTCCGGCCCATTATACCATAGTTCAAATATATTTTGTGTGACAACGTTGTCATATTATCCTTTACACAAAAAACACATTTTTACATTGTAATATACGTTGACTGTATTAAATGAAATATACCTTATATATAATCGTACACTTAACTATTACATCGGCGACTGGGTCGTGTAAGTTATTTTCTTTCCATTATGAGTTGAAATGAATAAAGTATGCTTAAATAACATTAGTGTCAAACAATTTCAATCCAGATCCATACTCAGATTATGTGGCATTCTATCTGGATCCAAACTGTCTATACTGTGTATGAACGCAGATAATAATATTAAACTTCGCAGCCCTTAATATACACTTTCATACCGATGGTAAGGCATTGTTCTTTCACGTCTAATCGAAACTCAACACGAACCATTTTAATATCGAAATGACAGATCTTTTGGAAATAATAACAGCATTTTGGAAAACAGTTTTGATCCTGATCGGACTTCGTATAACCCGGTGTCTGATCTGCCTCCTAACTGTTTGCGTTTGAAATAAGTGTTTTAACACAAGCGCGTTTATTTATTATTCAGGGTACAAACAACTCCGATGTTCACTCTTGCTTGCATTTAGATGGAACAGCACACCCTTAATGAAACGAAAGTCCTTGTCTTGCAAAGGAATTCCAAGTCATCTACGGGGTCTTTAGATAAGGCATATCTCCAATTATTACAATAATTCCGGTATACTATATTTGATATTTGCTTTTGATAGGCTATAGCCCTATCTGAAAGCCAATAGACTTCTTCGGTCCCTGAACATTGTATCCGAGGGTATTATTTGTAATTTGATGTAACCCAAGATACTCACTGTTGGCTATTTGTCCATATGAGAGTAACCTTTTCAACGCAAATTATATCGTCTGCTCTTACCCTGTAATTGCAAAATTGACCGTCTGTCTGAACCCCTTTAACTCTTTCCTCCCTGAAACTTTAAATGGACAATTCCAGTTTCCATCTAAGTCTAGTCCATTTCTGACTTTAAAGGGTTGTTTTTGTCAATGTTTGGCATTGTGACAAACAGTGAAGACCCTGATCAGAGGGCTCCTTTCGGAGCCCTCTGATCAGGGTCTTCACTGTTTGCATAGGACAAGTGCACAATTCACATGTACACTGTTTGAAAAGCACGCCTATATGCGGGACTAGGGCTCAAAGAGTTAATGCCATGGCGTCATCTGATTTAACCCATTTAACCATAGCTACGAGTATACTCGTCCTTTGCAGGGTACATGTGAGGAGCATATTTGTCATATGCAAACCATGAAGACACCTCTCTGATGGGATTTTAAAGAATCCACCTCACCTGCACAATTTTGTCATTTTAAAATACTTTGTAAAATACAACTCTAAATAGTCAACATGAAATAAACTTGATTGGAAAGTGGACATTTTCATTTGAAGCTTCAGGAGTGAATGACTAAAATAAGTGTCTGTTTTTAATCATCATATTAAACATTAAGTTAAATTGATTAAGGTAAAACAGTTCTATGAAGAATCCTGATCAGCCGATGCTTACGTCTTAACGATGCCAAACTGTTTGCAAATAACTATTGTACTTGGAATAAGACAGTGAAGGCATAAACGTTTTAACGCCAAATATATTGTTTACCTTTTTCATCGCTTAATATATTGTCTATCACTATAATCCTTACATCGATATATAGTTTGTAGTTTTTAACCATTTCTGCATGGCAATTAACCCTTAGCCTGCCACTCACGGCTATAGCTCCATATGCAAACAGCTTGGATCCGGATGAGACGCCGAGTAACTCGGCGTCTCATCCGGATCCAAGCTGTTTGACACTCGGACAACATTTTCAGCAATTTTGAGCAACTTAGAAGCACTTTGAAACTTGAAGCAGACGAGAAATATAGCAGACGACAATTTATTTGGCGGGCTAAGGGTTAACGATTGTTTCAATCCTTTAACCGTATTTTGTCTCCTGCTTTGACCCTTTGATCGTTATCGTTTCTCTGCTTCAATACTATTGTTTGCACTAATGTTCAAAACTTAGAAGCTGTTTCACATTAGAAATATAGATACGAGCGTAAACTGTTTCATATTTATAATGTATACTGCTAATGCTAAAAGACAAACTTTACTTGCTTAAATAGCATTTTCTTCAATCGCAAAAGAGTTATTTTTCACCGTTTAAGCAAAGCGAAACACAAACACAATGCAACAACATATAGCAAATGAGAATGTGTTGACAATTTATTTTCATTGGCAGTCTATTAAAAACTGAACGTTCAATAGTGTTGGTGCCTGATTAAAAGGCATGCTATTTGACGTCTGATCTTGTTTGAAACTGTTTACAGTGGGCTGAGTCCCAAATGTTCTCAAGCCTTTGATTGGTCAGATTTGAGCATGAGCTCAAATATAGATTTTGGAAAATGTGTAACGAAACAAAAGAGAAGCTTTGATGACAATGAGTATCGAAACCATGTAGTATGCATATGTTACTACAACACATATTTGAAATAGCCTCACGTGTGCAATGAGGATTTTATGTGAGAGGACCGAGGGAACTTTATATATATTTCAGTCACAAATATTATCAATATCTTTATCATTATTTTAAGAGACTGGCCAAAGGATAATGAATAAAAATATACAATGTATGTGCGTTTATAAACCGTTCGATTCCCGATAAGATGCTATCAGTGATTCTACAGTAAAATGAAAAAACCCGGCTAAAATTTGACATTTGCAACAAGCAAGTTGACAACAAATTCTAAGTAGAATTGTTTGTCAGAGAAATAGTTAATACCAGCGTATCTTTACTGCCTTACCCAAGAAACAATGGCTATTTGCAAACATTTTTGATCTTGATCAGACACTGCGTTACGCGGTGTCTGAGCAGGATCAAACCTGTTGGACACATATGTCAGTATTTGTTAAATCAAAATACATGCACATGTACTGACATTTTAAATTTAAGAAATTAAAAAAAATGTATGTCAGATGACGTCATTGCAGTAAAGGGGTTAGGCATTTGTCAGAGAAGAGTTAAGCGCTCAAGCAAAATTGAAATACAGTAAAACCTCGCTATTACGACCACTAAAACGAAGGCTAATTGAGTGTATAATAGTACAGGTGACATCTTAAAGCAAGGTGACAGTGAAACAGAAAGCTCCTATAGGAGCTTTCTGTTTCACTGTCACCTTGCTTTAAGCGGTCACCTATCGTAAACACCCTAATAATTAACATAATTTAGTGGTCGTAATAGCGAGGTTTTACTGTACACGCTAAATGTAGGAGGAGAATGTGTACCCTTCACAGCTTATTAGACCCGGATGCATAGCTTTGTCAGCCTCGGGCAGTAAATATTGTGAAGTCTGTTAATACGAGCGATTGCCGACAAACGTTGTCGTCTCCGAAACTGGTGGAAGAGTCGTCGGCACAGAATGCCGCACTCCTGTAATTATCCAATACTGATCTTCATCCACGATCCTGTCTTATCGAATTAGGGGTGTAATTAGGGAGTCTGGGAGCACACAATATGAACAGGCCCTTGAAACACACCCAGTGTGCAACGACATCTGTCGGATATTTACCGAATCACTCGGGGATCGTGAAGACCCGCTTCTGACATAAAGAAAACGACCATATCTCACTGGAAACCACCAGGTCATTTCTCAGCAAGCGAGAATTCACATTTTATAAAACTCTAATTCAGTGTGTTTGTTTTGACTAAAATGAAACAATGCCTAACACAATGCACCATATCCGCACATGCATGTGCAACGTGCATGTATATATTTTGGAGTTGACACTAGATTTGATTTCTGTTACTGCTTGTTATCATGCACCCTTCCAGCACAACATAGCTGGGATGTCCATACTGTTTTACCTCCGTCTTTCCGAGCTCACACGCTGGTACTTGCGTAGCTAAAACACATAGTCACATAAGTGAATAACATTAACTTGGCCATCTGGGAATAGGGTTCTAGATCATTTTATTCCAAACGTTTAGAGTAAAAAGATAATAAACTGTTTTGCGACAGGTCACACAAAAGAAAGCAATGGAAATATCTACATATGTACCAGCTTGTGAGTTCGTCTGTCCGCCTGGCCGTCCGTTCATCATACCTGCAGACTGCCAGGTTAAGCAAGTTTTTAATGCTTGCCATTCAAGCAGATAATGGATGTTCTTTTTGCCTTAAGTTTGTAATAGATGTGGTGTAAACTTGTACATGTACAGTGGAGAATCTGTTATTCTTTCCCAATAAACGCGTTTACGCTAAAACTATTATTTGCAGTGCAAACAGTTTGGAGCCAGATCAGACGCCGGGTAACCCGGCGTCTGATCAGGCTCCAAACTGTTTGCCACCAAGACAAACAAGAATTATCAGAATTGTCCAAAAGTTGTTCTTTTCTACGTTTTAGTGTTTTGCGTTTGCGTACGTTTGCGTTTAAACGGGAAAGAATAACAGATTCTCCACTGTATGTAAAGTGAAGTATGTCGCGATGACATCATTGTCTAACCCCATCTATGTCAGACTTCATGTGTTACAACTGTCGTCCACTTTTAAAGTTCAAGTTTTAACTTTAGGTGAATTTACTAAAATAGTGCCGTTATAAGTGTCAAGCAGTTTGGATCCTGATCAGAGTCCGCGTTACGCGGCGTCTGGCAAGTATTCAAACTGTTTGCAACTGGACATTGTACTCTATAGGTAAGGCAGTAACGTGTATAACTAACACAATTGTAGTTTCTCATATTTTTAGTGATCTTGCGCGAGATTTTAAGGACAGAGGTATGGTATTCTTAATATAAATCATATTTAAGTCGGCCAATAACAAACAATGAAAGTGATAGAAATTCCTTTCAAACAAAGTAATAGATTAATAAAAAACTTTAAGCTTATTGAGATCTGCTCAATAACATATACTTCTACAGCCTAGAAGACCTTGTTTTTGCCAATCAATGCTAAAACAAGTTGTCCAAATCAAACAGTTTGGAGCATGGACCTGATCGGGCTCCCAACTATTTGCATTTCAGATAAAGATACGTTGTCAAATTGTCAAAAACCTGCTATTTCCTACATTTTAGACATTGCGTTTGGGTTTCGCTTTGTTTAATGATAACGTCTTCTTCACTGTATACATTTCAATTAATGTGGATTTGCAAAAACAAACCCCACAAAACAATTGAAAAAAGAGTAATAATAACATCGGTAAAAATGAATAGATATTAAAAAACAGAACAACAAATTAAAGCAACGTACAAGATAGCAAGATATTACTGGAGTTGTAATAAAAACTATTTTTTATGTAAAGTTTAAATAGAAGTGTTATCACTACACGACACTTGTTTAAAGCAGGTGATTACATGGTAGTGAAAGGGTTAAGATGTTTACAGAATAGTGTTGCACAGTCCTGCAACATCATACTGCGGATACTTGACCGTTTGTGATATACAAGGATAATGTCAGTAAAATATTTCCAAATTCAGAACAAATCCCTCTCATTACATAATATGCTGTACAAGAGTAACTAGGTAAGAGGTTGTTTCATTTGAATTATCAAATGTAACCCCTTTACTTCCTGACACATATTTCTTAAATCAAAATACCTAAAATGTAAATGACGTCGTGTCAGTGAAGGAGGATAAATGAAACTGCTTTATTGGTTTAACGGCTAATTCTACACATAGTATATTCGATAGCTTTTAAAAAAAAATAAAAAAATAAGAATCAAAACTGAAAAAATATATACAACCGAAGTGCAAATATAGTATCTAAATGGTTCAACGATACTGATCACAGTTTCTCAATCATACAATTACTCAAAACTAGGAGTCAAGACTTCTGAACAATAGTGTTTTGAAATTGTTCTTAAAACCCACTGATTTAGAATTTCTGACATGCAATGGTAGATTGTCCTTGAAACTTGGTCAAACGGTTCTAAAAGCTTTATCAGCAGTTGTACGTTTGTTAAATGGAACATTGCAACAACCTGTTACAGAATCTCGGGATCTTAATCCACGTAACAGCTCTTGTAACCTGTTCTGTTTGTTAAGAAAATTATTGTCCGGCTGTAATGGTTAGTGCATATGGTAAAAGCATTGTTTTGAACTACCATACTTGTTTTAAAAGAGATTTACATAGTTTTAATTATTTGTATGTCTGTCAAATCACACTGAAGGACTCCGTACAAGATAGAATTATAATAAACTAATTGTGGAAAGACTAACAATAGAACACGCATCTCGGTAGCATCTTTGGGGATATATTTTCTTTTGTTTTCACACTGAGGTAATTAAGCATGGCTCTTTGACAACTTTTTTAGCATGCCCTTTGAAATTGAGGTTCCGCTTGAGTACCTACTTAACAGGTTAAATTTGTGTCACCAGCAATGTCTATCCGTGTGTTGGCTTTGTGATCGTCGGCAAAGTCGTACACCGAAATTGGTTTCGGAATTAACTTGAATAATGTTCCAGCATATGTTAAAAACAGTCATGGACCTAACCAACTACCCTGGAGTATACTACATTATAATGTGCGTAGATGTAATTCATCGGTCACCGTTGTGTGCATTTCAAAAAAGGGAATTGAAAGATTATGTCTTAGGGAATGATGTTTCTACGAGTGTAACCATGTATGTTGTACCAAAGGAAGGCATTGATAAACAGCGTTAATCCAGATGAGACATCACAATATGAAGCGTCGCATCCGTGTCTGCAATGCTTGCCATGATACATGTTAATAATGTTAATTGCATAAAATAAATGCATTGGCTCTTAAACATCCTGAAAATTGAAACCCTGAAAACCGAGTACGTTAAAAACTACTGTCTTTACTTTGGTTTCAAAGCCACATATAACTTAAAACAAAAAATAGGAAGGGTTGTCAAAATGTTTTGATCCTGATTAGACCCCACGTAATAGAAATCCAAACTATTTACAAGTTTGACAGAAGTCGCTTTTTGGCAGTGAAAGGCTTATATAATTATATTACACAACTTTTACACACTTATGAAATCAGAGTCTGGTTAAACCATATTGCAGGGCTGCTATTTCTCCGGATTTTTCCGAAATCTTCGGATTTCTTTTCAAGAACATGGTAGCTTAAAGCAGGCTGAAAGTAAAGCAGAATGCGCCTTAAGGCGCATTCTACTTTACTTCCAGCCTGCTTTAAGTAGTCACGTGTCAACAAAAGTAGAAACAGGCTATGGGATAAAGGTACGATTCGTAAAATCGGACTTGAAAAAAAGAAAATTTTGAAATCTTAGGATTTGTTATGTCAACTTGTGGCAGCCCTGATATTGTTGTAGTACATGGTATTTTCCCGGTCCGACATTTCATTATTTAAAGAGGTTTTCGGCGGAAAACCCGAAAATCTAATTCAAGATCAGTGTCGAGAGACTCTGGAGGCAGCCAGTACACGAAACGCATCCAATCAAAACCGCTTATTTCATTAGCTCCGATACTGTCTATGTGAGAGGAAATGAACAAAGTCGGACCTCTGTCAACGATGCTTCACAGTTTAACGAAGCAGACGAAAAATAATTGTTGGTTGTGGAAAGTTATCAAAAATATCTCCAGCAGCGCAGAAGAGATTGTTGCTAGTTGTTATAATAGAAAGCTCATTTCCCTTCAGCGATGAGAATCTTTCTCATTTAAAAGATCTCCGAATTTTCTTCTCCAGAACGATTTGATTCAATTACTCGCGTAATACTCAAGGCCTACATTTGATTATGAGCCGTGAGATAGGGGGAATAATTTGTAAAACGTTCATTATCTTTGTAATCATAGTTGTATGAAAAATATTTAATCATCGCTTGTTAGATCAATAAAATAGAAGAGATGAATACCGTTCTTTTGGACCCGAAGGGGGCAAATCGGAAATGGTCAATTTGTACTACGGCCTTATTAAAATAACGAAAGCGACAGCAATAACACGACAAGCATGATGGAAAATATCAGCTTAAATCCTTCACAAGTACTGAACGTATGGAACATTGTCGTGTTTACTATAGCTGAGACATTGCGAAATAGTTGCGCCAATAAATTAACTTTTAAAAAAGTTTCTCAACTTGTTTTTCCCCGCCAAATTTGTCGTGGGAGTGTTATCCCTTCACCGACTTATTTTCGCCAGCTTCAATATCGTTGTCTGTATTATCGTTTCAACGTTAGATTAACCCTTTGCCTCATAGAATCGCCTTTTAGCGCATTTAATTTATTCCTCCACTGAAGATAATAGTTCAAATTGATACAGTCAAAGAAATATTACCTTTATACTAGCAGATGGCGCATTCTGCTTTACTTTCAACCTGTTTTAAAGTGGTCACATGTCTTCAAATCTAGAAACAAGCTATGGGGTAATGGATAAAAGGCACCATGATTGACGATACACGTGTCAAACAGATTTTATCCTCACGTCTGATCTGGATCCAAACAGTTTGCAAAGTTGACTAAGCGAAACTAAACGTAACGCTATTATGTTTGGAAATATACAGAATAACATGTTTTGAAAATGATACCAATTTGAATACAAAGCCTGACGGAACACATTGATTCCAGGCTGTTATGGACATTCGTTTTTGAAGCATAGTGACCTTTAACATGGAGAAGACAATTCGTTCCAAATTATTATTATTATTATTATTATTATACCAGATTTATATAGCGCTCTTTTCACACAGGGATCGTGCGTTCAAAAGCGCTTTACATGCATGAAATAACACATATGTACCTATAAATCGAGAAAAGACAAAATAACTACAATTAGATCTGAAATAAAACATGAATAAACATATAAAAGACAGTCCCCCAAAACGGCGATCACATTACCCCCATCAATCAGCAATGAACCGACCGGCTAAGTATTGCCGACTGATATAAATAATGGTAGAGCGCCCAATGCAGGCCATCGAAAAAACACAAATAACTATAATTAGATCTAAAATAAATAAGAATAAACATACAAAAGACAGCCCCCAAAATGGCGATCACACTACCCCCATCAATCAGCAATGAGCCAACCGGCTAAAGATTGCCGACCAATAGAAATAATAGCAGAGCGCCCAATGCAGGCCATCTAATGTAACATAACTAGGAAAAATAGCATGCGACCATAACTAAAAACTCTATAGAAGATCAATGACATGATTAAAAATGGTGAAAGCTGTCCAAGAATTATACCACAGACCCCGCCAGCTGGTTTCAAAAGAGATCAGAGCCATATCCCTACCATCAAAGATCCACTAGACAGGCATTGGTCAACGGTACAACCCCAGAGCTAAAAATTAGACCCATAACATATACAGAATGAACACAGCCCTAGGGTAGCAGTCATCTACCCTTTCCATCCCACACCCGCGGGACCTACATGTTCCATGGCTGAAATCACACCCTTACTTTATAAAACATCAAGATAAGAAGCTGTCCCTGAATTATACCGCAAACCCCAAGCCAGTCGGTTTCAAAGAGATCAGGGGCAATCCCTACCATCAAGATCCACCGAACAGGCATGGGTTCTTGCGGACACTTTTTATTTCCATTGAATAAATACGAAAGAAGACTCAAGCAGGAAACGCAACACAAACAATACACCCATCTCTAAAGCAGAACACACACAGCCATACCATAACAAACACACACACACACACACACACAACCACACACACACGCAATACCATTCCTTCATCCACACACTAAATAGAAAACAACACGCAAGACAAACATAAAGCTAAGTGAACATAGGAGCCCGCCTTGGTACGGTCAGTAGCAATCAATAATCAACCCGTTTGGAGCCACATCTGACTCCAAGCCGTTTGCCTCCGATGAAAATAAATCGACATCATTTTCTACATTCAATTAGAAGTTGAATTACCTTGCGTTCCGTTTACACTGTAAATAATAACGTATTTTCCACTTTACAAATGAGCTATGCCATTACAAAACCTGTCTTATTGCATTGCAAACAGTGGAGATCAAGACCAGCCACCGCGTCTAAGACACTGTTTAATACCCACATGCATCAAAGGCATTTTATATTGCTGTAGCTGTATTATATACGGTATTTGGCGCTGTATACAGTGGAGAATCTGTTATTCTTTCCCAATAAACGCGTTTACGCTAGAACTATTATTTGCAGTGCAAACAGTTTGGAGCCAGATCAGACGCCGGGTAACCCGGCGTCTGATCAGGCTCCAAACTGTTTGCCACCAAGATAAACAAGAATTATCAGAATTGTCCAAAAGTTGTTCTTTTCTACGTTTTAGTGTTTTGCGTTTGCGTACGTTTGCGTTTAAACGGGAAAGAATAACAGATTCTCCACTGTACCAAACTCAAATGCAGAGCATGGGCTGACAACAGTGCTTCGTCTGTATTGCAATAAGGTTGGTGTTGTAATGTTTTACTGGGAAGGATTAGTGTTTGCTTGGTATACATCTTACACTCTTTGCTTGATATAGTACTATTGTTATAGCGTAGAAAACATTATTCTGTCCCGTTTAAACACAACAAAACGCAAACACAATACAATTAAAATGAAGACAATTACAAATTACAACATTTGACAATTATAACTAATCCGATTTATTTTTATCTGCGTGGAAAACGGTTTGGAGCCTGATCTTGCCTCCAAATTGCTTGCAGTGGACAGAGGTTTATCAGCATTTAATAATGTATCTATAGGGCATAATGACTTTTTCGCAAATATACTTTCTATACACACCACATGCTTCTCATGGTCTGGCAGCAATTGTTAAATGAACTACGTCTCTAAGTCAGCTTAATCGTCAATATTGATACTAGGGCTGACGGTCTGAATCAACAACCAGGATCTTATTAACCTAAACCGAGTGACAGGTACATATACATATGTACTTATACAGCGATCCTATATTGTTGGTAATCCTCCTGTTTTGACAAGACTCTTGTTAGTATATATTATATCGCCTTTAATCAGGTAACCTTGCTGTCGATTGCGTTCTAAGCTGCAAGCAGAGGTTCAGATGTTTGTATTTCTTTTATTTATTAACTTACTATATATACAGTAAGTCTCCGATATTACAATCACTCGTAATAAGTGTTTTGATGTTTAAGAGAGGTTGCAGTTTAAAGCAAGAGAAATTTAAAGCAGAAAACTCCTGATGGAGCTTTCTGCTTTAAATTCATCCTGTTGTAAGGACTCATTTCTCGTAAAACCTATATCAATTGTTTTAAGTGGTTGAATAGCGAGGTTTTATTATATTTGTACATGCACGGTCAAAGTGACACTCAATGTCAACTGTCTTCTTTATTTTCATTATTGCTTTTAAATATACATGTACACGTAGTATCTTATTAACAAGCGTCTATGAGAGATTAAGTATAAAAGGCGCCGTTTTCTTTCTGGTCTTTATATATGTTTGTGTTTGATAATTGATCGAACCTTTTAACATATTGATTGATTCATAAATCAATGACAATTGATAGTTTGATACATTTATATTTATGGTAATGCTGAACTCGTATATTTATTTTACAAATTACATATTAAAATAGAGAATGTATTTATTATAAGTTTATTCATGCACATATTTGTCGCGGCTGCCATCAATTGATAAGTTGATCCTAAAAGTTTCTTTTCTTCATGAGCGAGTTAATGCGCATTCTGCTTTTTTCAACCTGCATTAATGTTCCATCTGCTAGGATAAACTTTGAATCCGAAGATTTCGGAAAAATCCGGAGAAACGGCAGCCCTGATTTGTTAATTTCTATCTCATGCAATATTTGATTTTTGCAATTTGCTTCTTCCGTGTCTACAGTACGTCACACAACATTGATACTTTATAGCACTTGCAGCTTTCTAAAATGATGTGCAATATGAAAATTGCGTTATAAGAGACTAAATTTCAGATGGCAACGTGATAGTTTAAAAACAACAATAAAAAGAAAACATTTAGGATAAAAGAAACATATACCGAGTAGTGTTCGGCCATGAGCATGTGCCCATTTATGCCTGGTTATTGCAATGAAATCTACCTATGTGCTTGCTGGAAGACTGCATTATAAATACATGTATACAATCATGATCGAAAAACACTGTTGTGTTTGTTTATACAGCAGTTCATTACATATGAAATATATGAAATAACACAATGCGCAGACCCTGGTGAGCCGCCGTGTAATTGATATCTAAATATACAGTAAAACGTTAACAGTTATTATTCTATTTTCTATATAACACTAGTGTTCATTACTTTCATATAGTACTACACAGTACACTGTCGTTTTTGCCTTAAATTTACATTGGTATAAGTGTAGCAATATACAAAAGCAGAAACATAGAATGGCAAAAGAGCATATAAATCTACTAGTACTAAATTGACGGTCGCTAAGCGACAATGTCTGTTTCCATCCTTTTCATTTTACTTCGCCGCTGCTCTCCATTCATTTCTTGGGTCCAACTTAATGTTTCTCTGCAATTAGCAGTTTACAGAAACATGAAATGGCAGAAGAGCATAGAAATATTCGATTGTGTACATGTATATGGTAAATAACATAATTATGCATATTTATGCTGTTATAGTTAAACCGTTCGTATAGTACGAACATATTTGCGATATGTGTGTTCGTATTTACACGTGTTGCTTTGAGAGGCACTGAACTCTCAAAAGTCAGGTGGGGTATGAACGGAAATAATACAGAAAGATGCTTTAGGAGCGCTTTGCTTTGCATTCGTTCTACATTTGGCAGTCAATGAATGAACATAATTTATTATTTGATTGTACTATCATGATTATGTTGATGCTGATTGGCTGTAATAAGGAACAACAAATGTTTACTTTACTACTCATAAGTCATAAATCTTTCAAACTACCTGTGTATTGAAATCAACGTTTGAATGGTCGTCGAAGACAAATTTTAAACTTTATCCTGCTGATATCGTATATTGATATTTTTTTAAAAAGAAAAGAAAAGTGTAGACCCAGACTTAAAGCTCCTGAATATGCTGTCTGATCGCGACCGGCACTGTTCACCTATAGGATGAGTCTGACATGAGTTTTTACTCTTTCATGAGGAAAATCTTACTTATCTTATCAGCCAATTGTTACAGTTTAGGTGAAATACCGCTTAAATCGACCTTTTCGGTATTTCATTTGTTTAAATTTGATCAATCGATCTCGCTAACATGGAACATATCCGTATTTAAAAGTAAAAAAACGTGTCTTAGCCACGTTTTAACTTTGAAATATGGATATGTTCAAACTAGAGCGAGTTCGAATTATCGAGTTTCTACTAAATTATGAATATACAGCGGGCTAAGGGTTCAGGTACCTTGCAAGATGATTGTTTTAAATAGTAGGGATATTCCCATGGAAACCTTTTCATTAAACATCTTCCGGAACATTATGTTTAGTTTCGTATTAACGGGTAAGAATAACGTCTCCCCTATTTTGTGATACAGTGAAGTAGACGTTATTTATTCCTCAATAAACACGTGGATGGTAAAAACCCTTTGTGTCCATTCTTTTAGCCATTGCAAACAGTTTGAAGCCAGACCAGATGTTGAGTAAGACCAGGTTTCGAACCGTTTACCACTCTAATGATAAAGTCGTCAACAGTTCCAAAGAGTTGTTATTTTCTCCATTTTATTGCATTTTGTTTGCGTTTAGGTTTCGTTTAACCATTATCATGCAAAGTGCGACTTGGCTATTATTTGCAAACAATTTGGACCCAGATCAGACGCCGCGTTACGCCGCGTCTGTTCTGGATCCGAACTGTTTGTCACCTATATTCCTCTTTTCCTTAGAACGAAAACCATTCAAAGTAATCTAAATACATTTTCGCAGACGATATATCTAAAGCAGACGACAATTCAGAATGAAAAGGGTTAAAAGAGAAAGGATAATGTCTCCCCTACCCACTGTGTGATAGGTCTATGAAACGGGCCTCTAGATCCCCAAGGTCGTATCGGTGCTATTTCTCAGGCGGTGTGAATAAAACCTAAGTAATTTACTTTGGCCGTGTTGGGTTTCAGATTAAAGAAACCTACACCCTCTTATTATTATCCGCGTCTCGATGATCTAGACTGATACAAGGATCGGATACCAATTAAAATGTTTCGTTTTAGGCGCATCATTTAATATCTGCAAATATTGCTGGTATACAAAATGGCGAACTCAAGAAGTGCCGTATATAGTACAATAAAGAACAGGATAATACCGTCTTGGGTTTCATTGCGAGAGTGTAACAAAGGTGGGGGATCCTATTAAAATTAGTCGGAAATCAGACATGCCATTTAGAAGTGTCATGAAATAACATACCTAACGTCTTACTTGATGCCGGTGCTACAATACCCCATGTCAGTTTTAATGACAAGAAAACCACCCCCTATAATAATTAGTCTTAAAAATGCGTACACGTTTTCAGGGAGAAACACAAACGAGCAAGAACGTGGATTTTAGCTGGATTTCAGATTATCATATACATGTGGATACTACAGTAACATTCTACTACAATCAAACTTGTTTTAAGTGTCCGTTCTTTGAAATGTATATGATATAGTGCTTCCTCTCTACAACGGCCCTCCCAACAACGAATCCCTTTTTACAACGACCCTTGCCGCGGTTCCCTAAACAGAACAGTTATGTCTTACGCTTTTACTGCTACAATATTGTCTGCTTAAAACTGTGGTCTGATATTTTTTCTCAAAGTTACATAATGGACATTTTGACATAAAAATCTTAATGACGAGTGACAAACAGCTTGAATCCAGATCAGACGCCGCGCTATTACGCGGCGTCTGATCTTGATTCAATCTGTTTGCAAATGTAAGCCAGTTTCCCTCCCTATAACGACACCCTCCGAAACAGCGCACACACTTTCTGTCTCCCAATTGGTGTCGTTGAAGAGAGGAAGCAATTTAAGTGTACCAGTAGATCTCTAGACAGGTTACTGCTTAATACACAGCAAGCTAGAAAAAGACCATTCAAAAGATATATGTTTCACATTTGTTCTGCATTAAACTGTAGTCTGTGTAAAAGTTGCTAGATTGACATAGAAATGTTCATTTTTAACCCTTCTATTGAATATTCATATATAAAACTCCGTCCATTATGAATATCTATTATTTAAACTATATATATTACATTGACTATTACAATCCCTCCAGAAGAGCGTACAACTTCATGCCAAACAGATTCAAAAGATGTCTGTTTCACAGAACCCTTCTATTGAATATTCATATACATGAATAAAACTCCGTCCACTATGAATATCTATCATTTAAACTACATGTATTACATTGACTAATAGAACCTCTTTAAAGAGCGTGCACCTTCATTCCAAACATATCTTATATGAAAATAGAGCATACCCTGATCAGACAGCTCCTTTGGGAGTTGTCTTATCTTGATCTCGCGGTTTATCCCAAAAAGAGCAATAAATGCTAAAAGCTGGAGACAGTTTGATCTATCCTAAGCGCTAGTGCGAACAAATAACTATTTTTGAAAATACAAAAAATCAAATTCTAAAACATGTAAGGAATCTGACTATGTAAGAGTCTGGCATCGCATGTTGGTCGTTCTGGCAAAAATAAAAATGAAAATCGCGCATACACCTCCTCACAATGTAGCCAATATCTATAGACATTGGTTATACATAAATATGGCCAGGTATTTATTACAACTCGCAATATTGTTGGAAAGAAAATATTTCCCCTTTTTATGCAGTATTAATTGATGCAACCATAAAACTCAAAACTAGTACCGTCGTCAGGTGTTGTACCTTTGGATTTTTAACTGTAAGTTATTTAGTAGTCTCGTTTTAGTGTTCTTTGCACAAAATATGAATGATTTTATTCTGAACTATACGCGGTATTATTAACCATTTAGGTTAAAATCTCTTTTGTAAGTGCATACAGTGGTAAATGCAATGAGCTGTTGAAATCAAGGGAAATGTTATTTTCTCCAATTAAACATGTTTGTGCTAAAACTATTATTTCCATTGCAAACAATTTGAAGTCAGATCATAAGCAGGGTAACCAAGCGTCCGACAAGGTCCTAAACTGCTTGCCACTTTTTCAAAAAATATATCGTCAGAATACACATTTCATTGTTTTGCATTGCATCGCGTTTACGTTTATATTCGAATAAACGGTACAAAATAAAGTGTCCTTACTGTATTTACAGTAGCGCTGTTTTACTTTATTTTAACCCCTTCACTGTCTTACCCCAAGCACACTAGTAAATTGAAAACAGTTTGGGTCCTGATCAGACGCCGCGTAACGCGGCGTCAAAATAACTAAATATTTAATTTTAGAAATAAAAGCAGACGACAATTGTTTAAAATTGATGACGTAATGGCAGTGAAGGGGTTAATCGCGTCACGCGAGTCGTCTTTCCTTTGTTCTAATCATCTATAGCTCTTTGCCATATGTTTCTTACCAAGGTAACAAATCATTTTTCTTAACCAATTTACCTCCACATTTCCTCGTGGTGGCCATTATTGTCACGTTCTGTAATCACGTGTTACTTTTCAACACATCTTCAATAATAGAGGTGATAGTAGTGGTTAGCAGTTTTCCACCTCCAGCAGAGAAGAGTTTAAACCTTTAAATAATGGAGACAAGCATTGAAGACTTTTGCAAACAGTTTCAATCCAGATCAGGCCTTATAAAAATACAAGGCCTGTTCAGAATCTAAACAGTTTTCATACCGATAGATTTAATATGTTTGCATAACATAGAACAGAGAGTTCAATTCAAAATTTCAGCAGAAGATATTTTAGCAGATTATGTTTATTTAGAATCAACAGGGCTACTAACAGAACATGGCAAGAAACGCAACTGCAATTGGAGACGTAATTCGACCAGTGTCAACGCTTCAAAACTAGACGTGTTTAAGTATGTTTATGATTGCACCTTTTAAGTTTCAAGAGAAAGTGTCACCCGGTAGACTTTGTGTATAATGATTCATAGGCTAAATGAACAAAAGAAAGTATACCTTGTAGATCTATCTACTTTGCCTTCTAAATTTAATTGTATACCATTAGATACATGTACGTTCGCAGTGAATAAAGCATTTGTTTGATACAAATTATGAAATACCATTATTTGATATTTATTTTAATTTGTCCTCAATATTACAGTGGAATAAGCGCTATTTTTCTCCGTCATAAGAATGTGTACAGTGGAGAAGACGTTATTCTTTCCCAATAAACGCGTTTTCGCTAAAACTATTTGTTCAATTGCTAACCGTTTGGAGCCTGGTCAGACGCCGGGTAACCCGATGTCTGATCAGGCTCCAAACTGTTTGCCACTCAGACTTAAATAAATTGTGAGAAATGTCAAAACGTTGTTATTTTCTACATTTTAGTCCATTGCGTTTGCGTTTCGATTGTGTTTAAACGGGAAAGAATAACGTCGTTTCCACTGTAGCCATAAAGGATGTCCATTGCAAACAGTTTGGAATAAGATCAGGCATCGAATAATTTGGCGTCTGAGCAGTCCCAAATTCTTTAAAACTAAGATTAACACACTCAACTCTAGCGACGAGTATACCCGTGTTTTAGAAACAGTGTACCTCTGAGGATTACACTTGTCCCATGTAAACAGTGTATATTCTGATCAGAGTGCTCATTAAGGAGCCTTGTGATCAGGGTCTACACTGTTTGTCATTTTGAAATATATTGTTAAAATCAACACTAAATACTAGTAAATAGTCAAAAATGGAATTGTCTTATTTTGAAATTGGAACTGTCCATTAAAAGGTTCATGGTATAGTTAGTTAACCCTTTGAGCCCTAGTCCCGCATATAGGCGTCCTTTTCAAACAGTGTACATGTGAATAGTATACTTGTCCTGTGCAAACAGTGAAGACCCAGATCAGAGGGCTCCGAAAGGAGCCCTCTGATCTGGTTCTTCACTGTTTGTCATAATGCAAATCACTGACATAAACAACCCTTAAAAGTCAGAAATGGACTGGACTAAAATGGAAACTGGAATTGTCCATTTGAAGTTTCAGGGAGGAAAGAGTTAAAGTATTAGGGTAAAACTTTTATTTTCAAAAATGTATCTACATTGATATTGATCTGAAGTCAATAATACAATGTAATTTCTAGGAAAGGTAACTATCCATATTATGTGGATTACAATCAACAAAAACCACGAAAAACAATATACAGTGTTCTTCTTTGATCTATAGTCTGCTATGCATATGTATTTCAAAGTTTGTTTTCTTTGACCTTTTTACATCGGAAAACACGCTATTAGTTTGCAATACTGTTTGTGTTATAGTACTAAAACTTAACAGCACTTAAGCACGTACCGCTGTCTTTGGTTGTCATTGATTGTCACCGGTTACGGTAGCTGTGAACATCATGAGCGGCCCCTGATTGTGAACCGGGTTATTCCAACGGCGCCGTGATCAACAGGTGATCATATTATGCTGGCCGCATATTAGATAGGGTATTGAACATGTCCAAGACGCGATAAACATGCTGTTATATTATAAAATCCCTCTATTACGACTTTTAAAGTCTGTTAATTATTAGGCGTTTACGACAGGTGACTGATTAAAGCAAGGTGACAGTAACTCTGAAATCTCCTTTAGTAGCTTTCTGGTTTACCTTTGCCTTGATTTAAGCTGATATACAAACAATTAGCATGCGATTTAGTTGTCGTGATTGAGAGTTTTACCTGTAGTTATGTTTTTAACGTTAACCCTTTAGTTAGTTCAAACGTATGTATTTCAGAAAAGAGTACAGAATACTTAATTGATGCAATATTTTTCATTGTCGGATTTATTAGAGCTTATTCAGTTATTCTTGCAATTAAAAATACATTAAAGCTGCAGTTTATAGATCTAAAATATTCAATAGAATATCTACATGTATGCTCATTGTTATGATTTAATACAAATACATAATTATGGTAGTACTTGTATAGTTCTTGCAGACAACAATACTGAAGCAGACGACAAAAAAGCGGCGAAGGGGTAAAAATATGCCGAATAATTTGGCGCCAAAATGGTTAAACATAACTAAATTTTGCATTTTAGGCTTTTGTGTGAGACCATGCGTTCTCTCCGGCTTTCTGTTTCCATTCTTTGATTTGTTTATATATGCTGTAAGCATCCGTCTTATTGTTGGCTCTGTGACAATTGTAAATTTTCAAAATCATGTAACACCTTGCATCCACTCCAACTTGTATACAAACACGTGGAAGTGGGTGGGGTAAGACAGTAGCGACCTTCCTGGTCATGTTTGGTTATCCTATTCAGCGCAAAACGCGACTAGATTTACATTTGAAAAAACAGTTTGAATCCTGATCATACGCCGAGTTACTCGGCGTCTGATCAGGATCTAAACTGTTTCATACTCGTTTAAATGTTGCTTCACTAAATATACCTAAAAATATACAATTCTAAGAACAAATATAGCCACCATTTATAAAGCAGACGATAGTTAAGGGTTAAGGATAATATATTGACGCTAGTCAAATATTTGGCTGGAAAGAATTCATTATTGCTTATAACACAAAATATTAAATAATTAAACAGTTGCTGGGTATTAAATATTATCCTACCTCAGAGTGAAACAAATACTGTAAATACAGGGTCTTTTGTAAATATTATACGGGTAGTAGGAATCAGGGTTTTGTTTAAACAGGCGCCGGTTTTAACGCCGCGTCAATGGGACGATTATAAAACCGTGTTTAAAGTCGGGTATCGTTTTACCCGGCTCGCTTCCTATCTTTAATCTGGAATCAAAAGATTGTATAAGGATCTAACTAAAGCTTGTTGACTTAATTGGGCACAAGTGTTTTGGTGAATGACGGTATAAACGGCCTTTAAACGAGGTTATATTCGTGATTGTAACATCACCGCCACTGCTGCTTCTGAAGGATTTATTTCATTATAAAGTTGTTTCTTTCCTATTAACCCATATACTGTCATGACGTCATCCGCTCTAAACAATTATCGTCTGCTTTTATTTCTCAAATTTAATTTTATATATATTTTGGCTTAAGAAATTTTGAAATGAGTGTCAAACAGTTTGGATCCTGATCAGACGCCGCGTTACGCGGCGTCTGATCATGATAAAAATGTTTGCAAATAACTATTTTACCCGGGGTGAAGGGATTAACTTCATTCCTTTGAACGCTAAGAAATATTGTCGTCTGCAACTACAGTAGTCTGCTGTTCTGTTATAAAATTAACTTTTAAAACATTCTTTTCAAAATAATGTCAGAGGGTCAAACAGTTTGGATCCTAGTGAGTCGCGTCTGGATTCAGACTGTTTTCATTTCGCAAAGGTATTTGCGGTTTTGCTGTTTGGCGTGCAAATATTTAAACATGCGCTGAACAATTTTGTTATTATTTTTGCAAAGAGTTTGACTTAAGATAAGACACCGAGTATTTTGGCGTCTCATCCGTTTTCAAAATGTTTGATACCCTGATGATACACAAAGATACATATACCTAGAGAAATGATAGATAAATCAGTCTTCGAGAAATGCTGCAGATGACAAAATGTGTAAATGTATACGGAAATTGTCAATGATTAACCCGTTTGTGCCTAGCATCACCATAAATGGGGCATATGCAAACAGTGCAGACTCAGAGCACACGCCGCATAATGCGGCGTGTGCTCTGCGATTGAACTGTTTGCTAAAAGGAATTTCTTTAATAAATAAATGAAAGTAAGAATTTAGACCAGGCACCCCTTGAATGCAAATGGAGTGATCCAATATGTAAGCATGGAAGTATTCGCTTGGCATAAATGGGTTAAGCGATTCTAGCTATATTTGCATATTTGTTAAAGCCGCATTGTGTTATTAGGATACCTGAATTAAACGAATGAAAAGAAAACCAGAAGATCAATAGTGAAAATTCTGAAAGCACTGTTTTTATTTTTATATGTCTTTGATAGTAAAGGATTTGTAACTGTTTATATACACTTGAATATTATGTCATGCATATTTGGAGATAATCTACATGTATACATATGGTCTATGACTTTCATTCAACAATCTCAAGGGAACTTTTTTTTTCAAAAGCCATTGAATCGACAAACCTCGATGCTGCCGTATTTGACAGCAGCATACCACTCTCCTGCTCCGGAAATTATTCATACACAACAGAAAGTGGAGGTAGATTCTACTGTTTTTATGAATATCATGTTTACATCAGAATGTAGTTTTATTCGCTATAAGTTAAACAATTTCAAATTGTTTTCATTGTTTCGTTTAGTACATTTCTCAAAATTAACCGATTTGTGATTTATTCGTTCTTTGAATATATCCGATATTGAGTGTTGTTTTCTTAAGCGATGAGGACTGAGTCAAAGTCTTGAACTCGACTACAGAGGTTGAAACCATTAAAAAATGTTCAAAGGACTAGAGGCTACTGGATTCATATTCATATTGCAGAACGCCCCTACATTAAGTTACCATCTGTCTTAAACGATTGTCATTTCAATTTTGTTTCAAGACGATTCCAAAGAGATGTCACAAGAGAGGATTATATGGAAAGATAAGAAATAATTGAGAATTTAATATAGATCTAACTGACTTACAACAATATTCGTCAAACGACGTTTCGTAAGACGGGTACATGGTTTGTGTAAGATATCGTCCGATGGTGGTAGTCACCGGTTCTCGCGGGGTAGTGTGTAGCAACCCGTCTTCCCTAAATAAACAGCATTGTCGAAAAATATCCAAGAACTGTCTTAAACATGGAACATAGCCCTTCATTTTAACGGTTTAGCGATGGGCATTTAGTTTTACAGTGGAGAAGACGTGCTAGAAACCTTATTTCTAAAATTGCAAACAGTTTGGAGCCAGATCAGACACCCTGTTACTATTCCACTGTCAATAGCGCAAACGTTTGTTTTTGCAAACAGTGTGTATCTAGATCAGACGTCGTGTAAAGCGGCGTCTGGTCAATATCCAAACTCTTTGACACTCAATTCGATAGTTTTAGTCAAAATACTACGAATGTAATGTTTCGACAACATGGCAGACGACACATTATACGTCAGTAAACGAGTTAAAGAGAAATGAGTTTTCTCGCTGTATTGTCTATTCTCTCACGGTTGCTGTTTCCTGTAGATAAACATATCGTTTGCGAAGTTGCTTTATATATTTCGGAATGTTTTGAGATTTCTATGATACATGATATTCTTTGGGTTTATATGTCATAACAATCACGTCACTTCATCCCCCACTTGTACCCTCATGAAAGAAAAACTTTGTTAGTTCAAACAGTTCTGTAACCGCTTAAGTTAATCAGATACAGTCAACCATGTGTTTAACGACCATTTACATGTATTTACCTGCGTACGACAGAATATTTAAGGTACATCGATCCTCTATATCTCGAACTCACTTACCCTTTCACTCTCAAATTATTCGTGAGACTTTTACCCCTTCACCGTTTCATTGTCGTCTGCTTCAATTTTGTTGCCTGCAATGTCGTTTCAAAGTTAAAAAATAAGGCAGTATGACTGAAGAAATTTCAAAACGAGTGTCAAACAGTTTGGGTCCTGATCAGACGCCGCGTTACGCAAACTGGACCCAAACTGTTTGCAATCGCGCATCAAAGCGTCATTGAGAGTGAAAAGGTTAAGTAGAATTTACCCGTATTTCGACGTTGAAACATGGCTTTGTTCGACTAAGTCGAGCTCGAGTTATCGGACTTTAGAACGGTGGAAATACAGGTTAATTCGACTTCAGTGATTTCGAGACTTCAAGGTTCGGCGAGTTTATTTACAAAATGCATATTAAAACAAATGAAGATTACTACTATTCTACAGTTTTTTCTACGGTAAGTAGTCACCTGTATTTAAAAAGTTTAAAGACAAAACTGCTTACTGATTGATATTTTGCTAAACACAAATCGGACCCGTTCTTGACATTTTGGGAAAATGCGTCGCAACCTCGAAATACAATAAAGTCTCACTATTTCGACTTTCCAAAATAATGCTTACCTTTGGGCTTTTAGTCAAACGGCTGTTTAACCCATTCCCCCATAGCCTGTTCCTAGTTTCGGAGAGAAGTCACTTGAAGCAGTTTGAAAATACTTTCAATCTGCTTTAAGCTATCATCTGCTAGAATATAGAAAATATTTCCTATGATACATATTCATGACTCTGAGAAATGGAACTATTTTCTTCAGTGGAAAAGTAAATTGAAGGAGTAAAAAGGCGTATTTATGGGGTAATGGGTAAAAGCAGGATGACAATAAAGATGCTTTTCTTTCACCCTGATTATGCTGTCATCTGTTTGAACACGCCAATGGACCTCTATTGAGAAATCGTTGTAGCGGAGAGCCAATGTAAAATTAATCGTTACGTATACCCATGCAGAGTTCTTTACCCGGGCTCTAACTCGCTAAACAAACAAACATTTAAATGTTTATTCAGATGTAGGGTTGAGTTTCAATATGTTTTTAGTTGTTTATTTTGTTATCAATGGCTTACTTATACTTCTTGAAGAGTTTACAGTGGGAAAGACACTATTATTAACTAATAAACGTGTCTGACCTGATTCTAAACTGTTGGCAACTCAGATGAAAAAAGTTACCATATTCAAGAATCTGTCATTTTCTATATTTTATTTGCAGTGTGGTTTGTTTCGTTTAAACAGGAAATTGTGTATTCTCCTCTAATTCATTTGAATTTCTTATAGCAGAAATGTAAATGCTTTATTCTGCTGTGCAATATTGTTGCAGACAGAAATAATATCTACACGTTGTAATAGTATGCTGATGTTACGACCACTGGAAAGAAAAGGTGTTTACAGTGTTTTTTCGGGTAAAGTGTACAGCGTTCCCTCCCTACAACGGCCCTACCAACAACGACTCCCTCGGAACAACGACCATTGTCGCCGTTCCCTAAACAGGACAATTGTGTCTATAACGCTTTTACTGCTGTAATATCGTCTGCTTAAAATTGTTGTCTGCTGTTTTTCTAAAAGTTACAAATTGAACATTTTGACAGAAAAAAACTTAATGACGAGTGACAAACAGCTTGAATCCTGATCAGACGCCGTGTTACGCGGCGTTTGATCTGGATACAAAAGCTGTTTGCAAATATAAACCAATTTACCTACCTAGACGTTCCGATATATGTTCCGAACAACACACACAACCTTTGTCTCCCATTGGATATTGTTGTAGAGAGGGAACGCTCTAGTTGATGATAATAGCGACTTGGCTAACATTTGCAAAAAGTTTGGATCCAGATCAGACAACGGCGTCAGATCTGGATCAAATATGTATTTCACTCACTTCAGTTCAAAACACATTAAAAACTAACTTTGACTTCTTTTGCAGACGCTGTATTTGAAGCAGACGACAAATCGGCATTACAATAGTTAAACTTCTCTTTATGCTGAAATTTCATATAGACTATTCAACTTTTGAAAAATGAACAGTAAATGTTGACTTCTAAGGCTGTTGTAGAAAATATTTTAGGAAAATAGATCTAGAAGTATCAGGATATGCACTGTTTTCAAAATATACATACAGTGGAGAAAACGTTATTCTTTCCCAATAAACGCGTTTACACTAAAACTATTGTTTCCAATGCAAACAGTTTGGAGCCAGATCAGACGCCGGGTAACCCGGCGTCTGATCAGGCTCCAAGTTTTTTGCCGTACAAGTTGAAATCAGTAGTCAGAATTGGCAAAAAGTGGTCATTTTCTACATTATATTGTAATGCGTTTGCGTTTCGTTTGCGTTTAAACGAGAAAGAATAACGTTTTCTCCACTGTAATTATTCTGGTTTCCAGCTTAGAAAGGACTGAATCCTTTTAGCTCATAGAAACGCCTTTTATCGCGTTTAATTTATTCCTCCTCTGAAGAAAAAGTCTTGAAAATGTATCATAATGTAGATCTATATTATACGGTGTACTACTCAAAGTTTGCTAAGCACCAAGGGTAAAACATCCCTTCGTACCAGAACAGAACAGAACATATCCAACAATATATGTGTTTTGTCTGTCAGCCTTTGAAACTATTTTAGCGCAGTGGGTATTAGCTTTGGTCAGCATTGTTTTTACAGTCATAACTGATTTATTATGTATGTACAGTGACTCTTAGATGATGCATGTGATATTGTTATATCATCTCTTATAACTCCAAAAAGGAGTGGCATTATACATGTATAAGTTTTACAAAATGTATGATATTTTAAAATGTATGTATAATGATGAGATGTAAATAAAGATTCACTACTACTACTACTATCCTTTATTCACCCAGGTATTTGTAGTACAACATGGGGTTTTCAACAATAACATGTATACAAATTAATGTAGTTCCGGTATGGTACGAAAAACAACAACAGCAATAACAAAAAGCAACGAAGAACTGAACGGATATTAAGCCTTGAGATGGTGTGATTTTGGCAAAAAAAAAAAGGGGGGGGGGTAATGTTTTCTGAAACGTTTGGAATCAGACAAGAACATCTCATCGGATACCAAACAGATCGCTGCGTTGCAGAGATTGTTATTACAATGCATAATTATACAAGTACATATTATTGTGTTGATGTAAATCATGTACGGCATTTGTAAATAAGCAACTAGTATTATCCCATTGATCCCTAGTGACGCATATATGCGTCCTTTACCAAAAGTGTACCTGTGAAGAGTACGCTTGTCCTATGCAAACAGTGAGGCCCCTGATCAGCGGGCTCCTACCAATGCATGAAACTTTATATCACTTTCTCACCGCATAACTTCCAACATTTTTATCGATTTCTTCTCAATTTGGGCTCACTTTACGCATTCTGATAATTTTTACACTTGTATATGTCCTGTAGGCGAAGCCCGAGGAAATTATCAAACTTTTCATTCCATTGAATTCTACATGATAATGTTCATAGAGATGGCATTCGTTGGTAAAAACAATGTTTTACCATTAAATGTTCAATTGTACCCATTACTGAAATGTAAAGCATGCTCGTCTACTCAAAAACACAATTTGTAAATTTTGCAGTTTTCTTTGAAAAAGTGATATTTTATCTTTTTTTTTACCAGTGCACCTGCATGGAACATTTACATGCGTAAATCACAATAGAATCTGTAGAATGGACCTCTAGCTACAACTCCTGAAGATTTTGTTGAAATTGAACAAAATTGTGGAAAGTTATAAACTTTATAACGATAGAAAGTGATAGGGTCGATGCATTGGTTCCTATATGCCTTAGCAAACTTTGAGTAGTAAAAATATTTTCTAAATCCTAGTAGAAGATAGTTTAAAGCAGGCTGCAAGTAAAGCAGAATGCGCATTAATGCGCATTCTGCTTTACTTTCAATTTGCGTTAAGTGGTCACATGTCTTCAAAACTAGAAACGGCCTATGGGGTAATTACATTTTTGTAATTAAACATAACGAAAATCGAGTAAAAAACTCACATTGCTTTAAATTGTCACCTGACATTAACACTATCACTAAGATTTCTTTTGATTAGTCAAAATATCGGGGTGTATCTAGTAACATAAAATCTGTCATTACATGAGGTCATGGATTTTGACACTTTAATTCAATTCCTCGGGCTAAATAAATGGGTCATATCGCAAGAAGGAATGTACCCTAAAATATAAATCAATAATAACCGTAACTACGACAATTCCGAATAGACCTCATTAATGGTGTTAATTGCAGATTGAAGCTTAAAGCAGACAGAAAGTAAATGAAAAATGTTTATGTGAGCTTTCTGTATTGACTTGATCTATACAAGCGAACTCTGATAAGGCGATCTTGCTTAAGTTGAATTTGTCCGTATTTTGTCACTTCAACTTCGACAATTCGAGCATGCTTAAGTCAAACATACCCGCAATAATAGTTAAAACGTGTCTTTTTCAATTTTTAATTTTGAAATGGGTAATTTCGACTTAAACGGATTCGAAATATCGAAGTTAGCCGGTACTAACACTTAGTTTGAGTTGTCGTGACAATGAACATAGTACAACGTTCAATGTTCGATGAACCGAACTCTTTACTCATTTCTCCATAGCTTGTTTTCAGTTTTGAAGGCATGTGGTTGCTTACAGCAGGCTAAAAGCAAAGCAAATCTGTTGCTGAAGGAGCATCCTGCTTTACTTTTATCCTGCTTAACCCTTTACCTGATAGCCTGTTTCTAGTATTGAAGATAGGTGACCACTTAAAGCAGGTTAAAAGGCGCATTCTGCTTTACTTTCAGACTGCTTTAAGCTTCCATGTGCTAGAATATAGAAAATATTCCCTATACTATATATTCATGACTGATTAAATTGGAACAATTTTCTTCAGCGGAGGAATAAATCATATCCGTTAAAAGGCGCTTCAATGGGGAAAGGGTTAAAGGCTAAGCTATCATCCGTTTGGATATGTAGAATTCTTCTTATGGTGCATATTCATGACTGTATAAAGTGGGACTATTTTCTTCAGTGGGGGAATATATTAAATGCGTAGAAAGACGTATCTATAGGGTAATTGGGTTAAGTCGAATTTACTCGTATTTCTACAGTTGATTTTCGATAGCTAGAGTTTACCCCCATGAATCGAACTGCGCTTACAGTGGAGAATCTGTTATTCTTTCCCGTTTAAACGCAAACGTACGCAAACGCAAAGCGCTAAAACGTAGAAAAGAACAACTTTTGGACAATTCTGATATTTCATGTTTATCTTGGTGGCAAACTGTTTGGAGCCTGATCAGACGCCGGGTTACCCGGCGTCTGATCTGGCTCCAAACTGTTTGCACTACAAATAATAGTTTTAGCTTAAACGCGTTTATTGGGGAAGAATAACAGATTCTCCACTGTACTTTGCAAACAGCGTCTGAACAAACCGGCGTCTGAGCACGGTCCCAACTGTTCGACACTCGAATCGATATTTTTTAAGTCATACTACATTTAATCTAACTTTAAAACGTTCTTGCAGACAACAATATCGAAGCAGACGACAATAAAGCGGTGAATGGTTAAACCTCTCACGATTAATTTGGCGCCGAAAGGGTTAAACAAGTTTGTGCTACCGAGACTCAAGTGTATCTAAATCGAGACATCAAATTTTGGCATATACGTTTTAATATTTCCATCTTTAAAGTCATATGAATAAGAAATCATATGCTTGTAGATCGACTAATAAATGCATGTGATTGACAGATTTCTACGGGGACTACTTTGTCTCGCGCCAGCCGCCGGGAACATATTCATCATTGTCCGAATGCCCTGGTAATCTTCGTTCTCCTGTTGATTAGATGGTTATAGAGATATTAAACTGGACCTATTGAATACCATCAGATTTAATTTGTAGATCAATCCCCACGAATTTATTGCTTCTTCAGACTTATTCATTTTGTTGCCAATTCCAATCGAACCGCAATATTGTAGCCAAAAAATTGTACATTAGGTTTAAATGTTGACATATCGTCCGATAAACTGCCAGTCCGTCTCAATCATGTATCATCTAATTGTGTGCATCTCACGACGTGTAAATCTAACGGACGATATCTCGCGTTATTGTCTTCATCGCTCAGCGAAATATTTGTGGAGTTATTATTTACTGCGAATATTCAATAACAGATAAAGATTGTGGGATTTTCACATTTTTACAATCTCACCTCCAAATGAGAAAGTTAGGATATATGTTTATTTTGTTAATTCCCGGCACATGATCGCTGAAAAGAAATCGCTTGACACATTTAATAAATCACCTGGCGCTATAGAAAATTGCAGATTCATGTTCACTATACGTGGATATATTTAGGCGAGAAGATTATGTTAACCTGCATTATTACACCGCAGGAGATGTTAACATGTCTCTTCTCTAACGATACGTAATGTAAAACAAAAAACAACAACAACTGTTTCAACAACAACAACAACTACTATGACAACAACAACAATCATAACAAAATATCGAAAGTTACTCCTTTTATAATCTAATTTATCATGAGGTTTTTAACCCCTCACCGCCATAATGTCGTCTGCTTCAATATTGTTGTCTGCAATATCGTTTCAAAATTAGAAATAAGGCAGTATGACTCAATGACGAAATTTCAAAACGAGTGGCGAACAGTTCTGATCAGGACCAAAACTGTTTGCAAATGCACTTGATGACGTCATTGAGAAGGAAATGTTTAAAATTGGATTAACCCATTACCCAATACATACGCATTTCACGGCTTTAATGTATTTCTCTACTAAAGAAAATAGTTCCCATTTATAGGTCATACATATATTGCATGAATAGTTATTCAGCGGGGTCTAATCTGAATCTACACCGTTTGAAATGTCTAACGGTCCTATTTATTTTGAAATTTTGTCATATATGATAGGTAGATTGCAAAAGCAAAAACCTATGATGAAGTCAGTTGAATCATTGGCGTCATCAAAATGTAGCCTAATACATCTTGTACAGTGGATAAGTTGTTCTCCCTCGTTTAACAATTTTCACTCTCAGTGACGCTTAAAAGCGCGTTTGCAAACAGTTTGGATCTTGATCAGACGCCGTGTAACGGCGTCTGATCAGGATCCAAACTGTTTGCCACTCTTTTTGAAATTTCTTCAGTCACACTGCCTTATTTTTTAACTTTGAAACGACATTGCAGACAACAAAAGTGAAGCAGACAACAATGAAACGGTGAAGGGGTAAAAATCTCACGAAAAATTTGGCAGTGAAGGGGTTAAACGAAACGAACAGCAAACGTAATGCAATAATTATATGTAGAAAATGACAGCTCTTTTGAAAATGATTACTATTAATCTGGGTTGCAAACGGTCTGGAGCCTGATCAGACTCCATATCTGACCAGGCTCCAGACCGTTTGCAAAGAAAATAACAGTTTTAGCACAACTGTTTTATTTGGAAATAATACTGTCTTCTCTATTGTACGTATATTTTCTTCATTTGCACCCTATGATGATAAGCATGTCGTATGTTGCAGTACAAACATTGAATACATGAACAAGAAAAGTCCGCTTCGCTTTTACAATCAACAAAAAGAAGCAAATGCAGATGTTGCTTAAAGATACGGTGGGGACTTTCATCGTTTCTGCTATTATTTCCCGTTTAAATGAAATTAAGTGCAAACGCAATGAAAACAAATTGAGAAAATGACTTTGAAATTAGAATCTTGATCAGAAACCGGGTTAGCCGGCGTCTTATCTAGATTCAAACTGTTACGAAAAGTGTATGTGATTTTTCAAGCAAAATAATGATTATGTTATGTTATGTACGGTGAACTTTCGGTTCTATACTGTGTCCAATACGTTATTCTAACACACCTCGAGCACGTCCCTATATAAACAAAGAAGGAACGTATCTGTGTTAAAATTCTCTATCAAACACGCACGCGCTGTAACGTCTTACATGTAACATGACATCAAATGACTTCGAAAATGCGTACACCAAGAAATGTAGCGCCGTTGCGTCGGTGCAAATTGTGTGTAAATTGAAGTGTTAGACTCGAAATAATAAATTAATACCAGTGTTTTATCGTGCAATAAAACACGGATAGCCATTGAGATGCTGGTCATTAAATCACTCGGCATTCGGTCTCGTGATTTAACTTCTACGCATCTCAACTCCTGTCAGTGTTCTATTACACGATAAAACACTGGTATGAATTTGTTTGTTCTATAACAGTTTAAATTTCCAGACTGTTGTCACTGTCTGTATTTTAACCCCTTGCGTTTAGTTCGTTTAAACGAAAGAGAGAATAACGTAGTCTCTGCTGTGTAAAGGAATCAGTTAAACACAATATGTACTGTATATATAAGCTTTATTGCATATATATCTTCTCAAAGTATATCACAGTCTTGGAGTTCATTATATTGTAATTGACGACTGAGCTACCATTATAGCGAGTTGGTCTGTCGGTATTTGACCATGTGTCTCACAGCTTCGTGCAGTTGTATCCGTGAAAAAGATATTAATCTTTCCCAATAAACGCGTTTATGCTAAAACTTTTATTCCCATTGCAAACAGTTTGGAGCCAGATCAGACGCCGGGTTAAAATAAGTCGTCAAACTTTTCAAAAAATTGCCATTTTACACATTTTAATGCACTGCGTTTGCGTTTCTTTGCGTTTGAACGGGAAAGAATCACGTCTTCTCCACTGTATCATATCGTCAACAGTTTCTCTGTCAGCTAGCACACTGTTGGTATTTAGATTGTAGTTATTAGTCAGTTTCCTATATATTACCTTTATCTGTTAGAAAAACACTCTATCGCTATTACAGTACAGTTAACCCTCCCTGTTAAGGTCATTCGATGGAAGGTTGGTTGATTTTTATTATTAAATTATAGACTAGCTATTACGACCAACAAAATGACTTATTGTTAACCCTTTACCACATAGCCTGTTTATAGTTTTGAAGACAGGTGACCAGTTAAAGCAGGTTGAAGGTAAAGCAAAAAAAAGTGTATTCAGTAGCATTCTCTCTTACTTTCAACCTATTAAAGCTACCATCTCAGTGTTAGGATATAGAAAATATTTCTTATGGGCCATTGTAATAATATAAAGTGGAGCTCTTTTTCTTCAGGGGAAGATTTAATTAAAGGCATAAAAAGGCGTTTATATGGAGTAATGGGTTAAAGGTCAATGACCTTTACGTCAAACATGCTTATATATAGCTTTCATTCCAAGTAGATAACCCATTCCTCCGCATAAGCAATATAGGAAATGTTTTTACCCTTTATCTTGCTTTAACCCTTTGAACCCTAGTCCCGCATATGGGCGTCCTTTTCAAACAGTGTACATGTGAATAGTACACTTGTCCTATGTAAACAGTGAAGACCCTGATCAGAGGGCTCCGAAAGGAGCCCTCTGATCAGGGTCTTCACTGTTTGCCATAATGCCAAACATTGACAAAAAACAACCCTTAAAAGTCATAAATCGACTAGATTTAGATGGAAACTGGAATTATTCATTGAAAGTTTTAGGGAGGAAAGAGTTAAGCTGTGACCTGTATGTCATTTGCCATTTTGGCTATGGAGGAGAATGTTTAAATAATATATGTGTATAAGGCTAAGTATTATTTTACATTTGTTCTCATAAAAAATCACCGGTGTCCTATTATCTGATTGTTACAACCAATACGTTGCAAGAGAGTGTAAGTATATTTACCAAAAATATTCAGGCCGAGGAATTAGCCATGCCCTTAAATATGATTGCGCTTCATGGTTGCGTAGCCACTCTGTTTTTACAAGAAAATTTGCATTGACAATGTTTTCCACAAGCGACAGTCAAATAATAATAAAGAACACTCATATAGAAACATTTGTGCAATAATTTTTACTTGCGGTAAGCACAGAATTATACACTGTATAATTCCGTGCGGTAAGGTTTAGTTTTTTTGGTGGTACCGGGGAAATGTCGGTCAATATCAGCCTGCTACGTGACGCGATAGACTATTATTAGTTGACAAAAATGGCCGATAGGTCTACTAAGAGTACAGATATTGACCGGTACTGGTTCGTTCATATTAGGGGCACACTACCTTAAGATAACTCGATGTTTCTTCAGTGAATACTGACAACTCTACCGTCAAGTATCCAGCTCGCTTAACCTGTTGATCCCTGAAACATCAAATGGACAGTTCCAATTTCCAATTAAGTAACAATAAAAGTTTTTTGAATATCTAGAGATTTAGTTGGTTTTTTTTGTTTTGGCTTTACACTGTATTGTAAAATGACATAGACACCGATCAGAGAGAGTTTCTGTTTACAATTAAATGGCTGCATAGAATAAATGCACTCATCAAAAGTAGACAGTTTGTCAAGAACAAATACATGTATATTCGTCGATAGGGTTTAAGTCGAACGTAGCCGTGCACTATTCAGTGGAGAAAACGTTATTCTTTCCCAATAAACGCGTTTACACTAAAACTATTATTTCCAATGCAAACAGTTTGGATCCAGATCAGACGCCGGGTAACCCGGCGTCTGATCAGGCTCCAAATTGTTTGCCGTACAGGTTAAAATCAATAGTCAGAATTGTCAAAATGTGGTCATTTTCTACATTATAATGCAATACAATGCGTTTCGTTTGAATTTAAACGGGAAAGAATAAGGTTTTCTCCACTGTACATGTACAATGTAGTTTAAACGAAGCTACATGTAATCTGTGTTTTAAATTTTGAAATGCTAGTTTTCTCGACAAAATTCAACTGTATTGTATAATATTTCTATTTGATTAAGATGATGCACTTTGTACAAATCTAAATAAAATTCTGTTCTGTTCTGTTGTTCTGTAAAATACGGGTAATTTCATGTTATCGATGTAGGTGTATTTGTGTTTGTTTGGGATATCGCATGTTGTTTGCAACTTTATTGTTGGTATATTGCATACATCTATTTGATGATTATAGAATTAGACAAACACTTTCTTGTTTGTTCAAAACAGTTTATCCCTATCATCGCAAATAAAGCAGGGTTGTTGGTTTTTTTTAGCAAAAAGGCGTACCCCGCCGAAGGCTGTGTGCCATATGACGTAATTTACCGATATCAGGACTGCCATTTCTCCTGAAT
The DNA here is from genome assembly GCA_922989275.2 of Gari tellinella. Lineage (NCBI taxonomy): Eukaryota > Metazoa > Mollusca > Bivalvia > Cardiida > Psammobiidae > Gari > Gari tellinella. The sequence continues at coordinate 109,339,150 of OV277857.1, forward strand.
TTTTCTAAATCTTTGGATTTTTTCTAGTACATGGTAGCTTAAAGAAGGCTGAAAGTAACGCATTCTGCTTTACTTCCAACCTGCTTTAAGCAGCCTCGTGTCAACAAAACTAGAAACAGGCTATGGGGTAAAGGTACGATTCGTAAAATCGCGCTTGAAAAATGCAAATTTGGAAATCTTAGGATTTTTCATGTCAACTTATGGAAGTCCTGCGATATGCCTATGTAAAGTAACGCTTTTCTTGCTACAGTGAGTTGGAAGATGGTATACTTTCCCAATAAACTCGTTTGTGCTGAAACAATTATTTCCTATGCACACAGTTTGGATCCAGATCGGACACCAGTGTATATTCCTGTCCCAAACTGTTTGCCACTTCGACAAAACTAAGACGTCATTATTTTCAAATAATTGTTCTTTACTTGCATTGCGTTTCATGTTCTTCAAACGGGAACGATTAGCTTATTCTCTACATCAACGGTAAGATATGTACAGTGGAGAAGAAGTTATTATTTCTAGTTTAACACATTCAACCCTAGCGACTAGTATAGTCGTTATTTACAAACAGTGTGCCTGTGTGGATTACATGTGTCCTGTTAAAAAAAGTGTATACCCTGATGAGAGGGCTCCTTAAGGAGCCGTCTGATCAGGGTCTTCACTGTTTGTTATTTTGAAATATATTGTTAAAATAATCAGTAAATAGTCAAAAGTGGACTAGACGTATTTTGAAATTGGAATAATCCATTAAAAGTTCAGGTGGCGGAATGAGTTAAACGCAAACGAAACACAAACGCAGTGCATTAAAGAGGATAAATTCACTAAAATGACATCTTTTTGAAAAGATTGACCACTCATTTTAAACTGAGTGGCAAACAATTTCGAGCCTGGGTTACCTGGCTCCAAACTGTTTGCAATGGAAAAAAAGTTTTCTGCTACTTTTAGCGTAAACGCGTTTATTTAGAAAGAATAATCTCTTCTCCACTGTACATGTAGTAATGAACTCTTCCTAAGTGTTTACTGGGAAATTGCATTAAATATATATGGAAGGTCGACCTAAAGACACTGCAGTGTCTGTTGACCCAGCAGATTATTTCATATCAGACATTGAGAAGTACGATGTCCCCTCAGGGTCTTCACTGTTTGCTTATATTTACTATTGCAGATGATATGTGTAATTGATTTCACAAAATCGAAAGAAAATACAACAATGATCAGCAATTAAAGTTATGATTGGACTTGTTAAGCATTACATGTATAATTTATTATTACATTGTATCGTCAAGTTCATAATCATCATAGTTAACACGACAAGTGTACTTTTCACTGGTTTGATGGACTCATATACGCGTCACTAGGGTTCAATGGGTAAAAACAGGATTAGATTATCTGAATAAAGTCTGGTCATGTATTAGAAGACATGTCCTTATTACATGTATGTAGTACTGAAAGCAACAGTAGTTTCAACCCATTACCCCATAGCCTTTTCTAGTATTGAAGATAGTTGACCACTTAAAGAAGGTTGAAAGTAAAGCAGAATGTGCCTTAAGGCACATTCTGCTTTACTTTCAACCTGCTTTAAGCTATCATCTGCCAGGATATAGCAAATATTTGTTATGAAACATGTTCCTGACTCTATAAAATGGAACCATTTTGTACAGTGGAGGAATAAATTAAAGGTGTAAAAAGGCGTATTTATGGGGTAATGGTTTATGCTTGAGTTTAAACATCGTTTGAGTCCAAAGAAAGGGTTTGGACAACAGACAGAGTCTCTATACATGTACGAATGCCTTCGAAGTACAATTAAGGTGTTAACATAACACATATTTATACATATAATTGTCGAACTAGATAAATGGATGACAATATGAGTACATGTATAAAGAATATAAAAGTGACTATCAAACATAAAAACAAGAAAAAACATCTTAAATTGCGAATCAAATATTTTGCGTAAGTATGCCCTGATTATTTTTATGCCGATTAATGATAATAAGAAGAAATAATGCAAATACTGATATAATAATAATAATAATAATAATAATAATAATAATAATAATAATAATAATAATTATTATTATAATTATTATAATTATTATCATTATTATCATTATTGCTATTATTATGAAATATCAACAACAACAAAGTCAACAAACGCGTTTAGCGGTTACAGTTTGTAACTCGCGACGTAAATCTGCGAAACACGGAAAAAAAGTTTGAACAGAGGAGAAATCGCTATTCTTTCCCACTAAACGCACACTCAATCCAATAAATGTAGAAAATGTAAGTACCAATATTTATGTTTTAATTTTATTTCTGCTTTTCTGAGTATCAAACAGTTCAGAGTCTAGCACAAACGTGTTTATTTGGCAAACAGTAGCGTCTGCAATGTAGAAACAAAATAAAAATATCAACGATTTCACCTTTATGAACACGTGAACATGCGAAAATGACCAATGATTTTCTAACTCCTAAATCAACAGAATGTTAAAGAAAACTGCATTTCTTGTCAAAAATTAGAAATTATCTGAGCCGAAACATTACATATCTGGTGATTCGCACATTTTAAACAGGTTTGTAAACATTAGTAGAGAATTCGCGTAGGTCTTGTTTCTTTAAGCCTCGATAGCTCCGCCCACTGACGACCACGTGGCTACAGTAGTTGTAGCGAGGCGCGATTAGACTGACACAGATAAATGATTGACAGTTGCTACGCAGTAACCATATCAGTAATTTGTCATCGCCCAATCGCGCCCAGAGTTATTACTGATATCAAAAGATGATAATACACATCCAATAAAAGAGATATAAAAACTGACAGAGGATCTACACCTGCTCCTCCCATGTAGTTAATATTAAATACTTTCAAAAACCCGTGTAACGGACATCTTGTAAGAAATCGTCAAATGGTATACTAGATGACAGTGTGAACATAAACTTGTGAATAATAGAAAGTATACCTGTATGCTAATACTGTAAGACATATGTGGAATATTGTATGATATCAGTTACTAAACACTTAAAACTGGAAGTGGTACAAGACTACCGTTGTTCGGATCACAGTGACTATGTTTTCATTGCCAACTTTACACTTTACCCCTCAGCAGGTAGCTCAGGTGTGCGAAACCCTGGAGGAGAGTGGGGACATTGAACGCCTTGGCCGGTTCCTCTGGTCACTTCCGGTGAACCCCTCGGCATGTGAATCTCTGAACAAGCATGAATCTATTCTACGAGCGAGATGCCTCGTGTGTTTCCATACTGGGAACTTCAGGGACTTATATCATATCGTAGAGACCCACAAGTTTGGAAAAGCCTCTCATGCCAAGCTACAGGCCATGTGGTTAGAAGCACACTATCAGGAAGCCGAGAAACTTCGCGGCCGACCCCTTGGCCCCGTGGACAAATACAGGGTCCGCAAGAAGTTCCCCCTACCCAGAACCATCTGGGACGGCGAGCAAAAGACTCACTGTTTTAAGGAACGAACGCGGAACCTCCTGCGGGAATGGTACCTACAGGACCCATACCCGAATCCCACCAAGAAGAGGGAGCTCGCCCAGGCGACAGGCCTCACACCAACCCAGGTTGGAAACTGGTTCAAAAACAGGAGACAGAGGGACAGGGCTGCAGCTGCCAAAAATAGGTAAGCAATGAAGCAAGATGGAATAACGGGTTAACCGAGTTGATCTTATTTTACAATTTAAAGCAGTTTATATTGTAAACATAACTAAGCTCAGACGCAATGCAATAAAATGGAGAAAATGGCAAATTTCTGAACACGTTGGCAACTCATCAGATTGGCAAACAGTTTAAAGCCAGAACAGACGCATGGTTCCCCCGATGTCAAGGGTTGCCATTTCTCAGGATTTTCCCGAAATTTTCGGGTTTTTTTTATCCAAGCAGGTGGTAGCTTAAAACAGGCTGAAAATAAAGCAGAATGTGTCTTAAGTATACAATAGCGCTAGAAAAATAGAAAAATTGGAAATCTTAGGATTTTTCATGATCAACTTATGGCAGGCATTGACGTCATATCTGGCTCCAATTTATTTTCAATGGTCATGGAAGTTTAAGCACTCGTTTACCTGAAAAAGAATAGCGTCTTTTTAACTCTAAGATTCCAAGAGGAAAATCACTGATTGCGAGTCAACCTTTCAACTTACATGTACATGTAATACTATAGATATAAAATATAAGATATATATACTATTTTCTGGTGCGTTGTCAGTTCACGCATTTCCCTATTGTTGAAACTATACATATACCCGGTAATATAAATGTACCTCAAATTTGTGCAACGCGGCTCTAAAAAGAAGTTATATATCTTTAATAAATGATTTAGATTCATGCTTGACAAAATCTAATCTGGTGTCTGTTTTCCTGAATTAAGATGCCATTTGTCTTCAGGATGCTCAAATAATTTTATTTTAAAAGAAAAGCTGCTGAATACATGTATGTATATTCATATATACTCATCAGTCACTTTCAAGGCATTATGCTGTGTAAAACGCAGGTCCAGTTACTTTTCTAGAAGATATAGATTAAAGTGCAACGGGTTAAATAAATTCAATCACAGCTATAGCTACAATAGCTTGACATAAAAAGACCCCTCTGTGTCTGATTAGGCTCCAAACTATATGCAATGAATACAGACTCATTTATTGGTAAAGAAAAGCGTTCGTTCCAGTGTATCAGCACGCCCTGTATCCGAGTTTCTTGAATTATATATTCTTTCTTGAGTTTTATATTCTATCTTGTTAATGCCACGACTTTCTCTTATTCGTATGCTTCGTTTGTTTATTCGTTATTCTTAGCACATATTTATACGTATAATTACGTGTTCTAGGACTGTGTCGATCTGGTTTAACAGTCTAGACCCCTAGGATTTATTTCCTTTAATAAACTTAAAATTTTAATTAATTCAAATCGGTTTACAGAAAGAAAAAAAGAAGTGTCAATCGACTTGAATAGGCAGAAATAAAACTTACATCGTTTTTAATGAATAAGATATCTAGCAGACATTGCCACTTAACAGAGCTCTCTACGAGTGTAGAGAAGTTGCGTAAGAATAAAAGACTAAATATATCCAGTTTCTCTTAAAGAAGGTTTGAAAACTTTATTTCTATATATTATGAACATAGAGTCGCGAGAAATGGACAGTTCCTCTCTTAGTTATTAGCAATATGAAACAAAATACTGATAAATTAAATATTAAGGCGCATGCATGAATGTCAATAATTATACCGCATTATTAATGCATTTCATTTCAAGATATAAGGTTTAAGCCCAATTTATTTTCATTTATGATTCATCATTTCAATAATTTGTGTGCATCTCTTTGCTCCTTATTAATTTCATTTCAAATTGAAAAAATACAGCTTGCACAAGTCGATCATCCATTTTTAAAAAACCTGCTGCACTCATTTAGCTGTTCCGCTACCAATTTATCGTCTGCTTAAAAGTCTCGTCTGCATTTCAAATTTTAATCAAAATTTATTGCATTTTTTTACCAGAGAAACATGGATAAGGATGTCAAACAGTTTGAATTCTGATCAGACGCCGAGTTACTCGGCGTCTGATCAAAATTCAAACTGTTTGCAAACGAAATGACTCCTTTGGTGACGGAAACATTAAATGGAATAACTACATTTTTCAAAATATTAGATGATACATGGTAAAATCAATGAATCATATGGAGTTTTAGATGTATGGGAAGGGGTTATTTTTTACAATTTATGAGAGAATGGGGCATAATTAGAAACGGAGATAATTCATATGATGACAAAGCTCAATCTGAAAAATAAATGTGATTAATAATATTTTACATTCCAATGGTTTCTGATATTTGTGCACTTCAATTTGACAGACAGTCATACATGTACTAATTTAGCGCGCTAAACAATTTAATTGTGCTCTAGTCAAATTAGTAAAAAACATATCAATATAAATATTCTTTAGCTGCTAAAAGTTACTTTTATAAATATACACCCAATGGAGACGACTAAACGAAACGCACACACAATGCACTCCAATGTAGAAAATGACGACTGTTTGAACTTTCTGATGATTTGATTTCTTTCTTAGTGGCAAACAGTTTGGAGCCTGATCAGACGCCGGTTATCCGGCGTCTGACCAGGCTTCAAAATGTTTGCAATGGAAATAATTGGTTTAGCACAAACGCTTTTATTGGGAAACAATAATTTGTTCCCCACCAAATAAGTGTAGTTGAGCTGTCGAGTATTTCAATACTGAAGTTAATAACTGCAAAATAAATTCACAAATAAAACAATATAGCGAATTAAAAATATTTTCATTAAACAATGAGTTTGAATTTGAATTCAGCTCAATGTAAAGTAGACAGCTATATGAAAGAATATTTAGCGTAAAAGCAAATACATAGCGACATGTTAATACATACAATGTATATTAATATCATACAAAATGTACCGTATATACAATAAAACGTATGTTAAATGGCTACTCAAAAGATGAATTTAAATACTTTATTAAAGATTTTTAAACCGAATGCATGACAAAAGTAGAGCATAGAGCATGCACTTTCTGCTTTAACTTTGCTTTACATTAAGCATTCAACTATACTTAAGAGAACTTTGTTGTTATTTTTTAAAGAGTGGCCGCTTAACTCAAGCTTTGCTGTACTAACAAATGGGCCATCAAGAATGTATTAAATTAAATTAATTGCGTAAATGGTTTAATTAGCAATGCCGTAAATAAGATATAGCTTGACACAGATCTACTCCCACGTTTTATACTAAACCTTAACCCTGTCACCATCACACATTGTCGTTTTCTTTAACCTCTTCAACGCCATTTTATCGTCTGCTGAAAATTGTCTGGTTTATTATTTCAAAGTAAATTTCTACATGTTAATCATTTCTCTGTCAAGGTCAAAAAACTAATATTTGCAAACAGTTTGGATCCTGATCAGACGCCGCGTCACGCGGCATCTGATCAGGATCCAAACTGTTTGACACTCCTATAAATGTTTCTAAAAGTGAAAAAAAAAACCCCGCATAGTTTCAGTTTCAGTTTTTATTTTCAGCTCAAACATATTATGCATGTTTATCGCCATAAACTAAGTGTAAACATAAGCGGTGCATATTTCAAAGCAGTAAAAAGAGTATAACATTATATATACAAAATGATTGAATAATTATATAAATGCATGCAGTTAATCTGATCAATTTATACTAGGTTTGTATCAGTATATAATTAGATATATGTTGTATCGTTGTAGTAAACTAAAATCCAAATTTTATAAGTCAAAGCAAAAGAAAAATGATATAGCGGCGTCTGTGTTAGATGGGTTGCTACGCCATAATGGCAATTTGGCCGTTAAATTATAGATACAAGTGTGCAACACATTGGATTCTGATCAGACGCCGTGTGACACGGCATCTGACGAGGGTCCAAAATTATTTGGAATGTCGACTGTAGTCGCTGTGTGTTATAATTTAACGTTTTTACTATAGCGTTTTATATTTATACTAAACTTTTCAAAGATTATATTGCAATAACCTTTGCAAACAGTCAGACTCTCGCTGAGGCGCAGAGTATTTCGGCGTCTCATCAGGATCAGTGTCAAGAAGAAAAACATGATAAAATGTCAATAGTTTTGCTTAGAAAACTAATAATAGATCTTGAAACGATAAGTGTTGTTTATTGTTGAAGGAAATACTTGAGTGTAGAAAGTTCACATACGCCAAAAAGCCAAAAGGCATTTATTCTATTCCGTTACTTTTTTGTAATATCGTTTGCTACAAATTGCCTGTATATTTTTCTTCTGAATTGGTTTTACATGTTTATTGTTAAACTGCTTGGAGAATGTCAATCACTCTGTATCCAGATCGGACGCTGAGGTACTCTGATTCTGAACTGGATAATAACTGTTTGAAAATGTCAGTTATAGCGGCTTTAAAAGGATGTTGTTTACATGTAATTGGAAACAAAGTTTTGTATGTACTTAATATATTTTAAGTAATTGTTCATTTTTAACCGATTTGTGTATTCCCTTTGTTCTAACAATTCATTGGAGAGGAACACATACAGCAATACATATAATTTTCAATATTAAACGAATAAGTATTATATAACTGACAACGCTTTGAAAGCAGACGCCATATTTAGCAGTTTAAAAAGTCCTTAAATCGCCAAAGTTTTATTCCCTGCTTTAAATCTTCTATCGTTTTCTGTAATAAGATGCCTAAACTATTATTTGAAAGTAAACGTAAAAGCAGTTTGAAAGAAGAAATTGCGATACCACTGCTTAAACAGTTTGTGGCGTCTGATCAGGAACCACACTGTTAACAAAGTAGTCTTTAGTTGCCTATTATGGAGTAAGGGTTAGGCCGTCAAAACCGCATTGTAGATGCCGTTACCGTATATATTTGACCACACAGTGTTGAAAGTTTTACGATGGAACCTTTGCAATGTCAAAGCCAAAACGACCCGATTGTTTGCTAGCAGTCTTAATGATTTAAATATACACTTGGTCGTGTTAGTACACCAATTGAACAGAATCCAAACTAGTTTAAAAATAAATCTTTAGTTTCACTTATAGATATAGGGAATTGGTTTCAAAATGTTTCAGCAGACGATGTTTAGAAGCAGACGACAAAACGTTTCGCAGCTTGATAACGGCAAAACTCTTCTGCCATGAAGCTGTCGTATCTCATTTTGAAATTAAAATGTCGTAAATCCCGAGTTATTTAACCCTTAGCGTGCCAAACGGGAGATCAACTGTCTTTTACAAACAGAGTTTGGATCCAGATCAGATGTCGAGTAAACTAAGCCGCTGGTCGGGATCAGAACTGTTTGACATTTTCGTTGATATTGATTTTAATATTTAAGATGACATTAAAGTTTCGAGAATATATCATCCGCAGACGATAGTTTTTAAGCGGATGATATTATAGCGGGAAAAGTGCTAAGCAGTGAAGCCGTCAAAATCCACTGAGCATCGCAGGCTTCCCAATCACACACCGACCTCCTTAATAGTCAAAATACAGTTAGACCTGCGTTTAGCGGCCATCCTTTGATTTAATATTACATTCCCTACATACAGCCTGCTTAATACAGGACAAAAATAAAGCAGAAAGCTCCTACAGGAGCTTACTGCTTTATTTTTGTCCTGCATTAAGTTGCCACATGTTTTAAACACGGTTATTTCATTATGTTTCTAGTGACCGTTTAGCGCAGATTATACTGTAAAATCTTCACACATCTCAATTAACAAATGTCCAGTTCTTATCGCACAGGTGTCGTATCATAACAATGAAAGCATTACTAATAAGCATCTACCCTTTCAGTCGTAGGTACTGCCCCCTGCTTCTTATTTGCCACTTATGAAATTATTTTGGACAAACAAAACCCTTGATCTTTGTATTATTTAATATCAACACGAGTTTACCGGGATTTCTTTTAATATTAGACATTTCTTTTTGTGATTGTAAGAACTTTTAACTATCAGTAAAATATAGATGGTTTCGTACAGACAATTAATTATTAAACATTGAACATTTATCTGATAATAATAGGCGAAGTAGCGGGAGCTGGTGTTAAGAACGCAATATTCTTTTATTTTCAAACAAATGCGTCTATACAAATATAACCCTTTCCCAATTAACCCGTTTATAACATTAAATACACGTGATCACTTAAAGTAGGTTGAAAGTAAAGCAGAGTGTGCCTTAAGGCACATTCGGCTTTACTTTCAGCCTGCTTTAAACTACCATCTGCTATGCTGTATAGAAATATTTGTAACGTATATAGTTCATGGTGGTATAAACTGGAACTATTTTCTTCAGCGGAATATGAATTAAATACGCTAAAAGTCGCTTCTATTGGGGGGAAAGGGTTAATTAAGAGTGTCACTTTAACTCCATCGCCGCCAGACAGTGTTCAGACAAATGGATCTAAGAAATATCGAAACGACCCTGATCATAAGCGTTACCGGTTGCTGATCCAAACTGTTTACCAATTCGCCTATTGGCACCTTCGGCGGTACAATACTTTAAAAGTTGGGAGCAAGATGTATGTAGTCACTATCAATGAGTTTTCTGTCGAATATTCACATTAGGTAGCGTTTATTTGTATAATATCTTTATCCTTTATCATGCCATCAGATGAAACGTGTTTAGTGGACTGCCATCTTGGTTTACACTGTTTGTTAAGGTCAATTTTTTTCTATGATGGGTAAGACTCTTAAGTTTTAAATGATTACCTGAAAAACGTTTCTTAATTGCTTACTGACATATATACCGGTATATATATCCCAATCTTAACCCATACTACATGTTAAGACTCTCCACGTAAGTCAAGTTACGCCAATATAATAATCCAATATAGTAAGGGTAATATTATTTGTTATGTGTTTAGCGAAATTATCACCCTTTATCAGTGTATCGGGCGATAAGCAAATATTACCAAATAAAATGTAAGTAACTGAGCGAGGAAAGAGATAACGGAACGACCTGTTATCGCCTTCTTTCTTCCTGATATTATCAATTTATTACACCGTATATACCCCAGTCGGTGGTCAATTGCCTTTGTATGTCCAAGTCTACTAATGATGCACACTGGGCGAGAACGTTACATTTCCCGTTTAACCCTTTCCCCCATAGAAGCGCCTTTTAGCACATTTAATTCATGCATCCACTGAAGAACATAGTTCCAATTTATACAGTCATGAATAGGTATTATATGAAATAATTTTATATTCTAGCAGATACTAGCTTAAAGAAAGCTGAAAGTAAAGCAGAATACAGGCGCATTCTGCTTTACTTTCAACCTGCTTTAAGTGGTCACCTAACTTCAATACCAGAAATCGGCTATGGGGTAATGGGTTAACCATTTCATCAATCATTGGTAGAGCATTTTTGATCTCATGTTCATGTGTACATGTATTCATGAATTTGCTAAATAAGTGAAATCAAGAGTATTTGTATTTGGAATTCATTTTACCATTCCGAAATATTTATACAACGGGGAGAAATATAAACGTGATTGAGCTGGAGTAATTATTCCCATTGCAAGCAATGTTGAACAAGATCAAAGCCAGAGTTTTGACCTGGCGACTGATCAGGCTCCAAACTCTGTCTCACGCCGATCAAAATGTCAGAATATTTTAAAAACCGTAATTTGCTACATTTAATTGACGCTTTTTTAACAACACCGATTACAAATACATGTTTATGTTATATACGTATCCGTATATCACCAATATGGGTCTGAGTTTGATTCCAACTTAGATCAGATCTTGAGAGAGGGAACTTTAAAGGCTGGTACCGACACGTGGATTTTCTTCGGTCATTTCTTGTTCCCTGCCAGAAAGTCCAACATACGCCGCCATGGAAAACCCAAACTTTTAAAACTTGAGTCAAACGAATATGCTTTAACATTTTGCGAGATATTACAGACTGTTTTAAAACTGTTTAGATTCAGAACGATTGGCAATTAATTGGTTAATTAATTCCTCAACTGAAGAAAAAAGTTCCACTTTATACAGCCATCAATATATACTTCCATAAGAAAAAGTGTCTATATCCTAGCAGATGGTAACTTAAAACAGACTGAATGTAAAATATGATGCGCCTTAAGGAACAGTATGCTTTACTTTCAGTTAGGTCTATCATCAATACTGAAAACAAGCTACATGTATGGTGTAAGGTTTGCGCTTTTCGGGATTTTACAAATTTTATTGAAACTTTAGATTAAAACATTTGAAATTATTTAAATAAATATTTTCGCATTGTGTCAACACATAATTTCCCAATTCAATTCAACATTGAAGTTAGATACTCCTTGCATAGAATTATAGAGATACTTTTGCTGTATATTGGATGTTTCCAATCTAAAAGGAAAGCTTTTCATCAAACGTCGAGCAAATAGTTTGATATTGAACACACAACATAAATTGTAACGACAATGTCTTGTTTTATATTTACAAATGTACTTGTAACATATCAGAACCAATGAATTAAATATATTTATAAAGAAAGTATACATGAAACAAAAATGTAAAAACATCATTAAGTCTTCGGTTGGCACACACGTATATAGATATTCTATATTATTATTTGCATTTAGTTTATCTTATCCTTAGCCGATAAAAAGAAAAGAAAATAATATATTATTGATATGATAGTACATATATCTTTACACGTGCGTATTGTACAAGTTATCTGTATAAGATTACCATGAGAACTTAAACTATTATTGCTTAATAATCCCACAATGGATATTGACAATATTTGATAGTATGATACAGTGGAGATAACGTTATTCTTTCCCAATAAACGCGTTTACGCTGAAACTGTTACTTCCAATGCAAACAGTTTGGAGCCAGATCGGACGCCGGGTAACCCGGCGCGGCAACTGATCAGGCTCCAAACTGTTTGCCACTCAGATTAAAACGAATACTCAAATTTATTAAAAAGTTGTCATTTTAAACGTTTAAGTGCTTTGCGTTTCGTTTGCGTTTAAACGGGAAAGAATAACGTTTTCTCCACTGTACCATGGGCAAGACATTATTCTTTCCCAACACATCTTTGTGCTGATTTTCTTTTTCTTTTTTCCATTGCAAACAAACTGTTTAGAGTCTAGTCAGACGCCGGATAACTCGACGTTTGACTTGGCTACAAACAGTTTGCCTCTCTGACTATAACAAATCGCTAATATTTTCAAGAAATTACAATTTTGTACAATGTATTGGATTTTAAACTGGAAAGAATGCTTGTCCCACTGTAACCCTTCTAATATTGTACATAGGAAGCGTCATGAAGAATAAGCCAGCTCAATTGGTTAATTAATACTCACATCACCATTACAATAAGTTACAGCAGGGATATTTTATTAGACAATAAAATATCCCTGGTTACAGTCGAGAAAATGTATTAATCTAATGTTTTAGAACTGATGATTATATGCCCAATATCTCATAATGATGTTCCAATGCCTATAAAGGTTTTAAAACTTTAAGTTGTATCTCGATATACAGCACCAGTTACAGTGGAGAATCTGTTATTCTTTCCCGTTTAAACGCAAACGTACGCAAACGCAAAGCGCTAAAACGTAGAAAAGAACAACTTTTGGACAATTCTGATAGTTCATGTTTATATTGGTGGCAAACAGTTTGGAGCCTGATCAGACGCCGGGTTACCCGGCGTCTGATCTGGCTCCAAACTGTTTGCAATAGAAATAATAGTTTTAGCGTAGAAAGAATAACAGATTCTCCACTGTAAATTAGTACACCTTTTCATTGCAACGGCCTTTTACAGTATGTATTCAGTATCTTATTAAACCCTCAATTGCCTTAACACACTTTCTGTATTTAACAGATGAAACATTTTATTATGACCTTTGTTGGTGGTCTAAAACACGTCCTCCTGGTTTGTAAGGCTCGTAATTAATTAGTATAGCGATTTGGCGACACAATCCTTTTTCGAGTTTATTTTCATTTTGAACTTTTTAAGAATAAACTTGGGGCAATTTTTAATTGTTGATATGCTTTGACCAGGTTCATCAGCAAAATCTTTATACCACATGTCGCCAAAATAATTACATGTCTGGAAATCTTGCCTCACAGAAAACAGTATCATTCAATCCCTTCACTGCTTTACATCGAGTAAACTAGTTATTTGTAAACAGTTTGTATCCTGATCAGAAGCCGCGTAACGCGGCGTACATTTAGGATTAAACTGTTTGACTCTCATTTAGATTTTTCTGAAGTCAATATACGAAGAAATTTAATTTCAGATAAAAAAGCAGACAACAATTGTTTAGAATTAATGACGGCATGGCAGTGATGGGGTCAAATTAGAATCCACGTGTACATGTACCTTCTAATATTTTGATATTAAAATATAATTTCTAGATTTCGTTTTAAAATACATTGTGTATGTACATTGTATTTATATTATCACCATGCCACATAGTTTGGATGCTGATGAGACCCTGAGATACACGATGTCTCATCAGGACCCATACTGTTCGCAAAGGCTATCACAAATCTCCCATACAGCGTTAAAGTTAAATGGATGAATATAATTGCCAGTGTTTAATGATATAACATCATGTATAAAATTATACCTATATATGATACAAGACAGCAAGGAGCCAGACATATATTACAATGACGACGCATTTTTACCCCGGCTATAAAATCAGATCTACGCTGCTCAGATTATATAATTAAATTATCATTTTCATATATCGCAATGTCATATGTAACTGCAGGAATTATTAGCGAGTCGTATAGGACGGATTGATGGGGTGATTATCAGAGTCCTAGGGCCATTCGTCACAGAGCCGTTTGTTTTTCCTATATTAAATTTTTATAATTGAAATAGCCACCGGCCAACATTTAAACAAATTGTAAGTGGATAAGATCTGGTAGGATATAGTCAGAACTTAGAGAGTTCATTGGCGGCCCATTAAAATCAAAGGCAATTTTACACGAAGTAAAGTAACGGTATAAAGTTTTGAAACTGATATGAGGAGATAACAAACCGAGGATAGCTGATAAGTCAGGTCAAGGCATGGTCAGTTCAATGAGTTTAAAATCCTACAGGGCCTTGTCATACACACGTAGATTTAAAGCAAGGAAAACACTCTTCTTTCCCGTTCTACTCATTGACATTCCATTTTCTAATTCACATGAGTTTATTTATTGAAATTTCAACCGCAATGCTAGTCTAGCAAATTTGTTAAGTGTTTCATGCACTACCAAAGCTGAAGCTTTCTTAACTATTTCCCTCATACATGTAGAAGCGCCTTTTAGCACATTTGATTTATTCCTCCACTGACGAAAATAGTCTCAAATTTATATAGTCTTGAAAATGAACCATAAGAAAATATTTCTAAAATCCTAGCAGATGATAACTTAAAGCAGGCTGAAAGTAAAGCAGAATATGCCTAAAGAATATTCTGTTTTACTTTCAGCTTCTTTTGGGCAACCATATATCTTCAATATCGAAAGCAAGCTATGGTGAAAGGTTTAATGCTTTGGGGTTTTACAAACTGTTTACTTTTAACCTGCTTTAAGTAGTCACATGTCTTCAAAACTAGAAACAGGATATGGGGTAAAGGGTTAAACCCGTTGCTCATCTAGAGCAGAGAAAACGTTATTCGTTCCTGCTAAAACGAAACTAAACGCACACTGAAAGCAATGAAACTTGATGTAGAAAATGAACACGTTTCAAAGATATTGACTCATTTCAATCTGGGTGGCAAACGGATTGAAGCCCGAACAGACGGCGAAATACTAAGCAGTGAACATAAGGGTTTTGGCATAAACGCATTTACCGGGAAAGAAAAACGTATTATATTTAATTACTGATTATTTCCTTAAAAGTATAATTTTACGGACACTTTCGAAAATGTTCCCTGTAATAACCAGCTAAACATGAAATAAAGTTTTTGCCTTTATTTGTAAAACTACTTGTCTCATTTTCCATCTTTAAATAATACAGATAGAATGGGATCTTTTCACATGAAACTTGTAGAGAAACGAAAGCAATTGTTTTTAGTACCAAATTAATAAAGCAATGGGATTATAAAAAAAAACTGTCGCATTAGTACATGTAGCACCCACACGAAGGTTCAATCTTTACTCATTTACTCGTGTTTCTGGGCATCTGATGAGGGTTTCAACTTATTTGTCTTTCAGTTGTTTGTAAAATCCCGAGGCTTAGAGAATATGTACTTTAATTCTACAAATCATTGCATCATGTTTGTGTTTATTTTCGATTATACTGGAAAGAGTATTGTATGTTCACTGTACCCGTGTTTAACACTATACGTTTGTTTTCGTTCGATTTGTTGTTAAAACGAGGCGTACTTTACTCATATTTTCCAACAGATGTATACTTAAATATGGACCAGAAATTAAATAGTTTCCCGTGTTCCTCGGGGAAACCAGCCCAGCGGCTGAGCGATTAAAATGCGCTTTTGATGGGGAGTTGCAAGTTGGATTTCGATGTTTGAATTATAGATGTATCGACAATTGATGAATGATCGGCGGGCCTATCTGCGGTCCTGCACAAAGCCTCGCCAAATACAAAAGCCGCAAGAAAGCAAAATCAATCAATTAAAAACTACATTGAAACAATGTCTAATTAAAATTTAAAGGGGGGAAACCACAGTGATTGCGGTTAGTCTGAGTCGCTTTATTTTGTTTGAACATGATAAACATTTTAACAGCTTTTAAATTACATTAACCATTGCACTGACAGTCGCATTAAACTTTGATATTTGCAAACAGTTTGGATCAAGATCAGACACCGAGTAACTCGACAACTGACCTGGATCCAAACATTTCGACATTCGAACATTGTTTATTCTGTCTAATTATCTAATATTCATTTACATGCAATCCAAAATGAATAGGAATAAAACATTAAAGCAACGTAAAGTAAAACATTATTCAAAGTAACAGGCCTCTGGCATATTAAACATATAAAGGGAACAAAGTATGTATTAAGGCATGTATATTTGCAAACAAAACAATTTGGATCAAGGCATGGGAGTCAATATATAGATTCGAGAGGACGCAATACATTTTAAGTAATCAAATAGCAACAATACTAACAATATACTAGTAATACGAGTACTCCCGAAATTATTATATAGTATTTCAAAGTACATGTTACCACAAGGCTCCAGATAAGAGGGAGTAATCTGAACAAATTCCGATATTTTCTCACTCACACAGCACCAAATCCTATGGTGTTACTAATCATTTAGAATCGTCTCTTTGAGACGAATCTAATAAGTAGTGACACCATAGGGTTTAAAGCAGAAAGAAGGTTTTAGTTTTTGAAATACTCCCCTTATCTGGAGCTCTGCATGTATTACTGAAAGTCACTTTTAGGTATCACATGTATAAGTCATGCAGTACATCCATACAGTGTTTCTGTAGGAAAGACATTCCTTACAAATAAACAAGTTTATGCTAAATACCCTATAGTCATTACTAAGTATGCTAACAGTTTGGAGTCAGATCGGACGCCGGACAAAATCACATATCGGCATTTAAACCCCGATCATCTTTCCTTTTTATTACAATGCGTATCTTTCCGTTTCCTCCGCACGAAGAACTGGACAATTAACCTGTAAACAGTTATTCCACTTTATTTGCATTTCCTTTCGTTTAAACGGGAAAGAGCAACGTCTTTCGCACTGTAAATGCAGGCCAAAATTTATACATAAACTGAAGACCCAAAACAAGATTGTTCCGTGATTTTTTTCTGTGTATGAACAGAACTTCAGATTTGGCGAGTATATTAAAAACATGTACTAACATTATTATATTTCAATCAAGCCCTGTGGTGTTACTACCCATCGGAATAGTTTCGAAGAGACGATTCAAATTGGTACTAACAACATAGATTTGGCTAAGAAATAAACAAATAAATAAACGCAAGTACACTGAAATGGAGAACAATTTAGATTCTTAAAAATGCAAAGGATTCATCTCAATGTGAATAGATGACAAACGCTTTTGTTGATATTTTGTTTTGCAGTTTCAAAGTTTATTGTGTCATATGGGCACCGGCCCATACACAAAATGCGAACATATATAATTATATAATATTAAACAGAATCATAAAGGTACTTACATGTATACTCAATTCAGTACAAATATTCTGGTAAAATCAATGATAGACTTGTCTTATAAACTTCTGTCTGTTTGATATTAACTTTAATTTGTTTTACAATTCTTATTACGTACGACGTACATCTCAAGCTCACATACATATCGGTGGAATTTCAGACTATTCGTTTCTGGCACTAAAATACTAAACAACCCAGTCTAACCCCTTTTATGCCAAGCTTGACAGCACTTACATATGCAAACAGTTTGAATCTACATCTGATCAGGATCCAACTTCTGTGATAATCATCATAAAGGTTTCAAGTCAAACTGCCACAAATTCATAAACATCAGAATAAAACTAGACAATAAGTTTGCGAGCAGACGGTATTATTGGAGTGGCTGTCTTAACCCATTACCCCATAAATACGCCTTTTTTACACCTTTAATTTATTCCTTCACTGTAGAAAATAGTTCCAATTTATACAGTTGTGAATATGTATAATAAGAAATGTTTGCTATATACTAGCAGTTGGAAGCTTAAAGCAGGCTGAAAGTAAAGCAGAATGCGACTGAAGGCGCATTCTGCTTTATTTTTAACCTGCTTTAAGTGGTCAACTATCTTCAAAACTAGAAATAGGCTATGGGATAATGGGTTAAATGGATTACATGTATTACATCATATTACGGTGGAATAAGAGTTTTCGCGACATACACTTTATTTACAAAATGCTGACATAAATTACGGTATCAAAAGTGACCTTGACGTAGGTGGACATAATGAAAGACAATGACAAATATCAAACAATTCAACAGAATTAAATAAAATTACCATACTCAAGTCAGCGTCCTCTATCACGACCGACCAACCAACTGCTTTTGGTGATTTTAAATACAGGGGACAGCTTAAAGGAGCATGAATTTAAAAACAAAAAGCTTTAAAAATTTTCTGCTTCACTTTCATCCTGATTTCAGCCAGCCCTTGTCTTAAAACTGGTTTCCAAACCTTCTTTTAAGATGTCGTATTAAGGCGGTATTACAGTTTTATGTATCTTGTGCATAATTTGCATTTATTTTCATTCTCATTAGCAAATGAAGATAATTGCTGTCCTTTAATCAGGTGTAAACGCCATTTCAAAGCGGCAATCTGACCGAGCTGACGTTAATTGACCCCTCTCCCTTAAGCTAAAGTGTTTAACAATCGCAATTTCCCATTATAAAAAGCGCTGATCCAGCTTTAAACATTTCACCATATGAACAGCGTCAAAACCTTAGTGTACACAGTTCAACAGTGTGACTCGATAGGGAAAATTATAGGATCTTGTCAAATACAAATTTGCTTTAAACCGACTATTTAAAGGCATGCATAGTCGTTATTTAGTGCGTATGATAGCTTAATGCAAGACAAACGATAACAGAAAGCTCCAAAGTAGCTTTCTGCCTAATTTTTATCATGCAGTTAGCTGCCCTGTTTATTTAATATCACAATTTCTCTTCAATAAGTGGTCGCTTAATACAAGTTTGTTTCTACTCTAACAAGATTGTTTCGGCAATAAAGTCGTCCGACTAGCAGAAATGATATGACGCCTTTTATGACAGTTATGATGCGTATTATTCAGTTTGCTGGGGGTTTTCAAAGTGAAAGGTTGCATATTTTGTCACTTTCAGAAAAATAATGTGCCCACTCTTTCCAGCCAGTTCAACTTATTTACTCCCCTGTTTTGATTTATACGTTGAAATTAATATGACCGTTAAGAGTTTTATGTTTAAGAACCCGTGGAATAAACCGCCTTTTATTTATTTTTTATCCAAGGCGATTCGCTATTACACGTTTGACATTTTGTTTCTTATGGGGTCACTAGTTCGAGTATATCTATTTCTATATCTATTATTAATTATAGAAACAGATTTGATTTGATTTGTTATGATTTTACGTCGCTTTTAACAGTATTTCAGTCATATCGCGAACTCAACTAAATATAGAAACAGAATAAATGCACATCATATAAAACTATAAGGTTTATAATTTGAGTATTTCTGTAATACATTTGTTCCACATTAAACTGTCTTCTGTCCGTAATAAAACCAATGTAGCTTTTCCATTGTGAATATGTATAATAAGAAATGGATTTTTCCTAAATCTTCGGATTTTTCCCCAGTTTATAGTAACTGAAAGCAGGCTGAAAGTAAATCAGAATGCGCCTTTAGGCGCATTCTGCTTTACTTACAGCCTGCTTTAAGTAGTCGCATGTCAATAAAACTAGAAACAGGCTATGGGGTAAAGGTACGATTCGTAAAATCGCACTTGAAAAATGCAAATTTGGAAATCTTAGGATTTTTCATGTCAACTTATGGAAGCCCTGATATTAGTTTAACCCATTTAAGACTAATGTCTACTAAAGTGGATATTGGCAAACATTGTATACTCTGATGAGACACTGCGTGACGCTGTCTCTCATCAGGGTCTACACTGTTTGCTATATCATATGAAATAGTTTGCTGTATTGACAGACACTGCAGTTTCTTTAGATCTCCCTTGTGCATCTACAATGAAATATTCCAGCAAGTATAAAGGGAGGATTCATTGCAATATCCGGGCATAAATTGGTTAACTCATCAATGTCTATCATTGCAATATCCGGGCATAAATTGGTTAACTCATCAATGTTTATCATCCACAAAAGAACACACTATAGATTATTAGCAGGCAGTGTAGATCCCGGTCAGATGCAGCAATTTGCGGCGGCCCCTAATGTTTTTTGCTATTTCATATGAAATGATTTGCTGTATGGACGAACACTGGATTACCGATTGATCATCCTTGTTTATCTGCAATGAAATCTACCATTACGCACTTAGGAAGAGTTCATTGTAATATCAAGGTATCAACAGATTAACATATCAAATCTTCATCATGCAATACATGCAACTTATTTTCCATGAATCACTTTTGTATTCAAGTATAATGTATGTAAGTAAATATAAGTAAATAAATAAACAAAGATATCAGGGTAAATAAATAAGACAGCGCTATTCATCGTTTTGTCACTGAAACAAGGCTAGGTCTTACGGAATTTCCGTGATGTTTTTAATATAAACTTACCACAATGATATAAGACATATTACAAATAATTCGGGTGATGAATCATATACAAGTATTTCGTCTTACCTGATCTATGCCAGTTGCAATATGGGCGACATTTTTAAATGCCTTAACACTGACTGTTTCTTCAATTTATTAAAGACTGAGTATTGACATTTAAAAAAAAAAAAAAAGAACAGAAAATGGACGACACGTTTAATTTAGAGAAGTTTTAAATGCATGAATGTTTGGCAACACAAAATATAAACAGAGGCATGCTTTTCTTTTAGAAACAAAAGCCGCGATATGCGGCAATAGTCTTTGAAAACACTACAAATAATGTAGACCAGTTCAACGCGGCCCGATCTGGATCTACACAGTTTTCAAAGTGAAAGAGCGCTTCTCCCGATGTTTGCTTTACCATTTACCTCACAACTTGTTTCTTGTTTTGAAGACAGGTGACTAAACTTAAAGCAGGTAAAAAGTGACGCAGAATGCGCCTTAAGGCATGTTCTGTTTTAATTTCGGCCTGTTTAAGCTATATTCTGCTGTAATATAGAATTTATTTCTTATGATACATATTCATGACTGTATGAAGTGGAACTATTTTCTTCAGTTGATAAATAAATTAAAGGCGTAAAAATACGTATTTATGGAGAAATGCGTTAACATTAAAATTAATGTACCAGATATGGTTTGTGCTCGGTAAATTTGCGTGCTTTTTTGGGGAACTGAGTGGGTATAACGCGGGTAAAGCAAATACGTGTACACGAAGATCCGCCACTGCATAAGACTAAGGTTTTTTTCTTCCTTATATTATGATTTTATTTCTGCCTGATAACAAAACTGTAAAGAAAACATGTTCAACGTTCAGACGAAACACTCTATACTTTTGACGAATAGCGAAAAACTTTCACATGACCCTAGCCTGCTCGGAATATGTTCCGTGTTTTTGCGCCTGAATGAACGGATCTGATAAAACCTCCACAGATGGAGAAATCAAGTGGATTAACACTATCGTCTATGCTTAAGGACCACGTGCGGTATATAAACAAATAAGTGAATAAGCGCGCAAATAGATATTTAAGTTGCTGTAGATGATAAGGGGATATTCTTTTGACACTTGTGTATGTTTATAAATAGTTTGAAAGCTACATTAGCTATCTATTGGCCCCGTGAAAGCGGTCAGTTTCAGCGGTCAGTAAGAATAACATATTAACATGTCTGGCATTTATTCTGTTTGAACGGATAATGGTTTGGCCGGAAATTTTGTTATGGTCACTTACAGTAAAACCTCACTATAAGAACACCCGATATAACGTTTGTTTCGGTGCTTAAGGCATTTGGAATGTAAAGCGAGATGACAGTAAAACAGAAAGCTCCCAAAGGAGCTTTCTGCTTTACAGTCATCTTGATGTGAGCGGACCCTGCTTTTAAAACTATTACCGAGTATACTTTAGAATTACCCTTGTACTGAAGTTTAAATGTTTCAGTTGTGTTGATGGAGATGACTATGGTATAAACATATTATATACAGATGAGACGATTATATCAATAGAAAACAAAACCTACACCCTGGGTGTTTATAGCCACCAGTCATTTTCTCATGACCAAATTTATCAATGAATTCATGTACTACAGTGGAGAAGACGCTATTCTTTCCCATTTAAACACAAACAAAACGCAAACGCATTGCAATAAAATATACAAAATAACAACTCATTTTATTCATTTGGATATTAGTGTAAAACAGTTTGGAGTCTGATCTGGTTCCAAACTGATTACAATGGAAGTACAGTAATAGTTTTAGCGTAAACGCTTATTGGGAAAGAATTGTACTACAGTAAAACCTCTCTATTACGACCACTAACTTATGTTAATTATTAAGGTGTTTACGATAGGTGACCGCTTAAAGCAATGTGACAGTGAAACAGAAAGCTCCTATAGGAGCTTTCTGTTTCACTGTCACCTTGCTTTAAGCTTTCACCTGTCTATTATACACTCATTTAGCCTTCGTTTTAGTGGTCGTAATAGCGAGGTTTTACTGTACATGTATCACTTTTAAGGACAGTTTCAATATGAGTCACAGGGGTAAAGAAAATACACCAGTATACCTTATTTGTCGATTTATTTGAAAATTACATGAACCAATGCTTGAAAGTGAGATAATGTTGTGTTTAATTTCTTATCTTAGTCTATATTATTTGTCAAAATATTTTCATATCGATGCAAGGCATTGACCCATTCAAACCCTGAAACTTCAAATGGACATATTCTAATTTCTAATCAAGTCTGATTGATTATTCACAATTTAGGATTGTTGCAGACACAGTAAAAGAGTCCTCTGATCTGGGTCTACACTGCATATGAATAGTACATTATTCACAGGTACACTGTTTGTCAGAGACGAGTATATTCGTCGCTAGGGTTGAATGAGTTAAATTTATTATTTTCCAACGGGGTTTATGTTTAATTGTATGCAGTTCAATATTAGAATTATAATGAATATGTAATGTCATTCCTATTTAGCTAGCCTTCCATAAAATATCATGATTATCTCTCACGACACGTTACTGCTTAAGCAGGACAAAACTAATGCATTAATCTTCAATAGGCAGATTGATGCTTAATTGCCGCTCAGAATAAAATAACTTCAACATTTCCAAATAGTTGTAATTTTCTATATTCTATTGTATTGCGTTTAATTTCGCTTAAACGAGAAAGAATACCATCTTCTCCACTGTATGAAAACAGTGTGGACCATATCAGACTAGGCGTGTGGTCGCATTCCAAACTGTTTGGCATCCCTTTCAGAGTTCTTCCGTAACATATACATTAAATATCTATAATTGCAGAAACAATTTAATTAAAATAGTAACTACTACAGATGCCAATTTAGAGGTACATGTGTAGGCTCTCTAATGTGACACGTCCCATGAGGTTTTCTTTACACCTGTTCGCTTGATCTAAACAAGTCCACTAATAGTTTTCACAACAAAAGTAATAACGTATTGCTAACCATCTATGGGTATATTCATTCACGATAGGTATCATCAATATTGCCTAAATCTAACCAACACTGGTAATGAAGAAATGTAGTCCTAGTATATACCCTAGATATATAATAACATTTCTTTGCTGTCAGATAATTTAGCAACACAAGGCACGTAAAGACCGACAGGTTAATTAAGATAGCTTTCATTTTTCATTCTATATCTGACTAAATCTACCATTCCATATGTACACATTGTCTGGCTTTCCGTGGGGATAATACCCAATATTGCTGTCGACCATGATTGTCCAGCCCAGCTGTTGATCTCCAAACAGAACCCGAAATCGTATTTACCAGATAAGGGAAATATCTCTATTGTACATTTGTTTATTCTTTACACCTGTTCGCATGATCTAAACAAGTCCTCTAATAGTTTTCATATTTAACACCTTCGGAATTCCGCACCGGCCCTATCATCTCTTACCAATACCGGCCATACTCATATCATCACACAGTCTCTAGATCCTATAACGTTGTGCAACGGGACACAATATTGATAGCTGTGCATTATACCCTCGGATTTGTAGGGTGATTAAAGTATGTCGTTGATACGAGCCGATATGATCCCCGGTATCTTTACAAGTGTCATAGGGATCAACTAAAACAACCAAAGACCTGATAGAGGTCTCAGTGAAATAGAAAACATCTCAATTTAGCTCTGCACGTGTGAAAAGCTGATAAATGAGCTCTAGGTTAGGGCCAGGGCCGATCAGGATTTCGGGAACTCTTTCTTATTTGATTTGTAACATGACAAAAATGATGTACTTAGCAGGCTCGTATCTAAAGCTTTAGCAAAATTTCTGAATGAAAAGTACAGGTTATTGCGATCATTCCAAAGAAATTTCATTTAAGATTACTATAAACATGTGAACGTAAAGCGGAATGAAAGTACCACAGTAAGCTTCTGTCATAGCTTCCTACTTTACTCTCAATTTATTCTTAGCAGGCACCTTCCTAAATAACCTTTAGTTTTAGTGGTCGTTTTACTGTAAAGCTATATCTGAGAAACGTGCCAGATAAGGGGGATTTGAACCCATGAGAAAAGTTCAATTATAGTGCATTTCAGGCATTTGTATGACACATTCAAGTTCCACGTTGGTCGTGTTATGTCATCTGCCGGCTTTAATCCCGTCTTCGTATTAACCCATGTCTTTGATCGCTAAAGCTTGATAGATATTTAGATGTTTTCTGTTTGGTTAATAACAGATGCGCTATTTAGATGCATTTTAGAAACACAGATGAATACAATTTATATTGATAATGGAAGAAAGCCACAAAGACAGTTAGCACTTACAATGAATAAGCAATACTACACTCAGTCGTTTAATACTCCATACACGGTTTTAAACGGCAAAACAAAACGCAAACACAAGGCACTGCAATGTTGAAAATGGAAATTCCATAACGACCTTTTTTAATCTGAGCAGTAAATAAATTGGAGACTGACCAGCCAACGGGGTTCTTGGCGTCTAATCTGACTCCAAAAGGTATACAAGGACAAACAGTTTTAAGAATGTACGCGTTTATTTGGATAGAACGACGTCTTTTCTCCAATGTATACACGTAACAATGGACAAGAGGTACGCGACAGTCAGTTTCCATATTCTATTTTAAACTTTCTTAACTAGAGCAAGCCGGCATCTGATCTTGCTCCAAACTGTTTGCAATGGACATACGAATTTTGACATAAACGTGCTAATCAGGAAAGACTAACGTTTTCTCCAGTGTAATAACTAACATCTTCTCCACTATAACTGCCTTTGTCTTGAAACCAAACTCAACAATTAAGGTCATCATGTTTCGTTTAAACGGGAAAGAATAACTTGCTCCCCCATCTGTACCTGGTGTTCCATATTGAACACGTAGTTGTCACAAGCCATGATTGGAGACAAGCCCATGTGATCACTCAGGCAGACACAGTCATGTTCATTTCATCCAGCTCTCGTAACAGCCATGAGAGTCTTAGTTTCGAGGAACCGGATGACATCTAAGCCAATTTCTCAACGTAGATTAAATTTGTCTCGCACTAAAGAGACGGGCTTCTCCGTGATTCATTTCCTGACCTTTTCTAAAAAACATTGTCTCTCTCATACACTCGGGTGTCATATCAATTTCGCCCGTCTCACTCAGCCTATCATCTATACGACTCACCTTATAATAACGTTAGCGTAAGCCAATTTGGAGGCTTGCAAATCTGTTCTAGTTTTCTTCTTGAATAAGCCACACGATGGAGATGGTGCGTTGAAGTGACATTGATCACTATTTAGAATGGGTGATTATCGTGTGGAGGAAATAAGTTGCTTGATGCGCTGGGGCTGGGAAAAGACGATAATTCGCAATGAAACTCCGTCTCTACTAGCGCGGGTGTCGGAACACATTTCCCTGATACATTGTCTCCGACCGACGGCGTGTGTGCTCGACAAACTAATTTACCCTCCTCAATTACCGAATATATGGCTGATATGTTGAAATCACAGTCAGACTCGTATTAGGTGACCAGATTTCGAGAACTCGCAGATATATGTAAAGACAGATGCCCGCTTAATGAAGGAGAAAAGTAATGCAGAAATGACCTAAAGGAGCTTTCTTTATTACCTTTGTCCAGCATTAAGCTACCAAGAGATCTTAAGACAGACTATGTCCTCTCTTTTCAATATTCGTCTAATAAGGCATTACTGTTTACGACGCACTACCCTCAAATTTAGTCCTTACACCTCATTTCGCAACTTATTGAAGAGTCAAATGGTGTACCCTTTTTACACCCTAAGGTATAGGGACACTAGATAGCCAGATATTTTCGTGGTGGAAATAGCATATTGTAATGAAACTTAGTCATTTTTCTGCCTTTAAGTAATACATGGGTACCAGATACTAGATACAAGGCATTTCTGTTTTTAGAATGAGTTTATGGAACAACTATGTGGGCTGAAGTTAAACGACTCTGTTTTAGCCAATGGCTCTGCCAAGAGGTAGCGGAACAGAAGTCATGTTTTCTCTGCAAATAAATGTATCTGTTATGCATGAATATACATGTATCTTTGAGGAAAATGAACGGCACTAAAGTTAAACATTTGCAGGCTACATATTCAAAACAGACGATAAATCAGCGATTAAAATGATGGGTTTGACTCCATGTTAAACCCGACTTACTTGGCATTTACAGGCAGTTTGCGCCAAGACCAGAAGCCGAGTAACTCAGCGCCAGATCTGAGTCTAAACTGTTTTATACTTGTCTAAAGTATTTTTGTCAAACCACCGATCCTCTTAAGATTAAAATGCTGTGCAGACGACAATTTAAAAGCAGACGTTAACATTGCCCGCCAAAGCGACCATGAAGGAGGTTAAATGCAACTGCCAGTCTTAGGCAAGCTTGGTGCTCAAGATATGACACTGTTTGTGTTTCAACTCCCCGTGAAATGAAAGAAAAGCCGGGTTTAGTATGTTTGCCTTTGAAATAGGTAATTTAGAAGCACTTGGTTTATCAAGTATCATTTCCTGGCATTTGCTGAAAGACCAATGTTATATAGACACCATCAATTGAGTATAACAAAATAGTTTGAACACGACCTGCTAATAATCTTGTTCACCATAAAAAACTTTCTTATGCAAACATTTAAGTTGTGTGTACATACATTACGGCACCATCGGTTTACTTAAGAACAATTTTTTTCAACAATTTCGTTTTTCAAATTTAATTGCTGAAATTTACATACCTCTTCTAAGGAGTATTTTATTACAGCCACATAGCTTCGCGTATGAATACCGCACGGTATTGTTTAGCGGGCGACTGTTGGGACTACTTGTATGAAATGGCACCAGTCGTGTTGACATTAGCGCGTGAAGATGAACCATTACCATGCTGAACTATCGTCTGTTTTAGAAACAAAAATATCGTCTGCGAATTCAAAACAAATCCTAACACTTGTTTTGAATAAAAAACAAAACTTATTGCGAGTGTCAAACAGTTTGGATCCAGATCAGACGCCGCGTTACGCGGCGTCTGATCTGGGTCCAAACTGTTTGCAAATATTAGCAAAGTAGCCGTTTTAGGTTTATCATTGTCAAGGTTTAAGTAGCAAACATACAATGTAGCATATTACGCAGACTTGAGACTACTCTCCATATCTAAACAAATACTCGAAAAGGTGACATCAATAATTAAGAAATCGGCGACGTCTTTCATCTTTGTCTCTCAAGGTAGTCCTACACGATATAGGGAGATGTCACGCTGTACTATGACGAATGCATGAATGAAGAAGCAGACGCTTTAGAAATTGTTTAAACTGTGTTTTAAATATTTTTTAAATGCAAAACATGTCTTATCTTCAGCTTAAATTTTGTCGGCCGTATTTTTTTCTTCTTCAAATTTAGGTCATTTCTTATAAAATAGTGATTAATACGAATGGCAAACAGTTTGGATCCCGACCAAACATAAATTTATTCGGAGTCTGATCTTGATACAAACTGGTAGGAAGTGTCATTAAATTCACAACCGGACGAGTGCCACACAAATTGTGCATATCTTGCATTTCTTTCTCATTCTTTTTATATATCCTGTTGGAGGTATGCCTTCCATCACATATACGCAGTTATCGAAATTCAATAGTTAATATATTGTATTGTGTATTATTTAATTTCTTTTAATATCTATATAATAATGCAAAATAACAAACTGCGTATAATCTGCATCTACACCGTCAGCATAGGAAAAGTGTACTCTTCACGAGTTCTAATAACCCATGGGCCATTTCTCCGAGGTTTAACGGAGTAACATAAAAGTGTAGGATAGCGAATGATAGGGAAGCGTGTGAATAGTTTCATCTGGCATCGCTAAATGTTAACTAACAGTAAACATATCACATTTGAATTTTTGTTCAATGGTTATTTTCTTGTAAAGCTTAAATGTAACTGGATTTTGAATTCTTATAGCTTTTGATCCGCTATCGGTAAACCTCATCATTACTATAATACTAGACTTCAATGGTACCCGTAAATACGCGAATCCATTTGCAAATAAAAATAAATGACTACCCTTTTCTTACCAATCGAAACGCCATTTGCATTAACAAACGGTTTGGATCCTGATTAGACGCCGCTAAACGCGGCGTCTGATCAGAATCCAAACTGTTTACCATTTGTATCAATATTTCATATAAAAACATAATTATATTGAAGAAAAAATTAAATGCAGACGACAATTTCAAGCAGACGATATAATGTTAGGGATAATGATTAATTGTTATATTAATACACAGACCCTCCGCCCTTGTGGCAATATTTTCCATGCGTTATGCTATCTGTATAATAACATTCAACATTGAAGACATACCTGTTTTGATAACCTATTAGCAAAGCTATTCTCAATACAAATACACTATGTCACTTCTTCTTTGTCCAGCGCCTAACCTCGCGTTCTTTATCCCATTTTAAGCCGATTTGTAGTCAATAAAAACGCTACAAGAGTTTCTGTCAATGGGTCTGTAACATTTCTGTAGGATGGGAAAGCGAAACATTTAGAGGGGGTTTAATCCTTTATCTATAGACCCTAATGAAATGATACTACAATGGAATCCCTCTTTAACGACGAACATTTAATGAAAAAATTGAGTATCTGAAACGCAGTTGACAGCTTAATATAGGACAGAAGGAATGCAGAAAGCTCCTAACGGAGCTTTCTGCATTACTTTTGTCCTATATTAAGATGAAATATATTTTTGAAACTGATAATGAGATTTTGGGAGCGATGTTTAAGAGAGATTGGACTGTAAACGAGTGTTGGGAATTGGTATGACAAGGTGTTTATTTAAGGTATTCTTTCAGTATTTTTACACCTGCCGGAAAGATATACTTACAATAACATTATACGTAGAATACGATTAAGATAGGCAATAGTTTTTATTTGAAATAATACACGATAAGTGTTTGTTTTAATTGATAGACGACTTCCACGTAAACAAATAGAGAGATCCACCAAGCGTGGTAAATGTCCTGTGGTTTTGTATTTTTTCTTCTACAGTTGAATATCGATAACTGAAAATTTCGCTTAAGTCGAGCATATATGTTTTTCAAAGTTAAAACTAGGTTAAGCCACGTTTTAACTTTGAAATACAGATGCGTTCGACTTAAGTGAACTCAAACTATCGGGTTACATCGGAAAAAAATACGGGTACGTTCGACATTTATAAGTGTGTTCGAGTTATCCGAACTTCGACTGTAGTTTAGCATCTTCGGTCAAGTCCCTTTATGTATAAGTAGCGAAAACACTGAGTCTGACACTTGCATTCGGATGCGGTTCCACCATCTGAGAAAACATTAAATTCACTATCTTCTGAACTGTACCAGTTTAGACACGCATCATATTCTACAGCAACGACTACTTGAAAACATACAATAAGCTGATCAATGCAATAAATTCCGCTTAACACTTTACCTGATAGCATTGTTTCTAGTATTGAAAATATGTGACTACTTTAAAGCAGGTTGAAAGTAAAGCAGAATGCGCCCTAAGGCGCATTCTGCTTTACTTTCAGCCTGCTTTAAGCTATTAACTGCTAGAATAAGGAAATTATTAAATATGACACATATTCATTACGGTATAATTTGGAACTATTTTCTTCAGCGGATGAATAAATTGAATGTGCTAAAAGTCGCTTCTATAAGGGAAAGGGTTAATACGACCAGCGCAAAGAAACTTGTACATGTATTGGGTTTTAAAGAAATGTGTTAACTTTAAGCAAGACTGAAGTAAACCAGAAAACTTCGTTCGGAGCTTTCTATTTTACTTTCATCCTGCTGTAAACGGTCATCCGTCTTTAACACCTTCAGAAAGTTGTTTTATTTATCGTAATGTCAGAGTTTTATTGTACTCAGCGTTCACTGATCTCAATTCTCGAAACGCTTTCAAAGACGCTGGCGACCATGATCTATTTGTTTTCTGTCACTGAAAACCAACATTAATCGTCCTTTGTATGTAACCTATTGGGAAATCCTACAATACACAAGTAAAACCCAAAGCTTTCAAAACTCATATTTGTTCTGAATCCCATTTAATTTCGTAGAATGTGATATTTCAAGGAGTGTTTACCGAAAACGATACTTACATAAAACCTCAATACGTAGGATAATAGTTTCCGTCGAAAATTAAACAAATTCGTGTCAAGCCATTCGAATCAATAGAAACATTCATTGGCCGTCCGGAGGTATTGGTTAGATTTTGATGAAACTTCACCAGGAGACAAAGCGGGTGTCAGTCAAACAGCAGCACTTTCTGATATAGCAATTTTGAGTAATTATTCTGAAACCAATCATTTTGACCCTTGAGCTTTGCTTGTAAAGAAACACAAATAATTGAACATTTTAGAGAGATAGATTGAAATTAATCCGGCAAGTGGATCTACCCACTCGACATTAGAACTATACGGCTTTTAAATATTAAACGAAAATGAGATCATTAAACTATTCACTGCCTTACCCATAAGGGGATTGACATTAGCATTTACAGTTTGGATCCTGATCAGACGCCGCGTTACGCGGCGTCTGATCAGGATCAAAACTGTTTGAAACTAAAATCGAATGTTTCTTGGTCTAAGTTTCTAAAAAACTAAATTTGAGAAATACAAGCAGACAATATCATGGCATGGGTGGGGCAAAAATGGTTCTCAGGGGTGAGCGCAATGTGAACATAGGGTCATACAGAGTAAACACACGAATTTAAGGAATTATAGAACTATTAAATATTAACACACAGCTTAATCTATTAATTACAATTTCGGCGGCGAAATGAAGGGCGACTTCTACAATTTCTTGTCGACTTTTTCGCGCGTCTCATAATTAATTTATGATTGTATGAGAATAATGAAATAAAATGTAGAAAAATAAACGCGAAAGTGCGTGAATGGCAATATATATGACAGTCACGGTTGATTTGTAATGAGGTTGGGGAACATATTATTGCCTAAATAAACGCGCTTGTGTTGAAATTATTGGTTTCCATAAACTAGTGTGCAGTTAGATCAGATTCCGAGACTCTCAAATTGATTTAACTCGATAACAATTTTATAGGGAAACCTGTCAGTTATTGCGTAGAGTTGCGTTTCGTTTATTTGGGAAAGAAACCCGTCTACACCACTGTTATAGCATGGGTTTTGCTGTATCAGATATTAATTGTTTTAATGGACAAGTTCAGATCATTTCTGATAAATTAGGAGAGTTTTTACAATGCATTGCACATTTACAAACAGTGCAAACCATGATCGGACGGTTACCATAAAAACCTTCTGATCTTGGTTTACACTGTTTGCAAGGGACACGAGTACTCTTAACAGGTGAACTGTTTGCAAAGAACACCTATTTGCATAGCTATGGATCAGTGGGTTAACGTACTTCTTCTCTATTCGCAGGTTAAACAGTCTCGGTAGCCACGGCTCGGACAAACACGACCGGTACCAAACATCGTCTCCGGATAGAGACTCGTCCACTGACTTTGATGATATCGATATCGACGATAACAAATCGTTTGATGATGACGATGAAGAGAAGATTGATATAGAAAATGACGACAATGCCAGTAATGCCGAGTCGCCAACATCCGTACCGCCACATGCGCCGCAAATCTCGCCCACCTGACTATATGGACCCAAGAATCCGGATATGACGTCAGCTGTGACTCAAACAGCAATGATGCCCCAACCGTGGGCTTTGAACTTATCAATACCAAAAGTTTTACCGAGCCCGAGCCCTGTGCGCTCGTTCGGTATTGACGATATATTACAGAGACCTTTAGACTATTCTCAGAGTAGTCTACAACAGTTACAAAACAATCTAAAGCAATTACAGAGTGGGTTCCATTATAATTACATGAACTGTCATATGGCTAATTTACAGCAGACGATGCTACCCCGATGCTTGCCGCAGACGAAAAGAATTGACCCCACGTGCTGCGAACTCCCTCAGA
Source organism: Gari tellinella (assembly GCA_922989275.2). Lineage (NCBI taxonomy): Eukaryota > Metazoa > Mollusca > Bivalvia > Cardiida > Psammobiidae > Gari > Gari tellinella. Next base: position 109,371,839 of record OV277857.1, read on the forward strand.
CTTCGGAAGGTACTGAGAGCGGAAGTTCGGATTAGTGTCAAGTTCGGATCGCCACGGCTCTAGATAAAACATTGCAGGTAACGCCTGTATGTTAGCAGGAAATGTATAGGCTTTCACTGGAGTAACAGAAGAATTGTTTTTATAGTAAATAATGACGAATGAAAATATGTTTACGGATATATAGTGGCATTTAGTGACTGGGGCATAGGTCACGTGCTCGTGTCTAGCCGCGATAAGAAGGAGGACATTTTCGTCTCAAGAGTAAGTGGTGACCTGTCCGGGATGCACAAGGTCAAACTGTACAGGCCGGAGATCATGGGCAGTCAACTATGTAGTCTGTTTAATACATGACAGTAAAACCCTGATATTAAAGCCTTTTAAATAAATGCATGTTTTCTCTATTCAAACAAGGGAGAAGCTTTCTGCTTTAGTTTCACACTACTTTACCTCTTCAATGAAATGACGTCATCTACGTTAAGTAATTTACTACTTTTATATTTCAAATCAAAATTTAGGTAAACTGACTAAAGTTATATCGTAATGAGTGTCAAACAGTTTGGATCCTGATCAGACGCCGCGTTAAGCGGCGTCTGATCAGGATCCAAACTGTTTGCAAATAACCATTGTGCCCGGGGTAATTGTAGGTTAATGCAGACATCTCATGCATGTGCTCTCTGCATTATTTTAACCTGTATTCAGCAACTACCTTTATAAACGATTGCTTACGACCATTGTATTGAATGGTTGACTGTATTTTCCTGATAAAAAAATCTGATCACTGATTTAACTAAAGCAAATTGACCTAATGTCTGTGTTTGTATTAGGAATAAGTGAAACATGGCATGGATTCATTTTTAAATATTAAAATGAAATCCTATTACTGTCATTTAAAAAGATTCGTTGATGGTGTAAAAGATATGGAACAGTTACATCAGAATGTCAGTAAATTAGCCAGATCAAGTTTTGGCCATTCTGCTTTAAGTAGCCACCCGCTTTAAACAGCAACAATAAGGATTGACTTGAATTTTGTCAACCCTTCCTTTTTTGAAAAAAATATAGACCCATATCAGACAGCTCCTTACGGAACTGCCTGAATGGGGTTTGCATTGTTTTCCTATAGGATCTGTCTGACATGAGTCTACATTGTTTCCTTGAAATATTTACAGTAAACTCGCTCTATTATTCCTAAATGTGTTTATTATTAGGTGTTTAATACATGTGACTGTTTAAAGCAAGATGACAGTAAAACAGAGAGCTTTCTGTTTTACTGTCACCTTGCTCGAAGCCGTCACCTGTTTTTTATACAATTTTTTAGCCTTCATTTTAGTGGTTGTAATAGAGAGGTTTTACTGTACTTCATGTCATTAGCCATTGAGATCATTCAGGTGATAGATATTCATAATAGGCGGAGTTAATGAATATTAATTAATAAATGAATATTCAGTGGGGGAAAGGTTAATATCAGGGTTTCATTGGTCATGTACTTTATTTGCAAAATAAATTGTTGGGATAATTCACTTGTTTAAAAAAGACAGCCTACACAACTTTCAATTTTATCCAAATATTTATGTAATAACATCTATTTCAATACTGTGTGATTAAAAATGTGCTAACTGTTTCGATGTTTATACACAGTCAACTATATATGTTAGGAAACCGGAATATCCAAAAGACAACTTTCCGTTAAATCCATTTGTGCCTTGAGTCCTATGAAAAGGGACATAGGCAAATAGTGTAGACTCTAGTCAGACGCCGCAAAATGTGGCGTCTGATCAGTCTACACTATTTGCTGTTGGGAATTTCAATATAAAACAAAACAAACGAAAATGAAAATTTAGACCGGGCACACCTTATTTAAAAATGTGCTAATCCAATATATAAGCATGGAAGACTCCACTAGGCACCAATGGGTTAATGCAGATACAATTGATGCATGCTGCGCTTTATGTATAAATTTTGTTGCGCATCAACTCTTTGATCCCCGCTACATGGTCATTTCTAAGCCGTTATTACAATGGAGAATCTGTTATTCTTTCCCAATAAACGCGTTTACGCTAAAACTATTATTTGCAGTGCAAACAGTTTGGAGCCAGATCAGACGCCGGGTAACCCGGCGTCTGATCAGGCTCCAAACTGTTTGCCACCAAGATAAAGATGAATTATCAGAATTGTCCAAAAGTTGTTCTTTTCTACGTTTTAGTGCTTTGCGTTTGCGTACGTTTGCGTTTAAACGGGAAAGAATAACAGATTCTCCACTGTAAGACGTTATTATATCTAAATAAAACCCAAACGCAAACACAGTGCAATAAAATGTAGAAAATGACAGTTTATGAAAAATATGTTTATCTTCGGAGTGTCAAGCAAGGTTGAGCCAGATAAAATACTGCGTAAATTGATCTGGCTCCAAACTGTTTGCAGTGGACAGAACCAGAATACACACGCGTTTGTTTGCCTCAAACATTTGCTTTATTTAACAATACATTGACAGCCGACTAGGCCTTGGAATGCAGTTTAATCCCTCTATCACGACCAATCAGAAAAAAGACGAATTAAACGTAAAAAAGAAAGGAGACTGCTTAAAGCAAACTGATGGTAAAGCAGAAAGCTCATGTAAAAGTTTTCTGCTTTACCCCCATCCTGCTTAAAGAAACCACATGTTTGCCTGAAAATAGGAAACATATAGAGGAATCGAAATAGATGGGGGTTTATTTAACTGTAGTTGGTCTGAATGTAAAGTATAAGGTTGGGAATGCTTTATTCTTTCGAAATGAGACATTTTGCAATGTTTAGATTTACGACGCTATGGGAAAACTATTTATGAATACATTTTAAGCATTATAATGAGACGCATCACACTCTTTAAAATTGAAGCATTTTTATAAAAAAGAAAATAAGATTTTATGTGATTTAAAACATAAAAGCATTAATCTTATTGCAAGGCATTCATTTATACCAACAATACGTTGAGTTACTCGACGCCTGATCAGAGTCTCTACTGATTGCCATTCGGTTGTAAGAGTCTCATATTATTTTTCTACACGGCATCTATGAGTCAGTGTTATTGCTTAGAGTGTACTTACTTCATTTGAACCTTTTTATTAAAGGCCTTACATATCAGGCAAGATTAGTAAATTAATTAAAACAAGATATGTGTAAATCAGGCATTTGTGAAAAGTGCAATTCTTTGACACTCAGGCAATAGTTTGGAAATGGAAAAGTGTAATTGAATATATATATATTAAATGATCTTATTAAAACCTTTTCATCGACAGAGGTGACTGAACTCGATTTTGTAAATCGTGTCGATCCTGATTAGACACGGCGTTACGCGGCGTCTAATCAGACTCCAAACGGTTTGACACTCCTATCGATATTTCTGCATTCAAAATGCTTTAAATCTTGCTTTGCAACAATAGTTTAGGACACATTTTTAAACTAGACTTTAATGTTAACACTTTCTCTGCCAACGGTACCAAAAGACGACTTTGCAAAAAATTGGATCCTGGTCAGACGCCGTGTTACGCGGCGTCTGATCAGGATCCAAACTAATTGCAAAGTTTGACACTCGTATCAACATTTCTTCAGTCAAAACAGCTCTAAATCTGACTTTAACAATATTGCAGATATTTTGGAGGCAAGTTGGTCAAAGCAGACGACACAATTTGGCAAGGAAAGGGTTAATTAGTTTATTGCTATGCTTATCAATTGCAATATGATAGAAGTAAACATCATTATTGAATTCATCGGTTGACAAAAAGTCAATAGGCATCAAATGATCATGAAATTAACCTTTTCACTTCCAATTCATTCGTGAGATTTCATTGTCGTCTGCTTCAATTTAATTGTCTGCAATATCGTTTCAAACAAATTAAAAATAAGGCAATAAGACTGAAGACATTTCAAAACGAGTGTCAAACAGTTTGGATCCTGAACAGACGCCGGTGTTACGCGGGCGTCTGATCAGGATCCAATCTGTTTGCAGTCGCGCTTTTAAGCGTCATTGGGAGTGAAAGGGTTAAGTCACGGCGTGGGGAAAAAAGAAGCTTTACACAGTCATGACAAGAAGTGAACATATATACTGACCGTTGCATTGAAATTTCAAAGTCTGAATAGGTCTGCATTGCCTGTTACTCAATAGAATCTTAAGTGTTTCGACAAATACCGCTGCAAGTAGTGTAGACCTTGATCAGACGCCGTGTTTTCAGGGTGTAATATGATCGGAGTTTACACTGTTCGCAATATCTGACGTTTTTTTTCTCTTGACGTGGTTCTAATGTAGTACTCAGCAAACACTGTGTTATTAGTTGTGAGAAGTTAGCCCCGCCTTTGTGACCATATTTGGCTTTATTTGTGACGCTTGTATATGTTGTTAGCTATAGCGAAAGAGTATGTATATATAGCTTTACACAGAATGTTAATGACACCGTTTTCGGTGAAGATACGTTTTTTTCTGTATAACTTTGTTTATTTATTGAAAATAAATTATATGTCACAATAACTGCAATTTGTTTTTGGTTTATTTGCAACCTGTAACATACATGTAGTGTAAGAAGTTCTCAGTTTGTTTGACTTCAATTCTGTTAACGTTTCAAATTTTTATATGAGCCGTGCCATGACAAAACATGCCCTACGCTCATATTGCATTGCAACATTGTACAGACCAAGAACCGTTGTCATCCAAGGCTCTGAATTTGAATTTGTTCCACACTATCAACTACCTTTTATATCACAGCTACATAACATGTTTTAGATGCATATTGGTGTCAAACAGTGTAGATCAAGGTCAGCCACCGCGTCTTTGACGCCACGGCTGGCCTTGATCTACACTGTTTGAAATGCAATAAGGCAGGCTTTCTCATGGCACGGCTCATATATATTTTGACTTATGAAATATTGGAATGAATTGTAACAGTTTGAATCCTGATCAGACGTCGCGTTACGCGGATCTAAACTGTTTGCAAATTACATTTGTAATGGGGGTAGGGCAGTGATGGGGTTAAATGATTGAATGCTTCAATGCTTCAATATACCGGGTATTTTATTTATATATATTGTTATATTTATTTGTATATTGTTCAGTATTTATTTATTTCATTCAGAAACGCGTTTACTTATTCAGTCAGTCGTGTAAGGTCAATTCATCACTCGACCCATCTTTAATCCTTTCGCTCTCAATGACGCTTAAAAGCGCGTTTGCAAACAGTATTGATCCTGATCAGACACTCAGGATCAAATCTATTTGACACTATTTTTGAAATTTATTCAGTCATACTGACTTATCTTTTAAAATTGAAACGACATTGCAGACAACAAAATTGAAGCAAACGACAATGAAACGGTGAAGAGGTAAAACTCTCAAGAAAAATTGGCAGTGAAAGGGTTAACCCATTTATGATACATATCGCCCGCAAAAGCAGACATTACCAAACAATGTAGACTCTAATAAGAAGAGGGTCTGCACCAATTGCTTATTCACGTGAAACGATCTTCCTCAGATAAAATACTGCAATGTCTTTAGATAAGTCTTGTTTATCTAAAACGAACTTTTCCAGCATATCAGAGAGTTCATTACATGTACAATATACAGACATACGTAAAAGGCTAAATGTTTCCTAATATTTCCCAGTTCCTTTGCTTCATAAATTCACTGTAATTACCTTTTTATTTATTATCTAACTTGTTGAGCGCTCTCTTCTTCTTCGTTTCGATGATAACTCGAACTAAATTAAATCGAACTTACCTGTATTTTTACAGTTCAATGTCAATAAGACCAGCTCGTTTAAATCGAACCTACATGTGCAGTAATATCTCTCTATTACGACGACTAAACTGTATTAAATATCAGGTATTCAAGTCATGTGCATGACTGCTTAAAGCAAGTTTAATGTAAAACAGAGAACTTCTTAATATGTCACTTGTCTTTTATGCACTCTTCTGTTTAGAGGTTCCTTATAGAGTGGTTTTACTGTATATCAAAATTAAAACGTAGTTCGACAGTAATTATTTGGTCAACGATTCATGAATGATGAAGCATGTTGTTATTTTTCAATCGGCTTTGCCTAAACAAGATGTGTCAATATGCACACAGTTAAGACCCTGATCAGATCGTCTCAATAAGAACTATTTCCTGTTGGTGTAGGCATGTGTAATATTAAGTAGATATACTGTTTTGCAAATGACGCGAATACTCGTCACCAAGGTTCAATGAGTTAAAGAAGGAAAGATGTCAAAGTTGCGTGGGTAGTTCCAAGTCACCAAGGAGACAGACTTTGTTGTGCACCAAACTGCATCTTTGTTAACTAAATTGTTTCAACTCCATTAGCTTTACAATTATCAGGGAAGAACGCCATTAAGAATTTGTTGAAAAACTATTTTATATAGTTCTATATATGCTGCTAATACTTGTGGTAATAAAATCGATCATGACAATGATATCAAGCATAAGGGAAATTTATACTACCCTAAACGTCCCTCATTTAAATGCATTTACAATTGATACTTTATCTCAATACAATGGGAAGAAGCCATTATCCTTTAACCCTTAGCCTGCCACTCACGACTATAGCTCCATATGCAAACAGCTTGGATCCAGATGAGACGCCGAGTAACTCGGCGTCTCATCCGGATCCAAGCTGTTTGACACTCGGACAACATTTTCAGCAATTTTTAGCAACTTTGAAGCACTTTGAAACTTGAAGCAGACGAGAAATATAGCAGACGACAATTTATTTGGCGGGCTAAGGGTTAACACACAATTGATGACGTGTGTAAACCTTGCAAACAGTTTGGATCTTGGTGATGCGCTCGGCATCACTCGGCCTCTCACCAGGTTAAAAACTGCTTGCTATTGTTGTTCACTTGGGAAAATGAATGATGGAAAGAGGGCGTATTTGAGAATAGTTAGAGACTTAAATCCTATAAGAAGAAAATCACTGAGACTAGCTAAAGGTTAATTTATCTAGCATGCATATTAACCTCATGATGAAGACAAACGAAGCAATGAAAGACATTGAAAGAAGCAGTTGTTATGTCATCACACGGTTGTTAACCTTTTTGCATCATGAAAAGTGGATTGCCTGCAAAAATTGTCCCGGACAATAAATCTGAAAGAGACATTGCTATTATTTCCTTTAATATTTATATACGTATTCAATCCGTTGGGATCCTGATGAGACGCCGAGTAATTCGGCGTCTCATCTGGATCCAAACTGATTGAAAAATGGTTTTACAAATCATTATTGTATTGTTTAAGGTTAAAACAAGAAGCATGCTAATTTGAAACTCAGAACAGCATGTTGCACAATGGTTTAATCGTTAACACTTATATTGCCGACACATGGCGCAAGCGTGCAAGAATTCCAAAAATGCTGAGACAAATTAATAGTCCAATCCATTAGATTATTTTCAAATTTATGAACTATTTCTACGACAATGGATTGCATATAGTGAAGAAATTCAGCCCAGCTAGGTTAGAGGTTAACGTAAATGGTACATTTTGAAACAGATTTGATGCTGTTTAAGTGTTGAAATATAGTGTTTTATGTAAATATCCGATGATAGTCGTATTAAAGGGTGACATATCACTAGTGTATGATTTATAACAAATTATTTATTTTTTATAATCACCGTAACTATATCAAATGCATCATTCTAATATTTCTGCATGAATATTTTAATATGACACTACGTTTTAAATAGTAATGGATATTAACTTGACGTTAACGCGGCCTGTCAGAATAGTTGTGCTTTTGCCATAAGCATTATAAAGGGACATATTTTGGCAACAGATGGGGTCCAGATAAGACAGTTTGACAGTTTGAACATATTTACTAAAATAAATGAGAAAACCCATGTCTTAATTTGGTACAGACCCAATCGTTTTTTTCTAAATAGAACGACCAAATGTTATTGGGAAAGTGGCTATGTTTTTTCCGGACGTACAATTGAAAATCTACAGATTCATGACTGTTAGATACTGGAAACCAAACTAGGCATTGACACATTTTGTTGTTGTAAATGGGTGCCAGACGCCTATATTAACACGTTAGTATTAGTTTAAGAAAACATTTTATAAAGATACACATTTCACAAAAGGAGAAAAAATAGCTTGGTCGGGATTCTAAACCGTGCTGAGAAGGCAAAACGAGATGTGCCATAAACTATGTACACGGGTTAGGCCACGCAACCACAGCGACATTCTGACCGTCCATTTTATCTTAATTTTGAATCGTGTGTAGCGAGGTTCAAAACAAGGATCTACTTCGTTTAATGTCTGAGTAGAAAAAGCGCGCGACAATATCTTAAAAACTAATATTCGGTGACTTTGCTTGAACATGTTTTTCGACCGATCATATTTTTTAATGTCATATGCACGATAAAGCCACACATTTGCCTTTATTTGAGTTTCATCTTTTTAATACACCATTCGGGGTCAGTCTCTTTCAAACAACATTGGTCATACATACACTATAATAAGTGGTTGGGCTGTACATATGTAGAATGTTTCGTAAGCTGTCTAGTATTTCTGCAATACTATTTTAAATCGACTGACCTTTTTAACTAAAAATAACTGTTTTATTGATGTTCATGTGTTCTGCCAAAATGCATATGCTTTTTATGCCCAAAGCTTAATTTTGTGCGCATATAGTACCTGAAATGCACATGTGTCCGTTCGTCATTCCTTCCGTCCGTTTCCCTTTTGTTCAGATTTGTTTCCTGTACCGTATCACCTAGAGATATCACATTTGGTGTGTAAGTATATTTTACGGAGTGTCCGGTAATATTTGCAGGTCACGGTTACCTTGACCCTGACATTTTACCTCAATTATAGAAAAAAATAGAACAAGTTTGTCTGGAGACCATTTATATACAATATCAGCTAGGGTGATCAAATTATGTAAATACCTCTTCGGATGGCGTAATGTCCCGTAACATTTTCAGGTTACCGTTGCCTTGACCATGACGTCTGAACTCATTTGCAGAACCAGGCTTGTCCCTAGGATATTTCCGGGAGCAAATCAGGTAGATATACCAAAATGATGCGTGAGTACATCTAGGGATAGCGGAGTGTGGCTCATGCTGGGGTTCATGCTTAGGCCATGTTGACATTGACTCTGAACTCAGTTGTGTATGATTTTTTTTACAGTTTTACGGGTGAAACATATTTTATTCCCAACATTTCAACATGGAAATGGGGTTAGGTCATACATGAAATATCCTAAGATTTCCAAATATGCATTTTCAAGTGCGATTTTACGAACCGTACCTTTACCCCATCGCCTGTTTCTAGTTTGTTTGACACGTGGCTGCTTAAAGCAGACTGGAAGTAAAGCAGAATGCGCCTCAAGGCACATTCTGCTTTACTTTCAGCCTGCTTTAAGCTATCATGTACTAGAATAAAATCCGAACATTTAGGAAAAATCCGGAGAAATGGTAGCCCTGTAGTACATCTCGGGATGGCGGAGTATCACATACAATTTTGCAGGTACCCTGTAACTTTGACCTTGGCCATTGACTTCAATTAAAGGGAAAATACTGATAATGAGCATATTTCCTATATCACATCCGTTTGTGAAAACAAAACATGCGTGAGAATACACCTCGGGATGACGAGGTGTCACTGAGACATTGACCATTAGCCACAATTATAGCAGAAGTTTGTTTGGTATACATGTATGTTCTATATAGCCGCACCAGCTATGGATACAACATTTGGAGTGCGACTATATCTTTAGGTGGTCCCGTGTCGCTTAAGGTGTTCAGGATACTATGACCTCGACCATGGATTTTAACTTAAAATTTAGAAAAAAACCAGTTGTTATTAGCATAATATATTCTATATTAGCTTGGGATACCCAATGTCTTATGTGTTTACATCTTGGAATTGCGGAGTTTAGCGTGAAATTGTCAAGCCACTTTGATCTGGACATCGACTTTTAACATCAATAATAACTAGGTTTGTCCCGAGCATGTACTATCATTACCACATTAGTCAGGGTAACACATTTTGATGTGCGAGTACACCTAGTATGGCAGCGTGTCGCATACTACATGTATATTCAGGTCACTTTGGCCTTGACTTTTGAAAAACCTTGTTTGAAGCATATTTACTCTGCCATATAAGCTAGAGATACCGAAATTGGCATAGGAGTACATTTTGATATGACGGACTGGCATATACAATTGACTAATGTTGCGCGTGAGTATATGATTATAGAATTATATACAACAGCAAAATACATTTCAGTGAACACGTTGCGGGCATCTGCTACCTTCTGTGACAAAGTCTTTGTTTCTTTAGCACCCTAATAATATAAATATATGAACTGTATTAACTGATAAGACAAAGCCGTTTAAACAAACTTAATAGTTATTGTTAAATTGATTACTCCAAGAACAAGCCCACCATTAACATTAATGTGTTAATTTACACCATGCTAGTTCAACGTTATTCTGTCTTTTGAAAATGGATTGGTATTGCAAACAGTTTTGATCAAAATTAGACACTTTGTCACTCGGCGTCAAACATGTTCAAACGGATTTAAACACAATTTGAAACTACTGTTAACGAAAATTTTAAAGCAGAATGAATTTAAATACATTGTAGTACATGTAGAAAAGTGTAATGCTGACTTGGCCGAGGTTGGCCGACGAATGATTTATATTTTGGTTTTGATTGAAACATTGAGTAACGAAGCATACTGAAATTTAGAGAAAACAGCTGGTACATATTTAACCCATTTATTATTAATTTTAGACTACAATGGTTTGTTGCAAACAGTTTGGATCCAGATCAGACGCCAAGGAACTCGTCGTCTGATGAGGATAACTTTTGTGTGACACCAATGTCTTTATTTTGTCAATTAACGCATAAATACATGGAACTGAAAATAAGAGCATGTTTTCAACAAACAAAATGTTGGTAGTTGAAGGGTTTAAAACATAAACTCACACATCAAACGAACGATAAGGTGAAAATACTCATAATTGTCGGACTTACAACATCAAACTCCGACAGACCCCTCAGACCGAAGGCCTGACATGCCAACACATTGTCTCGCTTTAGTAAGTCACTGATTTATTCACCCTCACCTTCATAGCTTCTTGTCAGCCTTTAAGACAGGTGGCAGCTTAAAGCAGATGGAAAATAAAGCAGGAATCTCCTAATAAGGATGTTTGTTCAATTTCATTTCTTTTTAAGTAATCACAAGTCAGAATGTGCTGGAGTAATTTTTCTATAGCTCTTTATAAAGTAAAGTTAAATGTCATGCAAATGTGTTTCCTTGAAGATATGGTAAAGACCCGAAAGGGCGTTGCCCTGGGAGAAAGAGTTAAGAAAGACATATCCTGCTAAACTGTGAATTTTTAAAATACAACAGCGATATGAATATTTTCAGATTATGATTTCAAATAAGGCCAATATAATTCTATTTCAATAGAAATATTGATGCAGTGAAGAAAACAATTGACACTGTTTTAGCAATTGATAAACAGCATTGAACTTCGTATATTTCACATTATCACCTTATCATGTTCTTTACACATTTATCCATACACACATGGCATGTGTAAAATGTGATATAATAACAGTATCTTATTGTGATACAGTGTAAATCTTAATACCGAAACATCTGAAAACCAGATTTCTGTGAACACCCAAAAAACTGTTTACCATTCAACGTAGATGCATGGATAGCTCTATAAACATATGTTTTCTTAATGCACGACAACAGTTATACATAAAGTTTCTTAATATACACTGTAATACCACCAAATAGTAAAGAATAAACCAGTTTTAATTCGAAACTAGCTTCGTCCAGTTGTAGTATAAAGGATCAACAAGGGGTTTGAACATTTAGCTTTGTCGAAAAGGATTGCTTTTTCATTATGCAGTAAATATAATTGTTTTACCAAGTTCAAGGAGGTGTTTTAATCCTATCATTGTTCAAGAAAAAGTGAAAACTACATAAGCAAGCTTTAAGAGTAAAATTAATCAAAATTATACACATTGACATAATTATTTTTCTTTTTTCGTCTATGTATTTTAATTTATTAAACATTACATTCGTTTTGCCAGAAGCTGAGAATACAACCTACTAAGTCAAGTTTCTACAGTAAAATAATGATTTAGCGACATTGCTATCAATTGATGACAAACTAATAGCCTTAAAACAAAATTAAAGGAAAGAAAAGAAACTCAAATAACCACCAGTCAAGACCAATCATTTTGACAAGTCATATTACATGTAACTAATGTTAAGTCGTTAATTGACTATCGCCTGTATGTGATTCTGATCTAAAATTGGCTTGTTTTAAATGTATTATCTATAACGGTTGTCCAGGAGAAGATATTAGCTAGCGTTAGCTATCTTGCCAGCATCGGCTGGTCTTAGACTAAATATTGGTTTCTTTGAATTTTGAGAGAACTCTAAAATATGCAGACCTTTTGTCGACCATGTTGGAAAGTATACTGAAATCGCAGATGTAGGTCGGGAGGCAATTGCTCTTCTAAGATGGTCTGGCAGCCAGATTTGGTTTAAATGTGGCCACTTATACTAAAATTGATGCTATTAAAATGTAAACCCATGTTGGAAACAACAACAGCGATAACAAAAAATGGATGTTTTGTGCAAGTATAAACACACCAACGCCATATATATATTTAACAAAAGTCAATTCAAGGGGAAAACAGAATTTTGCGCATACCCACTACATCTCAGAGGCATTGGTAAAAAATGATGGTGAAAGTATTATGACCTTTAAGTGCCATTTGAACAGTTTACGTTTGAAGTAAACAAGAGAACGATATTGTTTGGGCAACTTACATTTGTTCTTCTAAAATATTATTAAGTTCTTACGTTTTGGTTGCTACAATTGAAAGGTATATATAAAGGAGGAGGAGCATTAATGTAAATAAGATGAAATATAAAAATTCACATTCTTGAAAGTTCTGACAGTTTAATTGTTGTTAGAAAGGCAATCAGTTTAAAGCGGAAAAGGCTTTGAAACTAGAACGTTTTATAAGACTGCACGTACACGATCTTACCCGATGATATGAAGTCTCACAATCATGAAGATGTTGTTGATGATGATATAACACAGTAAATGAAAAGGTGCGTATATACAGGTGATGAAAACTTTACAAAAGAGAAGCAGACACAACATTCCGCAATTACCGAAAATCGTTTTGTCCAATCATGTACGTTATATACGATTTTCGATAATTTTGGAATGTTGAGTCTGCTTTCTCTCGTAAAGTTTTCTTTACCTGTAAACAAGAACATTTAACCCGTTCATGAGGTTTTTACCCCCTCACCGCCATAATGTTGTCTGCTTCAATATTGTTGTCTGCATTATCGTTTCAAAGTTAGATTTAAGACAGTTCTTCATGTTCACTGTATATATCCTCCTGCTCCTTTTCATCATTATCATCAACATCATCATCATCATCATTCGGGGTTGGCTGTGACTGGGGTTAACTTTTACATTTTTTTTTTTTAAAGTTTATTAGTTTATTATAGTGTCACATATAAAAGTTACATAAAATAGTTACACATATCATATACATTCAAGCCTTTATACACGGCCGTCCAGCGGCCTATGAGACACTTTATATACTTGTAGTTGCCCGAGGAATTAAAAAAAATGCAGACTAGACCCTGGTTGTCTAACAGCCCAACTCCTAGGCCAATTCTGCACTCTCTGAAATTTCATTGGCGCACAATTACATGGTCATATAGTATTTCAAAACCTGAAACATACAACATAGAACACATTATTGTTTCCCAATAAGCGTGTTTATGCTGAATCATTTATTTCTATTGCAAAAAGTTTGGAGCCAGAACAGACGCCGAGTAAAACACGGTGTCTGATTTGGTTTTAAACTGGTTGCTTTTCAGATTAAAATGAATCTTATACATTTTCAAAAAAGTGCCATTTTCTACATTTATTGTCATTGCGTTTGCGTTTAGTTTCGTTTAATACAGAAAAGTATAACGCCTTCTCATCTGTAATTGGGTTATCAATTAAACGGTGTGATGAATAAGAGAATCATTTTGTTTCTATCGATTCATTATCTACACTGTATCATACTTACACACATCAAAGGACTCTGGCGATATAAAAGATGACAGTAAAAAACGTATGTAGCGTGTTACTGCCAGTCATATTTGTCATAACCCTTTCCCCGCCATAAATTCATCTGTTTTATAACATATAATTGCAGTCTGCACATTTTCTTCCGATGATAGTCTAAGTATTATTTTTGCTTGAAAAAAGAAAACGGGTTTTAAACAGTCTGGTTCCAGATCAGAGATCGAGCTACTTGGCATCTGATCTTGATCCAAACTGTTTGTAAATAACAGTGAGATAATGATCGGTTCAAGAAAGGTTAAGGTATCATTGTGGTGAGTTGTATAACAACATTAGCCTCTGAATGGTTGTCATGTTAACGTTGAACCCATTGTATGCTGGGTAATATTTGGCGGCCATTTTAAAATGTCGTCTGCAGCGGGTATAACTCAAATATTTGCAAAAGATTTTAGCAGTTTCTGATAGAATATTGACTTAGCAGCAAACAGTTTTGATCTCAGATCAGGCCCCACAATGTGGGGCCTGATCTGAGATCAAAACTGTTTGTCTAGAGGTACACCTAAACATGTATCCCGCATAAAATGGGTTAACAGACATAGTGTCCATGCTATTGATACAGTGGAGATCTCTAAACAAACGTGTTGGGCTTAAACAATTATTTTCATTGCAAACAGTTTCGAGTCATATCAGACGCGGCAACAGTGTAATAAATAGACAGAAAAGTAAAAAAGGTATCAAGGTATGCAGTTATGTTGCGTTTAATTTAATCAAATACATCTTACATTGTTTAAAGTTATGAAGGCAGTTAAGCACTTAAAGAAAATAGAAAGTAAAACAGAATACACAGTGTGGCAGTATCCTTGAACCTGGCATCAAAATATTATCAGTCTAAAAATATCCTTAAAAAGTCTCCGAATCTTAGTTTTTTTTAAAAATATTTTCTATCACTATATTTACCCCGTCTAGTAGATGGAGTAGTTCCGTGTCGCATCGTTTGCACTTTCACATGCATACCCAGGAAATACTAACATTCTCCCTTGCTGTACATACAAGTAGGTTTAATAGACCGCCGATTAAGAATCCCACCTGAGCTAAAAAAAAAAATTTGAAATGCATACTTTTGACAAAATTTCTTATCCTAAACTAATATTTACATGTTTATATAAGTATTTGACATACATTTACAATTTCTTTTATGCTAAATTTGGTTGCCAGTTTCTTTAAGGCGTATAATGCTTTACTTCCAGCCTGCTATAAGTTAACATCTGATATTGAATGGAACCAATTTTCTACAGTGGCATATCTTTTTGGCGTAAACAGGAAAGAAGAAAAACGTCTTTTTAATTATCCTTTATGAGCGTTTCACTCAATAGATACGCATTTTACACCCTTAATTTATTCATCGACTTAAGAAAATATTTCCAAATTTAAACAGTCATGAATATGTTCAGACACATTTTCTATATTCTAGCAGATAGTAGTTTAAAGCAGACTGAAAGACATGTTGAAGGCGCATTCTGCTTTACTTTCGACCTGCTTTAAGTGGTCACCTATCTGCAATACTAGAAACGGACTATAGGATAAAAGAATAAAAAGCTGAACAAAATGTATAAAGGAAAAGGTCCACAACATGCCTTGACTTGGTTCCGGTGTTTCAAGAAGACGACGGAAAAAGGCCGAACACTTCGGTCAATTGGCGATCGAGAAGAGAAGGGGAACATAGGCATTGTCCACTATAGGGTAGAAGTAAAGCAGAACCCCCATCTCCACTTAGTCTTTATTTATTAAGAAGCCACCTACCTTAAACCATTGATTCTCGAAAACGCCAATTTAAGCTACGTTACCTTTATTCCTTCCCGTCTAACGCAAAGAAATGAAATGCATAAAAATTTCGTACATACTGTTTAATTTAATCAGATTAGCAAATAGTGTGGATCCTGATCCGATACCCCATGTAGTTAATACAAGATTTTTCTAACTTACACCAGTACGTCGGAAAACAAACGCGAGTTTAGGAAAGGATGGTGTCCCACAACCACTGTGCAGGCAAAAATGACCGATGTGAATGCAATGTTATTAAGCCTTAAAACCTATCTGCCAATGCATTTCATTGCACTTTTATGGGTGTTAGTGTTGTACTTACAACTTTAAAATAACAATACCTCAATTAAACATCAAAATCAGGTGTTGAATTCGCGTCCAGTTGGCGCGCTTCTTATCCCGTGACAAAATACATTTATTTTGTTTCAAATTAATAGCATAAAAGGCGACCACATCTGCCCCACACCAACCATTGATCTTCGACCTAATCAGGTCTTTAGATGTGATTGATATAGAGATATCGATCTTATTAGGGATATGATCGATGGAATTGCCCATAAATGTCGTCACAAATTCGTCCTGCTTTGTTTCTCGGTTTATTGGCCAACATTATGATTTGATACAGTGCCTTTAACAGTTCTGTTGTTTAGACAATGAAAAACATCAGCTCGTTTCAGAATTTATTAAATTTAAAATGCAAATGCAAACAGTGCAGACAAAGCTCAGATTTTTCCAGAGGTATACACTATGTGCTTGAATAATAAGTATTCAAGTTGTGTACATCAATTAGCAGATTTAATGGACGGGACAGAGTGGAAGGCGTTATGTACATAAACAATTAATTCCATTGCCAACAGTTTGGAGCCAGATTAGACGCTGGGTAACCCAGCGTCCGATCAGGCTCCAAATTGTTTGCAACTCAGAGTAAAATAAATTGTCATGGTTTTCAAAAGGCTGTAATTGTGTACATTTGGTTGAGTTGCGTTTCGTTTAAACGGGGGAAACATAAAGTTTTCTGTATAACTCAAGCAAGGCAGTACTGTTAATATGGATCTCAGTCGTCCAGACAGGATCTGGTTGATGTTAGGTTTTACATGCCTGGTGTACAGTGGAGAAGACGTTATTCTTTCCCGTTTAAACGCAAAACGAAACGCAAACGCAGTGCACTTAATGTAGAAAATAACAACGTTTTGACAACGTTTGAGTGGCAAACAGTTTGGAGTCTGATCTATGTTTTTTAAAGCGTTTGCATTTAGTTTCGTTTACAAGAAAGAATAACGTTTTACCTACTGTAAAACAATCTAAATAGTCAAAACTGTACAAGACAGGAGCCCTCTGATCAGGGACTTCACTGTTTGTCATTTTTCAATATATTATTAAAAAAAACAACCCTATATACTAGTAAATAGTCTAAATAGGACCAGCCATTATTCAAACATGAATTGTTCATTGTATGTTTCAATGGGGAAATGGGTTAACATACGATGCTCAGGGAGTCATTTTCACAGACTGTAGCTTTTGCTGAAGTTTAGTAATCCAATCAAACTCTTTTGTCGTTTCTATCGTCTGTTTTAAGCATTTTACCGGCAAAATATAAAGGGAGGTTAACACTCTATAGAGAAAGTTTATAACAAAACCAAAATATCACGACCCAGAATGGCAGAAATAGATAATAGATAATAGATTGCAGATGCATCTCTTGGAAGGGAATCGCTCTTGCACGATTTCGCTCCCTCTCCCCGACCACAGGCAAGCACATATACATCAAGATGAATCAAGATAATGGTGAATAATGATAACTTATATCCGGAAAGAACAATATATATAGCCTGTATCTGGTAATATAATAATAAAAAAAGACAATAATAAAAATATCAACAATAATAAAGACTTTATATAACAAAATAATTAATTTGACAATGTCAATCTTCCATGAAGCCCTCGATAATATGCACTATGGGTTATCGCCACACCTAGCATGGGCTGCACATTCAGTGACAGTACAGTTATGCATATTTTATCAAGATCCATACACTCGGTCACAAATATATGTCATAACCAGTGAAATTGGTTCAGAGAGTTGACGAATTTCCTAAGGGACTATTTTGTCTGCGATTTGCCCGAATTGTGCGAAAAACTGCAAACTGTCCATCATATAAGTCACCGACATATTTCCAGACACGTGACATGGTCTCCCAAGAGGGTCAGTACTGATACTAGTTGGCTAAACTGTCAAAAGTGAATGATGATTTGTGAGAGAGAAATACTTTACAATTAGATTTATGAGGTTTTGCAAATTTTTTTATGTATTGTAAAATGTGCCACAGAATTGTTATCATTTTCCATTTAACGAGTTGATGCTGAAATGAGTTTTGTTCTGTTCTAACTATGTGCAACTGGAATAGTTTGTATACAGATCAGACGCTGAGTAAATCTGCATCTGATCAGGAATTAAAACGTTTGCCACTCAGATTAGGATAAATTGTCAATACATTTCAAAGCCTTTTCTCCGGATTTTGTGTGTTGTATGTAAAAAGGTCAAGGTAGAGACTACTGTTGTGACCGCATCCTATATCCTAAGCTAGATTATGTTTAAATTAAGCATAGCTACATTTAACTGTGACAAACGGGTAGTTCTGCAAAACCAATACGAGTTGTCCAGAGATTTGGTAAAAGATCTAACCATAGCAATGAGCAAACTATGATTGTATCATGCAATTTGTTTGATGCCAACGTATCATCACTAAGATTTCTGCAATAACAGCGGATACCCTTGCAAGAATACGAATACATTCTTCATGTCGTGTAATTCTTTACCCTTTTACTGTTTGTGTTTAACCTTATATTTTATTTTGAAATAAGTCAGTGGCGGATATACTCTTAAAGCCACTGTGTTTATACCTACATGTGTAATATCACGTTTATCAGGGTAAATGAGAGACTCCGGACACTCCGGTTTCCTCCACCGAAATGACCAAATACGCCACCACTCGAGCCACCGAGAGTGATTTGTATGTTTAAACTTAAAATGCTCGACATCTTTCGCATTGCGTGACTCCATGCTTTAAGTGAAAAATATCGGTCATATACACTTCATTTTTCGCTTCTTGCTCCGCCTTTAATTTATTGGCACATATATCTGCTCTTAATACGTGCTTGCTAACAACTGAGCAGTCTTGGTAGGATTGCACTTGCAAGTTACTTGGGATCAGTATCCAAATTGTTTGACATTTATATGACGTTGTTGTTTTGTTAGATTGTCTAAAAATCAAATTAGTGAAATAATGAAATAATAACAGATGCCATACTTTCAGGAGACGATGTCTTGGCATTGAAGGGGTTTAACCAATCGAACCCTAGTGCCGCGTATTCGAGCCCCTTTTTAAACAGTTTGTTTGTTTGATACACGTGTGCTATGCGAGCCATTGTAGACCCATACTAGAAGCTTCACATAGAAGCCCTCTGAACATGGTTTGCACTGTTTGTAAATTTGCAATATATTGTAAAAGAACCCGAAATAGTCAAGAATGAACCAGACCTAAATGCAAAATAAAATTGTCCATTTGAAGTTTCAAGGGTCAGTGAGTCAAATGATGAAGGGAAATGAGGAGATCAAAGTCGTGGATGATAAAGGATTGTTTCTGTATTCTAGTTGAGCCATATGTAGCTAGTGGTGTTGTACTTGTGAGTTTAGTGGCGTATTTTTTATCAGTCAACAATATACATAAACAATTTAAAGAGGTATGTTGAGTTTCAATATCCAGTATGTAAATATACGTTCGTTCCAGGAGAAGTAGGCACACACATATATTTATATCAGCACTAGTTAAACGCTAAATATTGCGACAATGTTTATATACATGCTATCACTAATTATATCATTAATTCTATTTACTACCAACTATGTTATTTTATTGCAATAAATGATCAAGCAATAAGATGTTTATAATCGTAAACTTTTTTTCATGTTATTCATTCCAAAGATGCCAACGATGTCAATTGCAAACAGTTAGGAGCCAGATCAGGTGCCGAATTACTCGGCGTCTGAATTCCTAAGGCTCTAAACTTCATATTACTCTAGTTTAATAAATCGTTAACATATTTACAAACTTGTCATTTCTGTATTGCGTTTAGTTTTGTTAGAACGGGGAGGATTAACGAATGTCCGCCAGTATTATTGCTGTCCTTTGGTTTAACCATACAAAGCTCCCTCCCTACAACGGCCCTCCGAACAACAATCCCTCTTTAAACAATGCTTGCAGCTGTTACCTAAACAAGACAACAACATCGCCTGCTTAAAACTGTCGACATCTGTTTGTTTTATCAAAATTATATATTGGAATGATGAACGGAAAAAATCATAATGACGAGTGGCAAACAGCGGCTTCTGATTTGGATTCAACCTGTTTAGTTGTTGTCAAACACTCTAAGTGTATTAATGTTCAATCCCTATAACAACTCCCTCCGAATAACACACACAATCTTTGTTCCCATTTGGTGTTGTTGTAGAGAGGGGGCACTGTTTCTTATTTCAATAATTTACATGCATTTCTCAAACATACAACAATGTTTAGGATTCAAGCGAAAGCAAAATAGCTTATTTTGTTTCTTTCCTTGCACCGTTATTTTGCCTGATTATGACAGCTTTTTATTTTTTAAATTATTGACGATCTATTCAAATCTTAGTATCAATCAGAGAGAAGCCTGATCAGACGTCACGTAAGCCGGGGTCTGAAATGACTTCAAACTGCTTGCAATGGAAAAAAATATTTTGCACAGAATCGTTTACATATAATTATTAGGAAAGAATAATATCTTCGCCACTATGAAATGGTGTGCTCAATATTAAACAGCAAAAAATGTAAAGCTATTAATTTTTATTTGATTGTCTTTTGTTAGAGGTTTAAGGCTTCAAACGACGTTTTTATAGTTGTGTGACTCACAGGTGAGATGATACAGTGGTTGGTTGTACAGTGGATAAAACGTTATTCTTTCAAAATAAACGCGTTTACGCTAAAACTATTATTTCAATTACAAACTGTTAGAAGCCAGAACAGACGCCGTGTAACCCGGCGTCTGATCAGGCTCCAAACTGTTTGCCGTCCAGGTTCAATGATTAACATTCAGAGTCGTCAAAACATTGTTATTCTCTTCATTTAATTACAATGCGTTTGTGTTTCGTTTGCGTTTAAACGGGAAAGAATAACATTTTCTCCACTGTATGTGTTATTGATGCTTCCCAATCAGGCAAAGACAGATCGCCTAGGTAACGCTTACCCTACCTGTGATCAAATAACTGGAACGGAATGCGGATCTTTGATATACCGTGGCAGATTTTAATATCTTTGTCATTTTGTTTCATCATCTTGTATCGTAATTGCCGGTATAATGGATAATGTAAGAAAACATAGACACTCTTTATCAACTGTTAATTGGGACAGTCTGTCGATACACCGTACATTTATAACAAAGATGTATATAACGATCATTAAGGACAAAT
Source organism: Gari tellinella (assembly GCA_922989275.2). NCBI lineage: Eukaryota > Metazoa > Mollusca > Bivalvia > Cardiida > Psammobiidae > Gari > Gari tellinella. The sequence continues at coordinate 109,393,251 of OV277857.1, forward strand.
GGCAATAAAGTGTCAAATAAGTAAAAGAAAGATTACTCTTTTCGTAGTTTACCGTATACTACTGTTTTGCAATGTTTATCACTACACCTACATGGCTACATACTTCATGTAATGCATTCTATACCACAGGACGAATCTGTTTTTCCTTTTCGTTTAACTGCCAACGGCGCCAAAAGGCGACCTTGTAAACAGTTTGGATCTTGATAACGCGGCGTCAAATCAGTATCCAGACTATTTGACACTCGTATCGACATATTTTCAATCAAAATAGCCCTAAAGCTGACATTAAAAAGTATTGCAGACGACACTGCCAGTGCACACGACATTTAGGCGGTAAGAGGCTTAAAGCAGACGATAAAACTTGGCAGGGAAATAGTTAAACGAAACGAAACGGAACGCAGATGCACAACATTAAGATGAAAAAGAAGACATTATTTTGAAAATGTTTGCGATTTATTTGAAATCAAAGTGGCAAACAGTGTGACTGACCTGCTTGCAGTGGATAAAATAGTGTAGCTCAAATGCGCTTATTTGGAAATGATGACGTCTTCCTTCTGTAATATTGGTTAATATATTTAAATATTATTCAGATGATAGTATAAAATACCAAACTATACTAATATAATAATATATACCAATACTATAAACTGTTGCTTTACATGTATATATAGAGAGGATCTTACATTCGTGCTCATTATTTTATCATTTTTAATAAACGAGTTGATTAAATTAATATGACGCTAGCCTTGGCGATAAGTATAATGAGCACGAATGTGATATTTTGTTTATCACATAACAATTTTAAACACCTATTTTAAATTAATCGAAGCCGTAGTTTGTTGTCTTTCTGCTATATAGATTTTTTTCTGCCAAACCCTGACGTTGTTTACATTAACGTCATCGCAAATGACAAATGTCATGTGGTGTCCCGCTACATGCAGTGCTTGTCGACGAAAATGTTTGGCCGGAACCCAAAAAGCGAAAATTTAATAGTGGATTAAGATACTTATCGTATGGCTATATTCCACTCCTAGACAACAAGTTATGTGATAATATCGGGTATCTAAAGAGATATTTTAGGAGGATAACTATTTTTTAAACATGTAAATTTAGTGAACATTAGCCTAATGACGCCTATCGTCTACAAAAACAGACAGTAGCAAACAGGATAGAATCTGGTGAGACGTCACAGTTTGGAGCGTCTTATCAGTTTCTGCACTGCTTGCTATATGAAATTATCTGTTGGGTGGACAAAAACTGCAGTGTTTTTAGATCGCCATTGTATATCTATACAAAACATCAAGCAAATACATGTACATAGAGAGAGCTCATTGCAATACCAAGGCAGGATTGGGTTTGCATTAGAAAGGTACAACAAATGAAATTGAAACAAAACCATCACATTAGCTTATGATGGAACACAACGTCTCTTTTTACATTTGCGTGCACAGCATTCTGTTTTGTACATGTATAACTCATTTCGTGCCAAGTAACAAGGATAGTCGAAGTGAAGTGCATAGTTAATACATATTGAAAATACAAACGCTTCACGTATTTTATAAACGATTATTTACGCAATGTATGATAAAGTCTTCTGTACGGAATTTCCAAATACAATAAGATACCGTATAATGATTTATCTAAATGGCATTTTTATCACTCGGGTCTAAATAGAATGTCCTCTATTGCCAGTTGTTACTTTTAATTGCACTGATTTTGCGTTTCGTTTCGTTTAAACTAGAAAGAATGACGGCTTCACCTTTGCACATGTTTGAAACACCTTATTGGCTATCGATATACGTAGCCGCACGATGAGGAAGACGTGTTCATGTCCCGTTTAACCCTTTCATTCTCAATGACGCCTTAAAGCGCGTTTGCAAACAGTTTGGGTCCAAACTGTTTGACACTCGTTTTGGAATTTCTTCCGTCATACTGCCTTATCTTTTTTAACTTTTAAACGACATCGCAGACAACACAATTGAAGCAGACGACAATGAAACGGTGAAGAGGAAAATATCTCACGAAAATTCTGGTAGTGAAAGGGTTAAATCTGAACGGCAAACAGCTGGGAGCCTGACCAATTACTGATCTGACCCCAAACTGTTTGGCAACTGACAAAATTGACTAAGCACAAACGCGTTTATTGGGAATAGTAACGTCTTCTTTCCAGTTATAGTAGGCCTTTGCCGTGTAAATTTCGTTCCAGCCTGTGAATGTGTGAGCCCTTGAAACATTTATTTATTTTTGTAATAAGGGTCAATGTTTTGTTGAAGATGTATTAAATATAAACGGTGAATATAAACTGTCGGCGGTAATTGACGAAAATAATTTAAGAGGTGGGAATCATGGTACGATCTATCATGTTTATTCCGAGGCCTGTCACCGTATTGTCTTAGGTGACGTTAACATTATTAAAAATCACACGCTCTCTTGCATCTTACCAACCTATGTGCCCGTGAGGTGGGTGGTAAAAATTATATACAGTTATTCTCACGTTGGCACCGTTTAACTAAAACAGTCGATAGAGGTGTTGAAGACTCGTGTCAGCTTAAATTAAGATGAACGTAAAGCAGAAAGCTCCTAAATGAGCTTTCTGCTTTACATTCATCTTACTTTAAGCAGAACTATGCTCTAATCACGGAAAATGAAAAATATTTTGAGTGGTCTTAAAATGAGTCTGTACTGTAATTTAGACTTCAATTCACTCAGTCTTTTGATATATAAACTGACGTCTGTCACATAAGAGTACCTCATTAACATTTTTCTTGTTTCCTTACGACATCGCCTGGTATCTATGAAATGGACACAGAAGTGTGCGTTTTAAAGCCCAATGAAATCTATATAACTATGTACTTTTGTTCTGTGGTTACTGATATTAAATACAAAGAGGCAATTAAAACGAGAGTGATTAATGATGAGGTTTAAGTATACGCCTCTTATGAAAGTTAGCTACAGTATATTCCCGTTTCTACGACCATTCTAAAATTGATTTTTTCTTATTGATAGATTTAGGTAACAGCTTAATCCATTGATGTATAGTGATTTCTTCAGTATTACGATATATCGAATTTTCATTTAAGAGACGCCTGGTCATTTTTTGTTTATTGTTTATGGAAATTCTAGTTATCAAATAGTGTAAACTCATATCAGATCAGATATAATCTGAAGCTGCACTGTTTGACTATATCCCATTCATGAAACGGTAGTCCGATAAAACGGTCGTAAGTCATTTCTTTGCTTGTTTCACGAACAAAAAACATATTGCTAATAATAACGTACTAATATAGCACATTTTGGTGACCAATTTCATTATTTAATTGCATATTTGGTTATGATACAATCTTAAATAAATCAATCGCAATTCTGTTAACCTAAACGTCAACAATGATACAATGTGTTTTGGTTTATCGGTTGTTTGAGCGCAAATATTTATACAATTTGTAACAATTATCTCTACAAAAAATGAAATCCTTTGGGTTTTAACAATCCTGCTGATTGCACTTGGTGATATTTCGGAATAGTTTAGATACAGATCAGATGCCGAGTACATTGCCGTTTCATCTGGATCCAAACTCTTTGACAGTCGGCGTTATTTTTCTTCAGATATATATACATATATATTCTTTTTTGCAGATGACCAGTTTAACATTGTCGATATTACATCAGGAAAAGGGATAATACCATAAAAACAACGGTAATGTAATCATTGTACCGTTACTCTTGTCAAAAACAATTTCTTCTCAAAGTACAGTAAAACATCTCTATTACGACCACTAAACAGAAGGCTAAATGATTGTATAAAATACAGATGACAGCTTAAAGCAAGGTGACAGTAAAACAGTCACCTTGCTTTACGCAGTCACCAATCGAAAACCCCTAATAGTTAACACAATTAAAATGTCCTAATTGAGGGACGGTCGTAATAGAGATGTTTTTACTGTATGCACCAATCGGTTAACCCTTTCACCGTCACGGGCGACTAAAGTCGGCTTTACAAACAGCTTGGTTCCAGATCAGACAACGCGTAACGCAGTAGCAGTGTCCTTATTTCCATCATATTTGATGAGCAAAAACAAATAATGACCAAAATAGACACACACATAAATCTAAAGAGGCACGTGATAAAGAAATAAGCAAATATTGAAAAGGTTAAATCAGACGGTTAAAATTTGCGTTGAAAGGGGTAACGATTTGCTACTATCATATCTGCTATAAAACATGTTGTAAGCGAACATTCAGAAAATATATTTTACAATAGTTTAACTGTTTAACCTACAGCATCTACCGTTTGCTTTGACATTTTCATCGACAACATAATCTGATGCTTTATTTCTCTGGTTTACACTCATTGATCCTTGGTAACGAACATGAGCGTTTTTCACAAACAATTTCGACATCTGAAGAGTACACTTGTCCTAGTAATTGGAAACTGAAATTGTCTATTTGAAGATACGGACGTGGGGTGAGTTTACATGTCACATGACTTTTACCATTTACTTCATAGATATACGGATTTTCACATTTATTTAATTCGTCCTCTGAACAAATCAGGTCTATATGTACTTTATACAGTCCTGAATATGTATTATAAGAAATAGTTTTTATTCGATTGATTTTATTTCTCAAATTCAGACATTACGCGCTTTACGACTAAAACATCGTTGCCAGTGTTAAATCATATGGTTCCTGATAAGACGCCTAGTTGCTCAGCACCTTATCAGGAACTAACCTGTTCGTAGAATATAATGTTTTTGGAATAGGTTTTGAAGGGATCAGCCCTTTCAAACATCAAATTTTATCATCTGCTTTAACTCTTTCACATCCATAAAATATAGTCTGTTTTAAACTGTGGTTTGTACTTACGTTTCAAGTCTATATTTAAGCCATAGCGGCATTAGAAATATATATACACTCGTCAAATAGTTTGGATTCTGATCATACGCCGCGTGTCGCGGCGTCTGATCAGAATCCAAACTGTTTGCGACGTCGACTGTAGTATTCTGTGACGATGAAAGGGTTAATAAAATCATCCAAAATTAACTGTCAGTCTACCGCCCAATGATAACATCAAATACTATTGTCCGAATAAAGAATAAACAGAGTTGCCAGGAGTCCAGTTACCTTCATTTTGCGTATCATTTCGTCAGATGTTGAGCTTGCGGGCAATATCACTGGCTGCACTAATGTTTTGATGACTTCATTATCATACTTGTTTTTAATGAAATCGCCGGGAAATATTTCGTATAGAAAGGGCGTATCAGTTACTCAGAAGAAACCCAATATATAATCACGAGGCATCATTAATGGGGGCACTTGTTCCAGCGTTTGAGGCCGAGCAGATTGACGCCAAAGTACCGCGGGGTTGATCAGCAATGGGCTGCGATTGTAGGAAACAATTAGAACATTTGCGACTGACAAACAATCGCCAAATATTAAGGCGCTCTTTCGTACCTAAACAGCGGGTTGCAATCGTTTTAGACGACTCTTATTATGTGTGATAGTATAATTTTCTGTTCCAAACACCTCATATGGGTTTGTTGCTATGGTAACAAATCGAGACCTGTATTAAACCAAACCCTTCTCCTGCCAAATCGAGATTTAGAATTTATTTGTAAATGCTTTTCGATCCTGTTCAGACGCCGCGTGACGCGGCGTCTGATCTTGATCAAAAATGTTTTGACACTTGGTATTGATATTTTTAAAAATATCTATTTAAAAAATAGAAATTTAATTTGAAAACTATTTTGTTAAAAAATTCCGCAGACTACAAATTTTGAAGCAGACGATATTATTGCAGGATAGGGGTCAAGTCTACCGCCTTGTCGTCTAGTGAAAACGGAGGTATTCTCCACTTTAGTATTTCTGTCAGTGACTACATTGTATCTCGTGAAAGGCGTCATAGCTTTTAATCCTTACAGAGTTGATCGATATTTGACTAATACTTGCAAACAGTTTGGATTCTGATCAGACGCCGCGTAACGCGGCGTCTGATCAGGATTCAAACTGTTTGATATTTGTATCGATGTTCATTTGTTGTACATGTCTGAAAATCAAATTTTGAGAAATAGAACCAGACGACAAATGATACAGCAGACGATATTATAGCAAAGAAAGTGTTAAAAGAAGTCAAGAACTGTCCAGGGACCGGTGTGAATGGGACACGGTGGTGTGTCGCACTTAATTCACTGTATCAAGCTGGGCAGTCATTTGTGGTACTTTTCCACTTAATTATTCTTTCTCATTATTCCTAATTTGGCTTCACTACAGTACATTGTTAGCAAAATGTCTGGCTTCCACTCATATCCCCACAAACTGTCCAAATCTCATTGACGCTCGGTCTAAGAGCAAGAACAAACGCGATGACAGAGCGATTGAACCTCTATAATAGGCGCATAGTACCCGCTGCGCGACAGGTGAAAAGAGGGTCTTCAGAAAATTAGTGTTTATAGAACTTTCTATAGCGAGAGGTAAATTAATTTGCCCGTAACGAAAACACCCTTGCAAGTCGTGTTATCACCTTGTATAGATAGGTGACCGAGCGGAAGATGAAATCCGAGAAAATCGTCACTGGGCCAAATTGCTAGTCTGTATGGCGTGGTCGATGACGGCGGGGGACGAAACATGCATGATATTAATTGACCTTGCTATTATACGATTGTGCAAACAATTGCTTTTCATGCGATGTAATATGCTGCAAGCAGGCTCTTCAGGTACACTGATGGAGACTGTGAGGTTTGACGGATTTAAACCTTTCATGATCAAATATATCGTGAGGTTTTTACCGCTTCACCGCCATTTTGTCGCTTACGTCAATATTATTGTCTGCGATGTCGTTTCAAAGTAAGATTTAAGGCAGTATAACTGACATTATTTCCAAACAAGTGGCAAACAGTTTTGATCCTGATCAGACGCCGCGTTACGAAATCAATTCTCTGATTTTTAACGAAGAAAAGCTCAATATGAATATGTTGATCTGTATGATACCCGATCAGAAGTCGAATAATTAGGCGTCTAAACAGGATTTAAACTGTTTGCAAATGTTAAAGTGTAGAAGACGTAATTCTTTCCCTTTAAACAAAATTAAATGTCAACAAAGTGCAATCAAATATAGAAATATGACAGTATTTCACAATTTTCAATTTTCTTTTATCTGATTGGCGAACAGTTTGGAGCCTGATCAGACGTCGGGTTACCAAACTGTTTACAATGGAAATAATTGTTTTACCACAAATTTTCTGGCCATAGGGGAGAGTGCTTGCTAGTCCGTACCAATTGCGTTACCCTCTTGAAATAAAGTCTTTATTATTATTATTACCACAAACGCGTTTATTGGGAAATATAACGTCTTCCCAACTGTGGCCAAGCCGTACAAAGTTTGTTAAAAGTTCACCCTTTCACATTTAAATTATATTTTATTGCAAATCGTGGAGTACATAAACAATTTGATACAGTTTCTACAGCATAGTTGAAAATACACGAAGAATAACTTAAATCGTTATACAAAATATTGCAACTTATCCATAAAATAGTTCCAACTAATGAACCCCCCCCCCTTTTTACGTGGAAACTAATACAAATACCAAACTGCAAGCATTGCAATGAAATTGAACATTGGAACAGTTTTACATCTCTTGTCCGTATTTAAATACCTTTGGGGTCAAGATACACAATTTACTTTCAAAAATAGACATGAATAATCAGATTAGTATGTTTGAACTCCTAGTCGGATGCAAAATTCATTACAAAGACTATCAATAAGTAAATATCATCATAGCGAACATATGTATTCTATCTACAAAAGTTACATGAAAAGTGAAAGCAGAACACATACATGTATACATGTAGTTAATATGATGAACATTTTATACTATGATTTATTAACATTAGAAAAATGCTACTTAGAGAAGAAATTTAAACATCCAATAATTCAAAAATGCAACAAAGCATTAAGATATCAGATTTGATATCTTTAAGTATATACGTATGCATGTTGTTTTGTGTATACATACATGCTTAGTATATGTTTCCTTTGTATTTGTTATGTTTTTATGATTGTTGTATAATGTAATTAACTATCAGTAGATAGTTCAAAAAACGATATTGCAAATGAGTTGGTACACAAATTAAGCGAAACATTAGAACATGATAACAAAGTAAAAGTAAAATTTCACGTTGAAACGAAACTGTTTCATTATCCCATTTGCGCCCAGTGGATTCTTCCATGCTTATATATCGGATTAGTTATGTTTTGATATAATGGGTGCCTGGTCTAAATTTTTATTTTCGTTTTGTTTTATATTTAAATGCCTATCAGCAGACAGTGTAGACGTCTGATTAGAGTCTACACTGTTGGCATATGTCCCTTTTATAGGACGCTAGGCACAAATAGGCTAAAAATATGAAATTCCGGTCTTCTGCTATTTCCCGCACCATTGTTTAAAAAAATTATGTTCAAGAAAGTTTGAATAATGAAATGTCGATTTAAAGCCGCATTATGTTTTGGGGAAACCTGCATAAAAAGGTCTGAAAACACAATGGGACGAGGGTAAGTCGAGTTATTCGCCGTCTTGTCTGGATCAAAACTTTCTTAATTCCGTTTAACCCTAGTAAAGCGTATATGCGTCCATTTGAATCATTGTATAATCTATTATGTAATGAGTACACTTGTCATCTGATCAGGGCCGCACTGTTTGTCACTTTGCAATATATAGTAAATTGTAAAACAGAACCAGACTTAGACATTGGATCTACAAACAGTTTGGAACCTGACCAGACGCAAAATTACCCAAGTCAAGTCCCGGTCTGTTCTTCAATTCAAACACTAATAAATGGTGTCTATTTTGAAGAAAAAACAACAAACAACAACACATTTATGCCGCTGTAGAATAAGAAATGTATAGATCATCAAGTACGGTCAAACCAATGTTGCCCACCACAGTGCTGTCAGTGAGTGTCTGTGTTGACCTTGCGTGTCTGCTAATAGTCTGTCCAGTCTCATCAGCATCGTGGGCTATAATGACGGAGATTGGTGTAGGACGATTACAGCTATATCCTAATGATACTATTCTTTACCATTATGGCCGCAGTCTGCCGCTACAGATGTAGTGTTTATTTAATTTGCAACTATTCTTTTGAGCTACAGAGTAAATAACGACGGATTCTGATCACTCCAATCTCGAGTACACTGGAACCGGTTCTTAACGAGGGAACCATGAATGCTTAAACTAAACTGGTTCCCGTCCTAACGAGGGATCCCAAGCATACTGGAAACTGTTTCCCAGTCCATTTGGAGATGTTGTTGGAGAAGAGTTTACGCTGAAAATGATATTTTCTTTGTGAATATTGATCTGCGTAAATGATATTTCCCTTTTCGATCTAATCGAACCTACGCCGAACAGTTCAGTAAAAGGCGATTTTTGTCTTTAAACATGGATCTGCTTAATACAGAACAAAAGTATTGCAGAAAGCTCCAACTGGGAGCTTTCTGTATTACTTTGTCCTGCAATAAGCTGTCATCCTGACTAAAGATTGAAAAAGCGCATGCTGTGAAATGGCGCTAAATAAAGGCGTGACTGTCGATAAGAAAGACGGTCAAAATGAAGTCAAGTTTGACACTATGAGAGTGTGGGGCTCTGGAAAAAGCATAATGTGATTTGGCTCTTCTCCGATGGAGCACCGGTACTGACAATGGAGATACGAGTAGGGGAGAGATTGGTCCTACACTTTCATCAGCGTAGAGAGGTACTCGAGGTCGCTTCCAGCCGGCAGTTATTAAAGTTAAGAGGGTTACAGTGTGATCCGGGCTCATTTCCGAGATAAGTCAGAAATCTGTGCGGAACTAATTCAGATAATGGCGAATATTGGGCAAAACAATTATCAAATGGAAGTATTGTCACGGAAACTTACAGGAATCAAATCTTCAGTCGTGTCCTGTTTCTTTTCGGCTGACACACTTTTACTGTTTGAATGCATGAAACAGGAACCCCGAGTTCGAACCCTGTACAGTGGAGGAGACAACTACTTCCAGTTTAAACGAAACAAAACACAAACGCAATGTAACTGAATGAGGAAAATTACAGTTTTTTGAAAAATCTGAAGGTGTATCTAGTTTGGAGTCTGATCAGACGTCGGGTTACGGGGTGTCTGGTCTGGCACCAAACTGGTTACAATGGACATACAGTTTGTTTTAGCAAAAACGTGTTTATACGGAAAATAACGTATTCTTCACTGTATAGAGGTACGTTCCCAACAAGGAAAACCGAGTTAAAACCCTAGATGCTTCGTTTTGACTGTTGGGATGTTTCGCTATGAGTTATAATAAATACAAAAAGTACGACTTAAGCTTAAGAGTACAGTTGAGCTTTAATAACAAGCTTAAAACGAGCTTTTGTGAACATTCGATAATTCGTTCACGACAATAAAACATAAACAAAAATACCCGTAATTCAATATTAAAACGCGGCTAAATACGGGTATGTTTGAGTTAAGCGAGTCGATCTATCGATGTTTTTCACCGAATAAATACTAGAGAAAATAGTGCTGAAATTTATGATATGCCATATTTGCTGCCTCTCTTATGAATATTCACCGCTTGCAAGTCGGATTTGAAGGTTGAGGACCCCTAATGAAATCGGTACTCTACGTACAGCGATCAATCATTCTCGTCAACTGTCGACTTGTTCAAAACCGTGCTCAGGGCTGCCATAAGTTGATATGAAAAATCCTAAGATTTCCAAATTTGCATTTTTCAAGTGCGATTTTACGAATCGTACCTTTACCCAATAATTATGTTTCTTGCTTTGTTGACATGCGACTACATAAAGCAGGCTGTAAGTAAAGCAGAATGCGCCTTAAGGCGCATTCTGCTTTACTTTTAGCCTGCTTTAAACTACCACGTACTGGGGAAAAATCCGAAGATTTAGGAAAAATCCGGAGAAATGGCAGCCCTGCGGCTGACGCGAATGGCCGATCTCTCTCCGTAGAGTACAGATAGTGACCAGCATTGGCCCGATCTCGTTAGCGGGCCTCAGCCTTATAGAGATTGTAAGACTACATGATTATGGCATCTTTTTTAAATTCTAAATCTTAGAACGGACTAATGCCTCAATGTATACTGTTTCATACTTTCCCATTATGAAGTCTCTTAATTTCTGCATTTGCAAATAATTTAATATTGTTTGTTTTCATTACATTTGGTTAGCTGTGATTGGCTATAATTTTTGTTTCATAACTCCATGAAAATAATAAAATTCAGGCCACGCCTTGTCAGGACTACTTTCCCTTAGTCCAACTGCTCTTCACAAGCGCTGCATGAAGCAGGATGCCAAATGACGTCATTGACGTCGACGTTACTACATAACAACGACACGTTTTGGCGGAAATATATATGGCGGAGGGACTACAACCTACGTTTTAAAAGCGTTAAAAAAAGAACATTCGCCTTAGATTCTCTATTCAACTACTTTCTTAAATTCAGAAGTGATATTAAATTATAAGGAATAATTCGGAATATTTATTGTATTCATGGAGGTATGAAAAAAAAACCTGGTCACACTTTTGTATGAAACCGCTTCGCGGTTTCATACAGTGTGACCAGGGTTTTTTTTCATACCTCCATGAATACATGTACAATAAATATTCGAATTATTCCTTAAATAAAACAGTTTTAAATCATACGAGTCTTCCGGATCTTCAAGTCGGAGACGACTTTATTCTGTTCCGTTTAAACCAAACGTAAAGCAAACACACTTTTGTCAATTTTGACTATTTATTTCTATTGTGCGGTAAACAGTTCGGTACCTGAAAAGAACACTGAAAGACAATGTGCACTCCTGTAAGTTAACATATGACATATGTCATTTTGAACTGTCGTATGTTCAGTGATTTAAGAGAAGTGTTATTTACAAGAGCATGCACTTTTAATCCAGATTTCATATATATCTAGATGATTTTAATGAATATGTGTTTCTGTTTGCCATCACTAGCATGATAAGAGACTGTACCAAAACCTCCTGATACAGTTTACAGAGACGACAACTTTTATTATGTAAACAATCTTAGTTATTTAAATTATATAATATCATGTCATTTTGACCTTTAAGTTTTGTTAACAGATGTAAATATAGAACATTGGAGTCCTTTGTCTTGCTTTTGTTCACTATTCTTTAAAGATTATTTAATACTCTTTTTTGCACGGTTTTAAGAAGTTAAAGTAGTACTATAATTTGTAACGATCCATTTATTCGTGTTATACTGTGACTTATAAATATATGTGTTATACATGACATATAATGTCATATATATCATCTCTTATAATTTCTTTATGGAATGGCTTTTCGCAATTGAATGCTTTTATTGTATGTTTCTGTATTTATTGAATGTACATTGGTGAGATGTAAAAGCTGTTCATGGCAGACTGACAGACTTCTTTACTGACTTAAAATATACAGTTTCTCGTCATTCCACAATTTTATCAATTTAACAATATATGAAATTTTATATCTTATGAAATCATAATGTGGACATGTCTGCATTTCGTAACCTCGAAATTAACAAAATGTAAAGGTACATAATTTATTTATTTTTGTTTCTTTATTTCTTAACTTTATCCGAATAGATTTGAAATACAAAAACCGCACGCGTATAAAGCAAGGTTTGTTGTTATGCAATAAATTCATGTAATTATAATGTATTTTCAGTAGTTCGGACAAGTGAGGATTTGTTTATATAACATCCTCCGATAAAAAGTTGACAATTCAACATAACACGTTGGGAGCATTCATTGCAATATCTTGATTAAACTAGAATCATTTTTTAGAAAAACGTATATCTCCCCCGTAGACCCGTATCCGCTTAAAATTGAGACGATTACGCTCAATTTTTAAAGAACTTGAACAATTCCACATACAAGTTATTTATCTGTGAAAGTTTGGAGCAAATCTCTCTGATAGTGTATACTACACACACTTTTTCCCCATACATTGTCTATGTACATGTACGCAACAAGTTTAAAGTGACATTACTTAAGTCGAAATAGTTGCATGCCAAATTGAAACCATCTTGAACACCTTCATATAAGTAATTAACCTGTTCACGAACGTTTGGAGCATATTCTATGTAGGAAAACTATTCAAAGGGATATACATTTTGTCAAAACGACCACAGCCTATAGTTCAAACCACATGAAGACCTCATATACATGTATTACTAAATATAAAAAATTAGCAATTAATCGGTGAATATTTGAAGTATATCCCTTAAAAAGTGTACAAGAAGCTGCACAAGATTCCCCCTATATTATTTATTACATGTAAGGATGAAATTCAAAGGGCCATATTTTGGTCAAAAAGGTAGCAGCTCAAAATCCAAACCAATCCCTCCAGTAGTGTAGGCGGAGTTAGCTGCATTAGACTTTTCCTATATATTCTATAATGGGGAAAATCATTGTGCCATAACTTTTGTCAAAAAGGTCGCAGCTTCAATTTCAAACCAAACGTGCATCTTCCCATATAAGTAGTTAATCTGTGAATGTTTAGAACAAAAAACTGTAGTTGTGTATGATGAGTTAGCTTCACAATAATATTACAGTGGAGACTCTGTTATTCTTTCCCGTTTAAACGCAAACGTACGCAAACGCAAAGCACTAAAACGTAGAAAAGAACAACTGTTGGACAGTTCTGATAATTCTTGTTTATCTTGGTGGCAAACAGTTTGGAGCCTGATCAGACGCCGGGTTACCCGGCGTCTGACCTGGCTACATACTGTTTGCACTGCAAATAATAGTTTTAGCGTAAACACGTTTATTGGGAAAGAATACATGTAACAGATTCTCCACTGTAACAGACAGACAGGCATGCGACATACATACATACATACATACAGACAGACAGAAGCCACACCATCAATATGTCTCCCAACTTTATAGGAGAGACATAATTAAAAATATTATACTGATAATTAAACGAATTGTCATCTGGCCATTAATAAGATTAATATTGTTTAAATCAGGATTTTTCATCAATGTTACTTTGTACTTTTTGATTCCTATCAAATCTTGCTCGTTTAAAGTACATGTACAGAAGAAACCGTTTTGTTCGAAATCTAAAGGTAGATTTTGAATTTTAAAGACAAGGCGGGAGGCAACTAAATACATAAAGCGGAACTCTCCATTTGGTGCTTTCTGATTAACTGTCACCCTGCTTTAAACTTTTACCTGTAATTCATACGACTTTCAATCATTATAAATGTGGTAGATATATCTGGGTGTTATTGTAATTATTTTACTGATGTTTCTCTTAATCCAGGGAACAGTCGCATTAACAGTATGCGACCCTGTCACAAGAAGTACCCAGTCACATCATTACCAGTAGCCCGATATGGTTATGGAGGTTTGATTTCTAATAGAGACATATTTCTACCATGTGTAATGTTTGTTCACTCTATTTTCCGTATTAATGCTTCTATCAATTTGTAAAGTGCTAACAATATTAGCTCGGGTGTAGTGTTTCACGATTTTATTGGTACAAAGCACGCGGATATAAAAACCTCTATCTATCCATGTTACAACTCAACTCTGGCTAGCCCCTCCCACTTCATTAAAGCATTGCCTTTGGCGGAAACTAATTGATATTTTGTTTTGCAAACCCACGCATGCGCAAGACTAATATGTGAGCTAAGTGAATATCCAAACGCATGGCACTAGGAATGTTATGCTTTACCGCGAAATGTTTAAAAATCTCTTATTTCATCTCAGTTGAACCTAAATAGGGATCAATATGTATTGTTGAGGTTTTCCTGGAGGGGGAAATTTGAGATGGTTGACGAGCTGCTCTCTATACGCCATCTGTACACAAAAACTGAGAGGCGAAAATGCCGGTATGACAGAGAAAAGAGCGTCTTTGTTTATCCTTCTCAATCAAACAAATTGATCAAGACGTGGACAAACACAGAAAATATGCAATATGGAGGATTTACATTGTGTTGGTAATTTTGACACCTGAAAATCGCTTAATACATCTACAGAGCTGACAATAGGCAACGTACTTTTATGAAATGGGTCTCTTCATTCGGCGTCCGCTGTATTGAGTCGGGTTATACAGTGGAGAAAACGTTATTCTTTCCCAATAAACGCGTTTACGCTAAAACTGTTATTTCCGATGCAAACAGTTTGGAGCCAGATCAGACGCCGGGTATCCCGGCGTCTGATCAGGCTCCAAACTGTTTGCCACTCAGATTAAAACGAATACTCAAATTTATTAAAAAGTTGTCATTTTAAACGTTTAAGTGTTTTGCGTTTGCGTTTCGTTTGCGTTTAAACGGGAAAGAATAACGTTTCTCCACTATAGAAGTGTCGCGTATCTGTTCAGGAATCATTAGCTCGGATAGATAATTATACGTTTGTACATATCTGTTTATAATTGACACGAGAAGGTAGATGATGATGATAATATTTTGGGGTTGAGAGCTATTGTGCCTTAAGATTAGGGTCAGCGATAGGGTGATAAGCATATGCGATATGGCGATATCTGTTATATAATGCAACAAAACTTAATATTACCTTTCATATCACACTATCTAACATAATTGACACCAATTATGTAAAGTAAACTACGATATTTGCGATGTGTGCATGTGATCCGATAAAAAATATTTTTTATTGTATATAAAGATATTACGAACGCATTAACCCATTACGTAATATATACGCCTTTTTCGTTTGATTTATTCATCCACAAAAGAAAATAGTTCCACTTTCTACAGCCATAAATCTGCAATATTTTTAAAGTCAGCTATAGGGTTGTTTTGTCTGGAGAAAATGTCGATACGAGTGTCAAACAGTTTGGAGTCTGATCAGATGCTGGTTATCCGGGGCATGCACTAGTTCCAAACTGCTTGCAATGGGAATGCACAAACGCTTATTGGCAAACAATACTCATTTTCCTCAACATAGGGAATATTTTGGTAAATTTACTGCGATTCTAAACAAATCCGATGCCAATTCTGGTGAATGCATGTTTGAAGTTATGTGCGTGTAAACAAAGCAGTTTGTAACATGCACTAGCCAGATGTCGCATCGACAACTCACAAGTTGAACGTACTGTAACCCCGTCTTTGAACTGATTTGTTTCTGGGTATTACAATGAATTCTCCCGATATACTTGCTGGAAGATTTTACTATATATATACAGGTCTACCATAAGTTACTCATAAAAATCATACGCGATTTTAGGAATCGTACCTTTAACCCTTTCGCTGCCAGGCTATATAACATTAACATAATTATTTATATTTTGGTACTTGTCATATGAAAGACTGACTACCTACAGTATTGCCATGTTTATTTGCCGCGTAGTAAAAAACTAAGATTTCCGAACTTTTAAGCGCGATTTAAGGAAACGTACCTTTAACCTTTTCGTTGCCATGCCAATACATGTATAACACTAACATGATTAAACAAACAGTTTGGATCCAGATCAGACAACGCGTAACATAGCGTCAGGTCTGGATCTAAACTGTCTGACATCCATTGTAATGTTTCTTAAGTAAAAAACGCACAAAAATCCTAATTTTAAAAGTAAGAGCAGAAATCCGAAGATTTATGATAAATTTCGTAGGTCCGGAGAAATCAAGAAATATCCGAAGACTTCGGAAAAATCTGCCGAAATGGCAGCCATGGACATATAAGTATGACTTCAAGTGTAATAGCAACTATAACATGTCCATGTCCGCTTTATTATGCGGCGTTTCATCAGGGTCTACGTTGTTGGCCAATATCTACTTTTATGCACGATTGGCATTAACTGGTTAAGACAACTAAAAGAATATTTGATGTTAGTTTAAAGTATATTAAAAGTAGAGCAGAAAGTTCAGCCATGCAGGAGCTTACTGGTTTACTGTCATTTCAATTGACCACCTACAACACACTCGCTGTCCGAAACATAGACAATAAGTGTCTAGGTGGAGTTTGTTGGTTAAACATGGCAGTACTGTAGGTATAATGCTCCCTCCCATCAACGACCATTTAAGCAACGACTCCCTCCTAATAACAACGCTTGCCGCTGTTCCCCAAACATACATTTATGCCCAACATTTTCACCGCTGCAATATCGTCTGCTAAAATTGTCCTCTGCTGTTTTTCTCAAGGTTGCATATTGGACATTTTCACAGAAAAAACCCATACTAACGAGTGACAAACAGCTTGAGTCCAGATCAGACGCCGCGTTGTGCGGCGTCTGATCTGGATTCAGGCTGTTTGCAAATGTAAGCCAGTTTCCCCCTATAACAACTCCCCTCGAACAACACACACACTCTTTGTCTCCCATGTTGGATGTTGTAGAGAGGGAACACTGTAGTAGTAACCATGGTAAAATACACATTTTCTTAAAATCTGAAATAGATTGATTCCATGGTAACTTCGTCACACACGCTTCCATTTAAAACACTTAAGAGAAATAAGGGTGGTCGTCCAGTATAAAGTCACCAATATGCTACTTTTGGTGGCTATAACCAAAACAAAAATAGAATTGACGAGAATAGCACCCTTTGAAATAATATGGTTAAGAACAAGTGTTTTTAGAACGATTGCACTTTCTTTTTAAAAGAAAAGGAAACATTTGCACGCAAAAACATTTTAGAACCTTTTTTGGTTCAAACATATTTTATTTCAATAATTTACAAGTATTTTACAAACATACAACACAGTTTAGGATTGAATCGAAAGCAAATCAGCTTAGTGTGTTTCTCTCCTTGCACCCTTATGTATTCATGATTGCACTTTCATTTAAAAAGAAAAGGAATCATTTGGACTCAAAAACATTTTAGAACCTTTTTGTAAAATCATTGCTCTATTCCGTCGGTAATAGTTCAAGCTTTATTATGCTTGTTAACCCTTTCACTGCCATGATTATTGACGTCGTCAGTTTTAACCCATTACCCAATAAATACGCCTTTTGACGCCTCTTATTTATTCCTCCACTGAAGAAAATAGTTCAAATTTTGATAGTCATGAACATGTATCATAACAATTATTTTCTATATTCTAGTAGATGGTAACTTAAAGCAGGCTGAAGGTAAAGCAGAATGCGCCTTAAAGGCGCATTCTACTTTACTTTCAACCTGCTTTAAGCGGTCATATATCTTCAAAACTAGAAGCGGGATATGGGGTAATGGGTTAAACACTTGTCGTCTGCTTTTATTTCTCAGATTTAAAATTTAGAAATTTTGACTTAAGAAATACTGAAATGCGAGTCAAATAGTTTGGATCCTGATCAGACGCCGCGTAACACGGCGTCTGAACAGGATATAAACTATTTGCATATAACTATTGTACTCGAGGTATTGCACTGTTCAAATACGAACTTATTTACGAAAAAGGCATGGGTCTATAATGCAATGAAATGCATGTAAAACATCCATAGTCATTCAAAATTTACCAGATTTGTGAAAAATGTAGTAGATCTAATATTATTATGAACAATTACAAGTCATAAATACAAAAGAGTCAATTGGCATAGAAGAATAAAAGAAACTATATTATTAAAGGTATGCTAGAATTTCTGATTGTCAATTCTATGGCAGATCAAATAAATGGAAAACAATCTATTTAAATCATTGCGAGTTAAATCACTGTACACTAGAGAATACATTATTCTGTTCTAAAAAGAGTTACCCCATTCAAGCTAAGGGTATGTTTAACCTCTTTAGTGCCATGATGTCATCAATATTAACCCCTTCACTGCTGTGACGTCATCAATTTTAAACAATTGTCGTCTGGTTCAATTTCTAAAAAATATTTGTTAGGTATTTTGACTTCAGAAATATTGAAATGAGTGTCAAACAGCTTGGATCCTGATAAGACGTGACGCGGCGTCTGATCAGGATCCAAACTGTTTGCAAATAACCATCGTACTCGGGGTAAGGCGGTGAAAGGGTTAAAACTATACATATGTATACAAGGCAATTTGTAACATGCTTTTACCAGGTGTTGCATCTGCTGAAAGTTATAAGAAATAAATGCTTCGTTGGAGTAGAAAAACAAAAACAAGCTAGTATATAAACATATTACAGGAATAAGATAGCCGTCGGATTATACATATTAGTATGGAAATAGTTATAATGATTTCAGTAATCTGCAAGGCAAACAGAAACGCATGGGGGAGCTGTCGGATATCAACTTTATGACCTCTTACTGCGCGGCAACTGCAACCAGTTTGGATACAAGCAAAGATATACCAATAATGTTGTTGGCAGGTGGCAGCTTTAGCAGGATGGGCATAAATAAAAATAGACCCTAGTGGAGTTTTGTTTTATTTTCTTACTGTCACAAATATCCACCTTTTGAAAGAAACAAACATATTGTTATTACTGATCGTAATTATATTTACAGGGGTTGCAAGATAAAACAATGCCCTGAGGGAACTACTGGATTACTTTTGTGCTGTGTTTAGATGCAACATTCTCAACGCCAAGTATTAGACTCATTTGAGTTTCGTTGAAAAAAGGTTTTATTTGTACAATGTTCCAACAGTATACAGGTAAATCTAGTTATCCCGGCCTTGTTGAAGTTGAACATGCCTTATTTCAAAGTTAAAGCCAGTTCTATTTCATTATTCTTTCATTTTAATACAACACTATGAGAACAGTCCCTCACATACATACTAACAATATTCAGGTTCAAGGAAGTATGCATATTCTTTTCATTTATGAATATACCAATAAACAAATAAATGAGTAATTAATTATATTGATGATGAGAATAAATAATAAATATTAATACATTAGTAAAAATGTCATAATATCATAAGCGACTATATTCTAACCATTTTACTTCATAGATACACCTTTATACGCATTTAATTCATTATTCCACTGAAGAACATAGTTCCATTTTATACAGTCATGAACATGTAGCATGATATATAATTTCTACATCCTAGGAGATGTTAGCTTAAAGCAGGCTGAAAGTAAAGCAGAATGCGCATTAGGGCACATTCTACTTTACTTTCAACCTGTTTTAAGTTGTCACCTCACCAAACAATTGCCTTCAAAACTAGAAACAGGCTATACCAGTCTCGTTAATTGTAACGTTGTCCTGTTACATGGTATACATTTGTATATGTACAATAATTTTTTCAATATTCCAGATAGGGAATTAAATTAATATTAATATATATACTGCTCTTTTCTAATATTTCGACCTCTAAGTGATTTTTTCTAAGAAAAGCACGTCAAAACACACCTCACATTTTTGTTACATGCATTCAGCCATAAAATCAAAGAGAATAATGTTAACAACATTGTTTGTTATTGCCGTTGTCATGACGTCGTTATGACGTCATCTTCATGACGCCATGTGTGCAATGGCGTCATGCATGCATTAGCGCATTATCCTCCTTGACATTACAGCCAAATGGTCTGTACGTTCTCAGCTTCCAAATCCAATCGGTTTCATAGATCTGGCTTTCAATTCTACTTCCATTAAACATTCTCTTCAAAATGACAAACCTAACATCTTCACTACTACATGTATGTCCTCCGACTCCAAAATGCCTATTAATTGGCTTCTCTCTCTCTCATGCCTTATATCACTCAAATGTTCTTTCATTCTCTCTCTGATTTCTCTCTCAGTCTCGCCTACATACACCATCCTATCACATTTATTGCATCTTATTGCATACACGACATTTCTCTCCCTACAGTTAATATTAGTACACACCTTGAAAATTGATTGTTCATATGTGTCTTTAACACTTGACATTTCAAGAATACTACAAGTAGCACATTCTTGTGAACAAACCACATTGTTAGGTTTAACAATGCGGTTAGTCTTAGAATGTACCAGTGTGTCACAGAGATTTTTATCACGCCTGAATGCTACAATTGGTAATTCCTGAAATACTTCTTTCAGCCTCTCAGATTGGTGTAAAACTTTTGAGTGCTTTTTTACAATGTCGTGTATGTTTGGCAGTAGGTTTGAATAAGTCAGAACTAAAGGAACCCATTTTAAGCTCGCCTATTCGGAGAATGGGGGGGGGGGGGGGGGGGGAGCTTATGGAATCGGCGTTGGTTTTTCATGGTTAAAGTTTTGGGGTTAGTGTTGTAATGTACTAATACATCATGAAATATTTGCATTAGGAAGCTGATATTTGGATTGGAGGTGCCCTGTGGGTTGAACATTGATGTTGTGTAGTTAAAATTAAAAAAAAGTTTAAATTTAGTCTAAATTTTACCTTTTGTGGACTTAGGTTTTTCGGCTGATTTCTCATGGTTAAAGTTTTGGGGTAAGTGTTGTTATGCACTAATACTACATGAAATATATGGGCAAAGAATGTGTACTCAAAAAGTTTAACCATAGATTGATTTAGTGAATTAAAAAATGGTATCTTAAAACTGGCTTAAAGTAAAGCAGAATACTCCTGCAGGAGCACCACCTACTTAATCCCGACCCTGCTTTCGACTACCACCTTCTAGGATAAAGGAAATGGACTTCGTGTTCTTAAAGGATTATAAGAGGACAGTTTTTATTTGAGAGGACATGAAATGTTTTTTATAGGGTACTTGGTTGAACAGTGTTATATAAAATGATTTAACCCTTTACCCCGTAGCCTGTTTCTAGTTTTGAAGACACTTAAAGCAGGTTGAAAGTAAAGCAGCCTGCTTTAAGCTATTATCTGCTTGAATCTAGAAACTATTTCATATGGGGGCCTCCGTGGCCTAGTGGTATAGTCACTGTGACTTACATCACTAATCTCCTCACCGCTGTGAGTTCGAATTCCAGTAGGGTCGTTCGGATTTTTCATGTGGGGAAGCCCTCCAGCTGGCTTGCGGAAGATCGGTGGTTCTACCCAGTTGTCGAGTTGTGCCTGAAAGAGTGCATAAAGGACTTCTGTGGTCTTCCTCCACCTATAATTAGCTGGACGTCGCGATATGACTGAAATACTGTTGAAAGCGACGTAAAATAAAAACAAATCAAACAAATCTATTTCATATGATTTTTATTTGTAACAGTATAAATTGGAACTATTTTCGTCAGTAGAGGAACAAATTAAAGGCGTAAAAAGACGTTTTATGGGGTAATGGGTTAATACATGTGTTGACGAAATGCACTATCATGAAATATATGACTCTCTCAATTGCATGCTATTGTACATTTTGAAGGGACACACTTTAGAAGGAGGTTGCTATACAAGGGATAGACTAATAAAGAGTGGACAATGCCTTCTCTACAATATAAACACGTTCAATCTTTTTCTGGTCAGGTCAATATGCGTTTATACAATATATATGTTCTAATTTTGAGTGCTGCAAATATCAGCCAAATTCTTAAATTGGTCGTTTAATCATTGCTCATAATTCTACAAAATAAAATGTTGATTTCCAACATTCTGTAGCTCCCATTCAAAACCAAAATCATTTGTATACAAGTATGGCATATGCACAAATAAAATGTATATTTAACATATTTCTCTAGGTAAACCAAACAAATGTCAAAACTCTATATTAAAAAGAAATGATGGAAAACATTCTTTAATAATTTCACCGCCATAGGAGTCTAAAGTCGACATTGCAAACAGTTGTGATCCTGATCAGATGCCCTGCGTCAAGCGGCGCATCATCATGATTCAAACTGTTTCACACGCACTAATCAATATTTCTTTGGTCAAGCTCGCGGCTCAAATCTTACTTTGAAATAATAGTTTTGGTATAAATTTACCTAATTGTTGTAACGCGACTAAAGCAGACAACAATATAAACTCTAGCAGTGAAAAAGTTTAATGAAATTTCGTCTCTTGCTTGTATTACAAGAGACTTCATCATTTGTCAGACAATGCTTCTGTTTGGACGACTTGTGCAATGTTTTACCCGTTCATCGCCAAATTCAATTTAATTCAATTCTGATTTAACCCCTTCACTGCCTTATCCCGAGTACTATACGGTTATTTGACAACAGTTTGGATCCTGATCAGACGCCGCGTAACGCAGTGTCTAATCAGGATCCAAACAGTTTAACACTCATTTCAATATATCTTAAGTCAAATTATCTTAAATTTAAATATGAGAAATGAAAGCAGACGACAACTTTTCAAAGTTGATGACGTCATTGCAGTAAGTGTTAACCCTTTCACAGATAACATATCGTCTTCGTATATTTGTCGTCTGGAATTTTATGCCAAATTCAAAATTTTCAGATTTTCAGATTTTGACTAAAGTAATAATGATACGAGGAGTGTCAAACAGTTTGGATCCTGATCAGATGCCGCGTTACCCGGCGTCTGATCTGGATTGTCAAACTATTTGCGATGTCGACTTTAGTCCCTCACAGGGCAAAAAGGGTTAAATTAATTTTTACGGACATTTGCATCATCTGTGTGGCGACAGTGTAAATAAAAATTCTATTTACCAGCCATTTTTTGACGAGGCATGGAACTTTCTTATGACAAGTGGCTACCAAAATGCATGGCAAAAGTCAAGCAGGAACTTTCTGCTTTACTACTGTTATACATTAAGTTTACCAACGTTCTAATTCATCTTCTTTTAATGGCCTCTTTAACACAAGTTGGACTGTATTTTAAAATCAGCGGGTGTTTCTTACAGCATTTCTAAAATTACGCAATTTTTGAATGACGTCATTTGTCTCAATCACACTTCCGATTAATAGAGGGAACACCGTGGCCTCTCTGGACGTGCTATTCTAGAGTATTACAGCTCGGACCCAATCATCTCTCACAGGACAACATCCGTTTCAGCTAAGCCAGACTAATGTTTCTCACGACAATTTATGACACTAAATAGCATCTATCGGGGCTATCTTCGCACATTTCGCCCGGTTTGTATATAATGACCCTAAATAGACACAAATATCTCTTCGTATTTCACGAACTTGTCAAGCTCGCTATACTCCGTTTCAGGCCGCACGCTGGGACCATTCCTGACGAAACTAATACAGATGAAACGAAAATAAGGCAACATTGTGATATATGATAAAATCCACAGCGCGGTTATTATTGTGGAAGTGGCGAGGTCCTGGGCTAATGCGGTGGCCCCGCGGGGAGCCGCATCCAGTGTGTCAGTATAGTGGTGATATACAGAGGCTAGGAACACTGTATCGCCCAGACAACAGATATGTTTTCATATAGATCATTATCTAGCTGCGTTGGAACATAGATAATATGGCACTGTACAGACACCTGTCAGTCAGTGGTTATTGCAGTCTGACAGGGAAATAGATACAATCAATGGAGAAAACGTTATTCTTTACCGTTTAAACGCAAACGAAACGCAACGAAATGCAAACACTAAAACGTAGAATTAACAAGTTTTCGACAATTATAACAATCGATATTAAGCTGAGTGGCAAACAGTTTGGAGCCTGATCAGACGCCGGGTTACCCGGCGTCTGATCTGGCTCCAAACTGTTTTCAATTGACGTAATAGTTTCAGTGTAAACGCGTTTATTGGGAAAGAATAACGTTTTTCTCCACTGTACAAGTGAGCCTTCATCCCTCGAACTCGAAATTGATCGGAAGTTTCAACTTTCTTTTCATAGATGTCATCTGCAATAGCTAATAAAATATACTTTAAAGCTAGTTTAGCCGAAAATTCTTAACATGACGTTCTCACAGTATGAATCCTGATCAGACTCTGCGTACTGTGGTGGCATCTGATCTGTATACAAACTGCGTGGACCCTGTTAAAGTAAAAGTCCTAACTAGCAGGCGAGAGGGTGAGCTCTAATTGTCGCCATGCGTATAGTTAAAGTCAAACTTATTCTAAGTATTCTATGCAAAATGTAAAAAGAGGAAAGATGAATAGGTTTCATGACAGTGGCAGCTTAGTGTAATACTGTTTTGTTTTACTTTCAATATGCATTAAACATCCTCATGTCTTCGCCTCCATCTGTAGATCACATTTTTTTAAATTTAGAATCCCTACTGTATTAACGAATTTGGGTCTGATCTGGCTCCACACTTTTTGAAATATATATCAGATCATTACATGTAGGTACAAAGACTCTGGTATGCAATAGAAAATTAATTACGAAAACTCTCAAATGAGCCACCACTTTGCTGTTTTATTGCACTAAATAGCTGTTTGAATATCACTTGCTTTAACTCATTGTTCACTGACACTTCAAATGGAGAATTAAAGTTTACAGTTATGTCAAGTCTATTTTTCAAATATTTAGGGATATTGCAAAGTAATGAACAGTGCATCAGCTCAGGGTCTACACTAGTGCTGAAACGATTACCCGGGTAACCGTTAACGGTTATGAACTGCCGATTAACCGGTTACAAAGTCGGTAACCGGTTACTCGGAAGCCATTTTGTATAACAAAAATGAAGCCCAATTTGTCGGGAGCTACAGCCTTAAGCTATGTTTTCCGTTCACTTGAAGTCTTTTACTCTAAGATATACATGATTTTTAAGTTTTAAAATACAGTAGAATGTTGATTGATAAGGGTAGGGCGTTTCCTGATTTTTGTAAACATGTACACGGAGCTCAACTTGATACACAAAACGATGCCGCTAACAAATTGAGCACAAATGTGCACAATTTAATATACTTTTCAGGTGTTCTCAACACTGAATACTCGCTGCATCATGTCATTTTATTCTACGTTGAGTTAAAGAACCCTTATTGCACATGTCTTTACAATAAATGCCGATTGAACAGTTTTAATTTACAACAAACTTTTCGTCGAAATATTGTTTCCTTCGCTACTTTGACAGTTGAACTTGACACACTTACTAACCTTCTGACCTCGAAATATTCGGTTTGCTTTGGATTTCTACCCTAGTAGCTATATATGACGTTCGTGTAGGGAATTCCAGGAATATCCGCATGTCAATTTCAAATATATTTTTAGACCACCCAATCAAAATTGATAAAATAATAAAACCCGGTTAACTGATCTACACTTCAATCGGATCGTCTCATAGTTTGCCAAAATTTAAAATAGGACAAGAATGGGACCAATTAATTATCTATAACACAACGTGGGATACAAAGTCTTCATATTCGGCAGCGCATAATTATTCCGTGTGTTGGAGTTATTTTACAAATGCAACTTATTTAGAGAAGACATCGAATAGCCGCTTTTTAAACGATCTATTGATCAACAGATTCATGCAGTATACATGTAAGTTCATTTTATAAGATAAATAGACATTCTTTTCTCTTTGCATTTTATTAAAGACCTACGTCGACATGTTTGGTAAAATAGTTAGAAAAAAGTATAACATTCATAAACAATTCTTTGGCACCACGACTTTATTATTGTATTATCGTTTACACACGCAAACTGTCTCCAAATTTGTAAGTGTGTATAGGTAAAAGAGTTGAACGTTACCGTGTACACGTGCAACGTCCGACCCTTACTGACTTATGAAGTGTCAGGCATATTAAAGTTACGATTAACCGGTTAACCCCGGTTACGAGCAACGATTAACCGGTTACAAATGTCTGGTAACCGTTTCAGCACTAGTCTACACTGTTTTTATAGGACACGTGTATTATTTCTCTTGTACGCTGGTTGTTAATGACGTATCGCTGAGGGTTAACGGGTTAATAGTCTGATGTCACCTGCCTAACAGACAAATTGTCATCATTGTATTTTATATTGTTGCGAATATTCGCTCAACACAGGCTTGTAAGTTAAGGAAACCCTCTTTATAACGACCACTAAAACGAGGGATAATTTGATTGTATAAAAGACAGATGACAGCTTAAAGCTAGGTGACAGTAAAACTGTCACAATGCTTTAAGCAGTCATCTGTCGTAAACACAAAATAATCAACACAATTGAGTGGTCGTAATAGAGAGGTTTTACTGTAACAAATTACAGTCAGATTTCTTTTAAGCTGCCAACCTTAAGTACATATACATGTATTTGTAGCCTTTCGGACAATTGTCAGATTAAGCATTTTTGCCTTACCATTGTTCTGCATTAAGCGGTCACCCGTCTTTAAAGATCACCAGGTTTTTATTCAGTGATTGCCTAATACCAATTTGACTGCAACCGAGTTTAAATGACGATGAAACTTATAAAGTCAGGAAAACAGTTAACCCCTTTATATGTAACACTTTCTCTGCCTAATTAATCGTGAGATATTTAACCCTTCACCGTTTCATTGTCGTCTGCTTTCATTTTGTTGTTTGCAAGATCGTTTCAAAGTTAGATTCAATGAAGTATGACTTAAAACATATCCATACTGGTGTCAAACAGTTTGGATCCTGATCAGACGCCGCGTTACGCGGCGTCTGATTAGGATCCAAACTGTTTGCACACGCGCGTTTTTGCATCATTAAGAGTGAAAGGGTTAAAAGAAATTAAGCACAATGCATAAGTATGTAGAAAATGACAGATAAAAAATTACGTTTAAATTTTAGTTGGTATAACAAATAGCTTGGAAGCTGTTCAGCCGCCAGAGTACAGACTGAAAAGCTTTGGCAAAACGAGGTTTATTTTAAATTTATTCCCTTTTTAATATTTAATTTTTTCAATTTTTCTTTTTTAAATTTATATAGAACTGTACCCTCATATCGTGGAAATAATATTAAACTGTCGCAATTTAAACAAATATATTTATTATCTCCTACTTTCAAATAAATTGAGTTACAAAATAAGGCATCAACCTTTTTATTTCGTTTCGCTATATAACAATCCTTATCAATTAAAACAAAAAGCGTCGAAACAACACGCTTGTAATTATTACACGTGACTATGTATTTTCAAATTCTGTCCGTTTTCATCGCAGGTGGGTTTTCTCTGATTATCATCATGACTGATAACGAATTGTTATCCAATTGTTTATCATATGATTAAATATCGATAAGACTATTTTATTGGTCAATTCGTTTCGTGTATGCAAAATTACTGCAGTAGAGCCCTGTTGTTTCGACCACTAAACAGAAAGCTATTATCCGAGTTTTTTAAGCAAGATGAAAGTAATGCAGAAAGCTCCTAAAGGAGCTTTCTGCTTTACTTTCATCTTGCTTAAAACCAGAACATGTCTTTGGAACTCTAAATATTCTTCCACTGAGTAGTTGTTTGATCAAGGATATACTGTAAGATGATGATTCTGTTATATTTTATTGATAAATTAGAATACCTTAAACGTGTGTTGACATAAATCAGCGAGTAAAGGCAAAAGATGCCCCCGGTTAATTATTTGCCGCGGCTTCAAAGGGAGTTGGTTATTTTAACAAATTGGCGGTGTTTTATGATCTAATGAAACGTTGTTTAATTTTCACGTTATCTATCAATTTTACTAGCCTGTTCATTAATTTTATGTGTGATAATAATAGACATTAACTAGTATATTGCTTGGAGACAGCGTACAGTGCATATTTTACATATCATTATTACTGTTTACATTTCAATTTCATTACACTGGTATTGAGATTGAATATATTAATTTTTAAAAGCATTATTTGATTTAATGGCAGCTGCTCATGTGACGTAAGCTCAAATTTGATTTTTGTAAGAATTAGTTGACCTTTCGCTGCCACTCTGACGTCATAGGCCGCCTAGCACATTTCACTGTCACAATGTCGTATGCTTGCATAATATCGTCTGCTGTTATATCTGTAGTTTAAAATTAAAACAGATTTTTTGTTGAATTCTTTTTTATATAACCCCCCCCCCCCCACACACACACACACAAACACACACACACACAAAAACACCAAACAACAACTAAAAAAAAATAAAAAAAAAAAATAAATAAATAAAATAAAATAAAAAATAAACCGGCACATTTTTATGAGTGCCATTCAGTTTGGATCCGGATCAGACACCGTCTTTACCATTTCAGGCTCAGCGACGTCATACAGCGCATTTACAAACAGTTTTGATCCTGATCAGACGCCGCGTAACGCGACGTCTGATCAGGATCAAAACTTTTTGCCATTTATTTTGAAATGTCGTTTCAAAGTTAGATTCAAGGCAGTATAACTGACGTAATTTCAAAACAAATGGAAAACAGTTTTGATCCTGACCAGACGCCGCGTTACGCGGTGTCTGATAAAGCTACAAAATGTTAGCAAATGCCCTTTATGACATCATATAGAGGGAAAGGGTTAAACGAAATACAATGCAATAAAGTGTCGAACTATTTTTGAAACTTGAGCCGATTTGTTTAAATCTAAGTTGTAAACACTTTGGAGTCTGATCAGTCTACGGAATACTCGGGTGTCTAGTCTAGCTGTTAACTGTTTGCAATGAACATTAGGATTTCAGCATAACCCATTTGCGCCCAATGGGGGTTTCCATCTTATATATTGGATTAGTTCATTTTTTATGTAAGGGGTGCCTGGTCTAAATTTTAATTTTGTTTTTTTTATATTGAAATTCATATCAGCAAACAATTTGTTGAGATTGACATCCACAGCAATTTGTTGAGATTATCCTTTACTGTAATTTGTTAAGATTGGCATTTACTGTAATTTGGTGAGATTGGCCACCACTGTAATTTGGTGAGATTGGCCACCACTGTAATTTGTTAAGATTGACCTCCACTATATTTTGCTCAGATTGACCTAAACTGTAATTTGTTAAGATTTGACTTCCATTGTTATTTGTTGAGATTGATATCTATTGTAATTTGTTGCGATTGGATTCCACGGTTATTTGTTGTGATTGGAATCCACTGTTATCTGTTTAAATTGGAATCTACTATAATTTTTTCAGATTGACCTCCACTATAATTTGTTGTGATTTGACTCGACTGTAACTGTTGAGATTGGCCTTAATTGTAATTTCCTGAGATTTGCCTAAATTGTAATTTGCTGAGATTAGGCGCCATTGTAATTTGTTGAGATTGGCATTGATTGTAATTTACTGAGATTTAGCGTCATTGTAATTTGCTGAGATTTAGCGCCATTGTAATTTGTTGAGATTGGACTTCAATTTAATTTGTTGAGATTGGTCTCAATTGTAATTTGCAGATATTGGCATCAATTGCTATTTATTGAGATTTGCCTCCACTATCATTTGTAGAGATTTGCATTCTACTGTAATTTGGTCAGATTTATCTCCACTTCAATTTGTTGGGATAGTATGCAATAAAATTTATTCAGATCGGCCTCCACTTTAATTTGTTGAGATTGGATTCTACTATAATTTATTTAGATTGGCATGCACCTTTTTGTTGGGTTTTGTTTGTAATGCTTCATGTATATGAAATGGGTCTGCATTACTTTATAACTTCTGAGCCGAGTCTGTACGGTTCACTTTCATGTGCTGTCACAATCTGTACTGTGTTCTGTGTTTCACTTAACTGGATACGCATGCAAGGTAATTACATTGTCATTTAACCCATTCACATCTGAAACTTCAAATGAAATATTCCAGTTTACAATTACGTCTAGTAACTGTTTAACTATTTCGGGTGGTGCTTTAAAACATTTCAAAAATGTCGAACGATGCATACCCTGACAGGAGGGCCCATGTAGGGGCTCTCTGATCTGGATCTTCACTGTTTGCACAGAACAAGGGTGCGCTTCACAACAGCATTGTTTGTAAAAGACGCATACATGCGTTATTAGGGACGGTAAGTTAACATGGGGACGACATGTACTTACGGGGTCAATGCTTATAAAGCGTTTGAGTTTACTCTTAAATCATTCTCAAGCATTTGATTGGTCAGATTTGAGCCTAGGCTCAAATCTGACCAATCAAATGCTTGAGAACGAACTCAGGCTCAACTCAAACGCTTTATAAGCGCTGGACCAGTTATAGAAATGTTACAAGGACATCACGATCGACTTAGAAGCCACAGACTGTAGACTTAGCCCCATCATTGCCGTCAAGTCATATGCTTTAACCCTTTACCCATAGCCTGTTTCTAGTTCTGAAAATAGGTGAGTACTTAAAGCAGGTTGAAAGTAAAGCAGAATGCGCCCTAAGGCGCATTCTGCTTAACTTTCAGCCTGCTATAAGTTACCACCTGCTAGAATTAAGAAAATATTCCTTCTGATACATATTCATGACTGTATTGATTGGAATTGTTTTCTTCTGCGGAGGATTAAACGGAATGCGCTAAAAGGCGCTTCTATAAGGTAAAGAGTTAGTACTTGTTGTCTGCTGTTATTTCTCAAAAATTATATTCAGGCAATTAGTCGGAAGAAACCAAGGTTAGAATATCAAACAGTTTGGATCCTGATTAAAAGACGTTATGTGCGGCGTCTGGTCGGAATAAAAAATATTTGTAAAAAACAAATAATCAATGTTCTCGCGGTAAGGCGTATAGGGGTTAAAGGAAATGTAAGCAATTGTTATCAGTTGCAAAATATGTTTCAAATTTGCCTGGACTTTGTTGATCATCTGTTTTTGAAAGATAAGAACTCGGGGAAAATATTCCGAAACTATTCGTCTCCGTTTTATCATAGCCCACCATCTTCCTCAGTGGTCGCCCAGGGATTGCTCGTTAGATCAGCGGATATTATCTGATTTGTTAGCAATGAATACATAGAATTGGACTGACAACGTCACTCCGTTCGCTTATCATATTTATAATAATTAGATCCCGGGGGACCACGGACAATTTAAGACGTTCTTCTCTATATTGTCCTTTGATCTAGCCGGCGAACAATTAAATGATGTTTCCTTATAGGAAAGGTTATCTCTATTTTATTATTTGCATTTTCCCATTAGGGCTTCCAAGAAAGCTCAAGTAAATTAGTATTTTGTAAGATTGTCGCAATTCAAATTCATGGCCAGTCTTCAGGACTGGCAAATAGCTATGAAAATAAAGTATATATTCATGACCGCCAGAAGACTACTATAACACTTAAATCCTGGAGACGACATAGGTCTTAATAAACGTCATAAAATATATGCACTTTATTTAAAAATATTGTCATATATTCCATTATAATGGCCGCGGTGTTTCCTATGGTACTTACAGTTGCAAAAAAGCATTCTTTCTAGTTTAACCCATTGCATGCTGGGTAATATTTGGCGGCCATTGTAAAATGTCGTCTGCAGCGGGTATAACTCAAATATTTGCAAGAGATTTTACAGTGGAGAATGTGTTATTCTTTCCCGTTTAAACGCAAACGTACGCAAACGCAAAGCACTAAAACGTAGAAAAGTACAACTTTTGGACAATTCTGATAATTCTTGTTTATCTTGGTGGCAAAAAGTTTGGAGCCTGATCAGACGCCGGGTTACCCGGCGTCTGATCTGGCTCCAAACTGTTTCACTGCAAATAATAGTTTTAGCGTAAACGCGTTTATTGGGAAAGAATAACAGAATCTCCACTGTAGCAGTTTCTGATAGAATATTGAATTAGCTGCAAACAGTTTTGATCTCAGATCAGGCCCCACATGAGATCAAAACTGTTTGCCTAGAGGTACACCTAAAAGTGTATCCCGCATAAAATGGGTCACGGTCGCAAAAGAACTGATAGAATAAATCCCTTTAAAAATAAAAACATTGATTTATATATCAATCTGAAAACAGTCTTGAAATCATTGTCCGAAACTATCGTAAAAATCCCCCAATTTCGGACACCCTGTAAAACTGATACAATTATCATAGAATTTGTACTAATTGCTTTTATTACACAATTATTGTTTGTTCCAATGGTGCATACTGCATGGCATACAGTGTAGACCATGACCAGCATATGGAAGATTTTTATTTTTAATATTTCTGTCATGGTACATTATTCATTCATGTACTATTTATTTTAAAATGTTTGTCATAATGTCTTACCATGGAATGTTACATTGTATACTGAAATAAATCTCTAAATCTATACTTCTCTTTGGGGAGAAGTCTGATCAGGGTCTACACTGCTTGCTCAGGTATTTCTATCCCAACTCTTAGAGACATAACGGTAGTTTGCAATGATCACCAGTTCTAGACGGAACAACGTTTTCCCTGAACAATAGAGCGCGCCCTCCCTACAACGACCTTCCATACAATGCTTCCCTCCTCACAACAAGGGTTGACGCTGTTCCGCAAACAAAACAATTATGTCCAACCTTTTTATGTCTACACTATCTTCTGTTTAAAAGTGTCGTCTGCTGTTCTTTTCAAAGTCACATAAAGGACATTTTAAAAATAATAAACTTAATGACGAGTGACAAACAGCTTGAATCCAGATCAGACACCGTGTAACGCGGTTTCTGATTTGGATTCAAGCTGTTTGCAAATGTTACCAAATTTCCCTCTCTATAACAGCTCCCTCCCAACAACACACTCATTTTTGTTTCCCATTGGGAGCTGTTGTACAGAGGGAGCACTGCAGTTTACTGCAAGGAAGTAATTACAAGCATGCGATTTTATGACAGTGAAGGCGTTTAACCCCTTCAATGCCTTACCGCGAGTGCAAGAGTAATTGGCAAACAGTTTGAATCCTGATCAGACGCCGCGTAACGCGGCGTCTGATCAGGATCCAGACTGTTTGCCACTCATTTCAATATTTCTGATATCAAATTACCCAAAAGTTAAATTTTAGAAACAAAAGCAGACGACAATTGTTTTAATTGATGACGTCACGGCAGTGAGGGGTTAAACCTGAATATTAACCGAAATTGTATTTCAGTGTTCGAAAGTAGCTAAATAGATTTAAAGTTAGAATAATAGTACAGCAGGGTCTGGATCCCCATCCAAGTGCGCACAATACTACGTTTGAAAAATGAAGTTGGGTAAAGTTCGACATGTTTGTGCAATGATTAGAAGTAAATAAATATTCTATAGTTCAGCTGTACTGAAATATATTTTTCTATTTATTCTCATAATTGATAATGAACCTTTACATTAAACACACGAGAAGATATCATTGGTATAAAATGTGTTGGGTAATAGAAACAACCCGACTGCAACAAGCAATCTAATTTGTATTCGTGTTTCACTTTTGCTAAACCGGAACAACCTTTCAATATGCAGTCTGTCAAACAGTGGCACGGGTCTTTTATAGATATTTTTATTGAATTAATAAACTTTATTCAATTAAATTTCAATCGGGAGCAAATGTTAAATGGTTTTGATAATACTGAAATGCCACAAAGGGGGCTTTATCTAGAAACAGAGCTAACACCATACAAATAATTCGTACAAGGTGCGCATTTCAATTTTATGTTTGTAACCTTTAGTTTTTCATGGAAAACGTCGGATAATATTTTCAAATAGTTTGGATTTTGATGAGACGCCGAGAAACTCGGCGTCTCACCAGGATCCAAACTGTTTGACTTTCTGATTATAGAATTGAACAGAAAATTACAGGAACAATACTGTTGAAGAGTTTTTGCAGACGCATTTTTTGCAGAAAGTAGCTGTATATGGTATTTAAGGTTGAAATGGAAAATAGCAGTGCAAATTTCAATGACGGCATTGATTTTTTGCCTTTTTATCGACAGACTTGTGTCGTAACATTACAGAGACAGGTAAGACAAACAAGCCGACTGAAAAAGATACTTAACTCCGCAATTTATAAATACTAATATTAGATCCCTCTATTTACACGTATCGGCCCAAACCCAAAATTATATTAAATGTCAAACCTTTCAAAACTCTCAAGTATTAATTACTTCTAATTTCAATCCATTGTATCGCTCCATTTTTACTAGGTACAAGATGTCACTTCAGTCATTATATTTTCCAATTCCGCGGTGTCAGTTCTAAACCATTTACCGGCACACAAAAGCCAATTTGTCAATACGTAAGTTAGAAATTTAATCCGCGGTCCCCTTCCTCCCTCACCATTATCCATCACAAAATCATGCTAAAAATGTCTAACCTAAGCAAACAAATTTGGATCCAATTTATACGCCGAGTAATTCATTATGTGGATCTATATCAAACCTGTTCGTCATCCGGGCACATGTTGATGACGTCATAAAATCAATATATTTAAAAAAAAAATAGACGACAAGGTTTCAGCAGACGACAAAAGCATGCAGCAGAGATAATTGTCCACCATTGAAAGGCAATGCACTCACATCTCCATCTTGGCAACTGTCTTCGATCTGTGAACCATTTGCTGGCGGTGGATGGGTGCGTGTAAATCGAACGGGGGAAAAAGGAATGATTCAAAAGTTTCAAGGGCCTATAATGGACGTAAATGTTTGGCAAGTTTTATGAATGAAACCCAGGTTGTGGTGGAATTAAACCCTTCACTGCCATGACGTCATCTGCTTTAAACATTTGTCGTCTGCTTTTATTTCTCAAATCTATGTGTAATGTACTATGATCAAAGCACTATCGTCATAAATGTCAAACAGTTTAGATCCTAATCAGACGCCACGTTACGCGTCTTCTACTCAGGATCAAAACTGTTTGCAAACAACCATTGTACTCGGGGTACGGCAGTGACGGGTTAAACCATTCTTCTACTATAGTGTCGCCTGTTTCAGGGTGTAGTTTCCATAAATACTACTTTCAAACTAAATTCTTAAGTCATTTTAATTATGGAAACATAAAAATGAGTGCCGAACAGTTTAGACCATGATAAGACTCAGAGTGACTATGCGTCTGATCTGGATACAAACTGTTTGTTCTGTTTAGTCAATTGGCATTAAGCTGGTGAAAGGTTAATATAGAATAATGGGACTGCTGTGCTGGGTGTAAGGATACACTTTGACACTAATTGATGTCTGTCAGACTACTTTAATATTTAGCAACTCTCAATTTTACAATTTTTCACAGTATAATGGAGGGTTTCACATAAGTGTACCTTAAACATATTTGTTGGATGATTATACACACAAAACATGATACATTGAGGAAGACGACAGTATTCTTTCCCGGTCAAACTAAACTAAACATGCACTTTCAAATATGTTGAAAAATAACAAAGTTTGTTTTAACGATTTATTTCTAACTTGAGTACTAAATACCGTAGTTTGGAGCCAACCTACTCGCAATAAATTATAATGAGTCGTGCCATGAGAAAACATGCCTTATTGCAATGCAACATTGTACAGACCAAGCACCGTGGAAATCCCAGGCTCTGTCTCTGAGTTTGGACTACACTGCCAAATATCGTATATAATACAACTACATAAAATGCTTTAGATGCATGTAGGTGTCAAACAGTGTAGATCAAGACCAGCCCCGCGTCTTTGACGCGACGGCTGGCCTTGATCTACAATGTTTGTAATTCAATAAGCCGGGTTTTCTCATTTATGACTTAGATATAATTGTTTTAGCACAAACGCTTTTATTTTAGAAAACAAAGGTCTCTTCTCCATTTAAAAACATAGCTGATTTGTAAATATGCACTATTTTTCCATCTTTATATAAGGAGACTATGGTCAGTCTTTCAAAACGTCGTACGACAAAAACGGTCGTAAGTCAAAACTGTTTAATACAACTAATTTCTGATTTCTCCATCTAACCCATATTCGTGACATCTCTTTGCAATTGTCTTTTCAAGACGATTCCAAAGAGATGTCACAAGACAATATTAGATGGAAAAATAAATAATAATTGAGAATCTAAGAATCTGACTTTCGACAATATTTGTCGTACGACGTTTCGTAAGACGGACACCAGCAGTACTATAAAATCTATGTTCAGCGACAAGCCAGTGCAGAATATAAAAATCATGCCCTTTCTTGTACGTACGTACGTAGAACATTGTCGCACAAAACATAATATACATAATGCTTACAGTCAAGCTACAATCTGTGTACGACTATACGTAATAAAGTAATTAAGCTGTACTAAATATAAGACTTTCTGCAATACACAGTTTTTGACAAAATCAGGTAATAAGTTACTCTACATCTCACTTGGATCCAAACAATTTGAAAATTAAAGAATGTTGTTTTATAAAGAAATTGAAGAACAAGAGAAGGTAGTAACAAAAAGAATTCAGGAAGAATTACTCTGAGATTCTTTACGGATTTGTGAAATTCGTGAACAAAAGAAACTGCGAACAAAAATGGAACATTTCAGAGATACAATAATATCTTTATGTCTAAATATCTGTCTTTAAGACACGTGATTAATGCATGACTAATGTAATACATGAAGCTCAAATAGGAACGTTCTGTATAATTTTTGTCCGGCATTTAGAAGCAACCTGTCTTGAAAAAGATGATTATTATACTCCTTTACTAGCTGATAGTTCAAAAGAAGACGTGCTCACTGACTAATACTCCCTTCCCACAACGGCTCTCTGAAAAACGATTTTCTCCTTACAACAACGATTTCCGTTGTTCCCCAAACAAGACAAACAAGACACTTTTACTGATGCAATATTGTCTGCTTAAATTGTCGTCCGTTTTTTTTCTCAAAGTCACCTAAAAGACAGTTTGACATAAAACACATTAACGAGTGACAAACAGATTGAATCGAGATCAGACGCCCCGTTACGCAGCATCTGATCAGGATTCAATCTGTTTGTAAATGTTAGCCAATTTCCCTCCCTATCAAAACTCCGTCCGAACAACGCATACGATCTGTGTTTCCAATCGGTTGTTGTTGTAGAGAAGGAACACTGTATAGTAATAATTTTGTCAGCATGGGCTTAGACTGTTTAGGACCAAGAATTACACTTAGAAACAGCAATTTTTGTTAATAATGGTTGAAATATGTGAAAGGATTGGTAAAATATTCAAATGATAAATAATCTGAAAAATTGAAATCGTAAAAAACTGTGAGGGGCGCGACCTTGCAGTTAATTGGATAGAAATTACCATCGTAAATAACGTTCATTTCCAAATTTGTATTTTCATTGTACAGCTACGCCATCCTTTATGCCTCTCACCTACACACGTCCGATTTAACATTATCTGCTTCAATACTGTTGTTTGCAGTTTTGATTCGGTCAGATTTCAGGAAGAATGACCGATTATATATTAACGGTCGCCACTCTGATTTGGATTAAAAACGGTTTGCGCATTCGGGTTTAGTCGCCTATGACGATGAAAGTTTTAAAGAAATACACGTATAAACATCCAAAATATAAATCTGAATAAGGGGAGATCCTTTGAAAGCACAGAAAACAAAGCAAATACTGAAAATTGCAGACTCGGTTTAATTGAGTCCTTTACCCCATTGTATCAAGTTTGAAAACGATATCATAAATATTTCTTTTAAGAAAATGGCATATCCAAAGAAAACTGTTCTCATTAAGGAACGAAATTTCAAGTTAAAAAGGGGAATAATTCTGTCAAATTTTGTGCAAGAGTTTTTAAACTTAAAGAAGAGTCTCCCAACACAACACTGATAATGTGTATCAAGTTTGAGGCAATGCCATATATAGGTTTTCAAAAAAAGGGTATGTCCCTCGACTTGGGGCAGACTTTCAAGTTAAAAAGGTTCATAGCTATGTCACATTTTATGCAAGAGTTATGAAACCTGTAAATGAGTGTCCCCGCATAACACTTACAATGTGTATCA
Organism: Gari tellinella; assembly: GCA_922989275.2. Classification (NCBI taxonomy): domain Eukaryota; kingdom Metazoa; phylum Mollusca; class Bivalvia; order Cardiida; family Psammobiidae; genus Gari; species Gari tellinella. The sequence goes on from OV277857.1 coordinate 109,431,610, forward strand.
AGATTGAAGATATTATCATAAAAAAAATTAAGGAAAAGGAAAATGTCCAGGGAAAACGCGACGGACTGATGGACGGAAAAGGTGATTCCTATATAGACCGCGTGACTGACTGTTAAATAATAGCTTGACTTATCTTCCCGAGGTCAGATGCATTAATGAAATTACTAATCTCTTCTGGCGAACAAAGTTTAAGAGAACCAATAAGCTTTTATCCATTGGCCTTGTCCTATATTAAACCTTTTAAAAAAGAAACACCTTTTCAAGACTTTATCCTTTTTCTCTTAGAAATGACATAATATCTCTATTTTGGTTTGATAATTGAGACAAACATTTCCTACATCCAGATTCGTAACCGTTCAACTCTTACCTCAAAGAAATTCTGTATTTACAGTGGAGAAAACGTTATTCTTTCCCAATAAACGCGTTTACGCTAAAACTATTATTTGCAATGCAAACAGTTTGGAGCCAGATCAGACGCCGGGTAACCCGGCGTCTGATCAGGCTCCAAACTGTTTGCCACCAAGATAAACATGAATTATCAGAATTGTCCAAAAGTTGTACTTTTCTACGTTTTAGTGTTTTGCGTTTGCGTACGTTTGCGTTTAAACGGGAAAGAATAACAGATTCTCCACTGTACCTATTTCTTATCAGAAATGACCTTCATGCGTTTAACCCCTTCGCTGTCATAATGTCATCTGTTTTAAACAATTGTCGCCTGTTATTATTTCTCAAATCTAATATTTAGGTACGTTGGCCTAAATAATATTGCAATGAGTGCCAAAGAGTTTTGATCTTGACCAGATGACGCGTTACGCGACATCTGGTCAAGATCCAAACTGTTTTCAAATATCTATGTACTTGAGGTAAGGCAGTGAAGAGTTTTAACTGCCCTAATAAAGTGTCATACATTCGAGAACCCTTTATTCTTTCACGTGTTTACACAAACGTAATTAACCGCAAACGCAATTCAATAAAATGTGGAAAATGACAACCTTTTGAAACCATCGACGTCTATTTTCATATGATTCTCAAACCGTTTGGGTTCTGATTAGACATCGGCTAAGGTCTGATCTGGCTCTAAAATGAAAGCAATAGAAATATATATTGATAGTTTGAGCACAAAAGTGTTTACTGCGAAAGCATAATAACGTCTGTCAAACAGAAGAACCACCAGACAACAACAGTCACCCTTTTCTTGCTTAATTATCGTCTGCTTCAAATACATTGTCTGCTAAAAATGAACAATTTATTTTGATCTTTTTTAAACTTGAGAAAATACTAATATGAGTGGCAAACAGCTTGGATCCAGATCAGACGCCGCGATACGCGGCGTGCGATCTGTATCCAAGCTGTTTGCAAATAGATATTCTAACACACCTCTCCCACGCCCATAAAGAAAGAAGGAACGTATCAGTGTACGAATTCTCAATAGAACACTGACGCGCTGTAACGTTCTAACGGGAGGTCATATGGCTTCGAAAATGCGTACGCCAAGAAATGTAGCGCCGTTGCTTCGGTGCAAATTAAGGTATAATTATGTGTTAGAATCGAAATAATAAATTAATACCAGTGTTTTATCTAACAATCGAACACGGGTAGTCGTTGAGATGCTTGTAGTTAAACCACTCGACATAAAGGCCTCGTGATTAAATTACTACGCATCTCAACTCCTACCAGTGTTCGATTGCACGATAAAACACTGGTATGAATTTATTATTTCTTAATTAGCCAATCGCGCTTAGCACGATAAGGATTAACATTTCTATAAAAACAAAACCAAGGTCTGAGTGATGAGACACGGCATATATCTTTATAAAATGGCCAATGATCAAAAGTGTTAATGTACTTGGCTGAACTGGAAACACGACAGAGTATGTGGGTTAAAAAATGTCTGCACAAAAAATAGTTATGGCTGTCTTGATATTGAATTCAGCTTAACCTTTATGCTGCTTCGTGCGATATGAATAAGTATATAAATAGTTTGGACCAAGCTCAGAAAACTTGGTCACTTGGCCTTTGACCTGGAACTGAATAAGACTTTTGTGGAAATGATTTAATCAATCCCATGAATTTAATTTTACACTCAAGTTTAACCCTTCTCTCGCTTAACACTTTCACAGATAAGTTTTATTGTCTGCTTTAACCCTCTTACCGCCAAAATATCGCCTGCATTGGTAGTGTCGTCTGCAATATTTTTAAAGTCAGTTTTAGAGGGCTGTTTTGACTAAACAAATGTCGATACGAGTGTCAAACAGTTTGGTTCCTGATCAGACGCCGCGTTACGCGGCGTCTGATCAGGGATCCAGACTTTTTGCAATTATGCATTTTGGCGCCATTGGCAGTGAAAGAATTAATATTCATTTATAGAACTCCGTTGACTATAAACATCTATCATCTGAACGTTTACATTAGCTCATATAATAAGGACTGCTTTCCATGGAAGAAATGCTAATTTGTGCCAGATATATCCTTTAAGAAAATAGTGCAGATCTTGACCTGCATCTACCCTGTTTTCAATAAGGGTCAATATACGCTACATGTACTAGTAATAGCAGAATAAGAATTACAGTAGAGGATACTATAGCCGGGTAAGGCTTAAGACATGTCGCTGTTACTTAGAGTGTTCGTGAGTCACAGAGATATGACACTAATGCAATGTAAAAATATGGAAATAGTTTAAATCCCGTACGAGTCACATTAGTGGTAGGTTCAATGACTTTCAGCAGTATTAAAATGCACCTAGTGTTCGGCAATAGGTTCCATGTCATTGGCCACATGTGGCCAATTGTTTTATTTTAATAAATGCAAAGAATAATTTCCAATATTTACTGTTGATAATTACTGCTTTACTGTTGCATAAAGTTATTTGATATCTGTTCCATAAAACTTGTTATAATATACAGGTTGCTTCATACCTTACGAAATTGAACGTCTCTAATGCTGCACGTCATTGCAAAATCGTTATTGTAATGAGTTCGTAAACATTTTTTAGATTTAATATTTTATTTATACTTTCTTCACGTGTTGATAGATAACCATTAAACGTGCGAATTTATTCAACGATGGATTTTTTACTCGGCGCAAAATTCAAGGAAGGTAGTCAATATGCGGTAAAGTCCAGTATAATTGCGTCAAAGGAGGTCTTTTGCATCTACGAAATTCAGAAATTGAGTAATTAAATCATCTAAAAAGTTCACACTGAAAAAGAATTATACCAAACTTTCTGTTATGGTTGCAAGAAGTGAGGAAAATTCAAACAGTGTTGAAAATATAGTATGCCTACCAGTTTGTTTATTGATAAATTTACAAAAATACACACACCTATTCAGTATTAAAGATCTTTATTTCTTGATATCTACGTGGTACATATTGATGGTCTTTGCATAAGATAATACTTATAATTTAACGTATGATTTCAATTAACTGAAAACGGGTGCCTCATGCGCCATTTTGGGTAGCACGATCAGTTTCCAAGACTTAGATCCTCGTAAATGAAAACTATATACATATATTAAAACCCTCTTTCTGCATGTTTACGCAGTTGTATGCTACACATAATAATGCACACCGTAATAGTCTGCAATGAATTAAAACTAAGTGTTTTTGAGCCTTTGAAAAAACATAATTGAGCCGTGCCATGAGAAAACATGACTTGTTACATTGTAAACAGTGTAGATCAAGGTCAGTCGCAGCGTCAAAAATGCGGCGGCCGGTCTTGATCTAGACTGTTTGACACTAACAGGCATTTTATGTAGCTGTAATACATGTATATGCAGTATTTGGCAGTGCAAACCAAACTCAAATACAGAGCCTGGGATTACAATGATGCATGGTCTGTACAATGCTGCATTAATACAATTAGGCTAGTTTTGTCATGGCATGGCTCATATATATGTAATTGTATGTAAATAAGAACATTCAACTCGCTTGTGTGATTAAAATACTGCGTACATGTAACACAATTTTGTCTGAACATTTGTATTATTTCCCTTGTTTGGTTGTAGAAACCGTCCATCAGAAAATTTGAAATTCTACTGGTTGATAAAAGAAAACAGGAAACGTTAAATCACATGTCATGATACTTTCTGTTTAACATTTGTATTAAAATTGACCACAGTAATACCACAATGTATATTAATAACAATAACAAAACTTTACTTTGATTTTTACGTATACAAGTAGTATTTCAATATACTTATTTCTTCGCTCATATGAATACCGTCAATGTAAACGATTATTATTGAAACATACATGCATAAAAGTTGTCCTTTAAGTATACATATAACATTGGTCTTGTTGTTAGTATGCTCTAATGATTAATTTCCGATAAAGAGTATGCTATGTTATTTGTATCCTGACAAGAAGTAAAGTTTCTCGTCGTTTGAGCTGGATCCATGCTGTTTTCAAATACCGATGTAGTCAATGAATAGGTTGTAGAAAAAATAGATGCAGTCATATAGACAAATAACGGACAGAAAAGAACAAGATGGTGAAATGATATGTTTCTTAGAAAACATCCATATATGACTGTGTATGACACATAGAAAAATACACTGCATACTTATACAGTTTGGTAGACAAACACAAAAATTAAATACGTTTATTAAGAATACAGGTTACGCACGAAATTCAAAATAACAAACAGCAACAACACTTGCACAAAAAAGAAAAGGGACAACTATTTGCAACATGGTAAAGACTCGTAAAGGATAATTTTTGCTTGATACAAAATGTTACATTTTTTTCCAAAGCTCTTTTTTCGACTATTTAAAACATACACGTTTATTTCTTATTTCACACCACAAAGAAATATTATCTGCCACTTCAATGTTTTGCAAAAAGCAAGGGATGTGGTAAAAGTGTGTCCTTTTTAAAATAACACAAAGATATGTAGCAAAATATATTTATTTTATATCTGTTACCAAACATGATATGATAATTTAAACAAAACATTCTTGATGGCTCTAATGGTGGCGTTTATGGTCATTTCTGCGGGAGAAACCCACGTGCCCGGACGGACGACAGTACTGGCGACCAATGCACTCACTACTGTCTCACATCATCTGCCCAAATACATGATCAAACTATGTGCCGCATTAGTGAGTACTAAACTAAACCATATGTAATACGGTTTATACGGGCTACAATATGAATTGCAAACACTTGAAATACTTTAGAATAAGTTGAAATTCTGGCATATTGTAACGTTAATAAAGCAAACTATCATAGGAATGTCTACTTTTGTCTTGTATTTAGATACCAACTGTCATAAAGACTACTACATTGGAGAAGACGTAACTATTTTCTCTAAAATTACGTTTATGTAAAAATTCCCCAAGCTTCAAACTGTTTGCCTGTAAGAAAAAATGCGTGTTTTGATTTTTTTAAAAATCTGTCATTTTCTACTTTTATTTGTATGCGTGTTCGTTTCTTTTGCGTTTAAACTGGAAATAATAACGCCTTCACCACCATAGCGCACCTTTTAAGCGACCGCTTAACGTATTGGACTTCAACATTCCGAACTGTTAAGCAATTCAATTCCAGAAAGGCAAGTTCGAACATATTTTGTGATAATTTTTGTTATTAGTCACTAAGTATATTAAACGTGAATCAATGTGAAATCAAGTGTGCCATGAATAGTGGCCTGAATAAAGCCAGGCGTACGTCTCTAATAAAACAAACAACATAATAGTATTATATTTACAATATAAATTGTTTGAATCTTAACGGGTAAAATACATATACAGTCAATACTGTGTTCATTAACCTTTTCAAAAGAAAGTAAATGATTGTCTTTAAGACAATGTATTGCTTAATATACGATAAAAGTAATGTTAATGTGTCTTCAAAGAGTTTTCTGCATTACTTATGTTCTGTATTCAGGAGTTACTGGCCATGATTCTACTCGGAATGGTCGTTTGACACAGATTGACTGTATCTTCCTTAATTCTTCATGATCTGCTAAGTAACCAAAACTTAGACCTATATACCCGAATATTCGTAAATATTATTATAAATAATTTCTCCGCCATTTCGGAATTTGTGATTGTGTATCAGATAATAAGACAAATTAGGCGTTAATATTGATATGACATCTGCAGTGACAGCCTAACTTTTCAAACGAAAACGACTATATAGTTTGGAAGACTGGTTCCATTTCCGGTCCTGCTGCGAGACTCACAAAGAGGCTGTCAACCAGTCTGGAACGGTTCTCGAATTCATGTGTACTCGGTATTTTCGGACAATGAAAACAATTTAGGGAATAATACGTGTCACCGTCACCCAGTCTGTTGCGCCTGTATTGATAGGCCAAACGCGAGAGTTCTCTAACTAAATTGAAATGTTTGCGTTATAGATGAAGCTCTTAGCGGGCAGTCGGTATATAAGCAGATTAGCAATGACGGGGATGTTTTTGCTGGCGATTAAGTGACATAATATGTTTAATAATTTTAGAAACGTTTACATCGATCGGACCTTCTGTGACAAGTAAAACAAACAAATTGTAAATGTGTTTGTAAATTTCAATATCTGAACGAGTACATATATCTTAGCTTATTGTCAATATACAGTCGTGCTTCGCTTTTACCAACACCCATAAGAAGAACAAATGACGATGATAAAGATCTGTGGACGCTTATAGCAAAATGAAAGTAAAGCAGAAAGCTCCGTAAGGAGCTTTCTGCTTTACATACATATTGATTTAAGCAACAACCTGTTTTAAAATATAAATATAAATATTACTTTAAATAATCGATAAATCGAGGTTTTACTGTACCGCGATAACCGATTCCGATACAGCGCTAAATGGTAGCGCAGGAACTGTGCGGACAAAATCTGGTCAAACAAAGTTTTGGAGGAGTTAATGGGTATAATTGTTTAATGATTGAACGTGTGTGTACCTATATCAACAGTATACGTTTCCGTGGCTTATGACCACTATATATATCTATTGAATTTCAATTGTAATAGCCAAATCGGAACAAATATCATAGAATCTGTGTGACATTTATACAATACAAATCCTACATATTTGTAAACCCATTGCACGCTTACGATGAAACCGTAGTAACTTTTGCAAACAATTTGGGTCCTGATAAAACGCCGAGTAATTCGGCGTCTTATCAGGACCTAAACCGTATGACACGCTGACCCTTCTTTGGAAATTCATATTTTGAAAAGTTGCAGTCGACGAAATTAATGTTGCTGACGACAGATGTTGCAGACGAAAATAAAACTTAACACCTCAAGAGTATTTCTATGGGTATACAAAAATGAAATCACGCGCACTAAAAATACTTATTTTCGGTTGTTTGTAATTGTTTAATCGATTTCGCCGTAAATACACCATTTCATGTCTTTGATTTATTCCACTTGTCTTCTAAAGAAAATAGTTCCACTTTTTACAGTCATGAACATGCATCATACGAAATATTTCCCATATCCTAAGAGAGGTAACTTAAAGCAGACTGAAAGTAAATCAGAATGCGCCTTGCATTCTGCTTTACTTTCAACCTGCTTTAACTGGTCACCTGTCTTCAAGACTAGAAACAGGCTATGGAGTAATGGGTTGCATGAGGATTGCAAAATTAAGCCGTCACTTGTCAATTTAATTTTCATTGATTGTACAATTATACATGTATTATTGGTAATAGCGTGGATACAATGTTTATGACTGTGAATCGAGATAAATGCTACAAAGGCAGCGGATAAGACATTATTCCGTCCAGTTTAAACGACACGCACACGCAATGCAATAAAATGTTGAAAATGTTTAAATTGACAAGGTTTCATTCTAAAAAAAAATATTTCTATCTGAGTGGCAAACAGTTTGAAGTATGTACGGTGTCAACTTTTTACACCATTGATGAGTCCTATTTCGCACTGGGGTGTAATTGTTATAATCTGAACCAAATGACTTTACATATTCATCATTTTATAAACCATTTTTAATCGCTATCACAGTTACTAAACATGATAAATTCTCTCACATGAAAAAAGAGGATACATATTATCATTTTAGTCGACGTATCATTTGAGTCCAAAAACTGTTTGACATTCAGCTAATCTGAAATCCTAGATGAGTTAACTCGAAGTATTACCGCAAGAATTGAGTATTGTAGACAAATATGTCCATTGTTTATTTTTTCATTTAAGAATTTCTTAATATCGCTACATAAATAAATACTTACTTGTTGAATTTTCAACTTCAGCTGAGATCACCTTCAGAACCACGATCTGCTCATGTGCAGTTAAGTAATGTTGAACGACCTACATGATGAACTCATTCAAGGATAAAATATGTCAATCGGTTAACCCATAAATCCAATTGAGACATATACAGTGGAGAATCTGTTATTCTTTCCCGTTTAAACGCAAACGTACGCAAACGCAAAACACTAAAACGTAGAAAAGAACAACTTTTGGACAATTCTGATAATTCATGTTTGTCTTGGTGGCAAACAGTTTGGAGCCTGATCAGACGCCGGGATACCCGGCGTCTGATCTGGCTCCAAACTGTTTGCACTGCAAATAATAGTTTTAGCGTAAACGCGTTTATTGGGAAAGAATAACGTTTTCTCCACTGTACGCGTCATTTTCAAACAAAACGGAAAGCTCACTGCAGTAGGAAAGACGTTATTATTTCTCGAAACGCAATGCAATGAACTATAAAATACACATACAAAAAAACATGAAAGTGTTTTGAAAATTGTGGTCATTATGAATGGCAAACAGTGTGAAGTTTGATCTGGCTAAAAGCTGTTTGAAATGGAAACGTATTGATTTAGTACATAACGTGTTTATTGGTAAATATTGATGTCTTTTCCACTGTACAACCCGTCGTCCTGCTTCAAAATGTAGATATCCTTGAGTTAGATACTAAAATAATACTTCTTATGGGTACAGTGGAGAATCTGTTTTTCTTTCCCAATAAACGCGTTTACGCTAAAACTATTATTTGCAGTGCAAACAGTTTGGAGCCAGATCAGACGCCGGGTAACTCGGCGTCTGATCAGGCTCCAAACTGTTTGTAACCAAGATAAACAAGAATTATCAGAATTGTCCAAAAGTTGTTCTTTTCTACGTTTTAGTGCTTTGCGTTTGCGTACGTTTGCGTTTAAACGGGAAAGAATAACAGATTCTCCACTGTATATAAGGGATATTGAAAGATTGTGTTTTCAGTCGTGAATTTATTGAACGAGTTGGATAAAATAATATGTTGTGAGCCTTTGCGAGCAACATATCATTTTATCCAACGAGTTCAATAAATTCACGACTGAAAACACACGAATTTGATATCCTATTTATCACTTAAACACCAAATGACACGAAAATCCGAACGGTCTTACTTTCACTTGTGCTCTCGGCTCTTAGGAAAACTGCTCGTCATAGGTGTTGTTGGGTTTTATTCATCCTTAGATAAACACCTATCAAACTAAAATAAAGAAAATCAACATGAATGTGTTGTGAAAATACTTCTCTGATACCATATTCAAGTTTTAAATCAATATTTAATTTGAAAATGTTCTTTTTGACTAAAAATGATCACTTGACATTTGGAATCTTTGTTTTCAAAATTACGTAATTATAGCAACATGACGTCATTATCATTGTAACGCCATAATTTGAAAAGTCTAAAACGCTGTTTATACTAGAGTTCTACGTAGCCTGATTTGCAGTCTGAGTTTACAGGACTGCTCGGGATAATGTTTTTAGGACACTTGGAAATATTTCAATACCTAGTGGTGATATCAGTTTGTCTACAGGAGCTTTCTGTTTTACTGTCACCTTGCTTTAAGCAGTCACCTGTCAGAAACACCTAACAATTAACACATATAAATGGTCGTAATAGAGGGGTTTTACTGTATAGTTAAATTTTGTTTGTACCATTACAGCTATTCACGTGAATGTTTTGTTTGATTCTTTCATATATTGACATTATTTTCATTAATAATTTGTACTTTATATGGCTAGAAGCAAAGTACTTTGCTTTAAAGCTGAAAAAAAGAATTTGAAATTTGTACAATTAATACACATCTATCTACATCTTTACTATAGCTACATTCGGCCTTCGAAGCTTCGCCCTAGAAAAAACAATCATAACTAAAACCAAATGTCACAGAAGCGTGCATATCGTAAGCATTGGCGGGAAACCAATTAATAAATGCCTGGTGTAACACAAATGTAAACAGAATTCGTCCAATTAATTTGTTTTCTTATACAATAAGCCACCACTTTTACAACTATCTAAAAGAAGGCAATGTTTTCGACATTTAAGACAAGCCTTGGCTTCAAACAATATGAATGAAAAGCAAAATGCTCCGTTAGGAGCTTTCTGCTTTACGTTCTTTTTATTAAAGCTGTCACATCTTTAACATGATCAATACGTTTCCGTTTAAGTGACCGTTATAATGAAAAGTCACTGTAACTCGATGTTTCGTAAAACAGTAAACATTGACAGAATTCTACATTAACTATGTCTACAGATATAAGTAGTTACAGTATGCGTCGAGCGTTTTACAAATTACGGAGCTAATTCCCTTATTCCTTGATTCTGCCCATGCCAAAAACCGCATTAGTGTCTAGAGAAAGAAAACACACTCTCTCGATACAGAAAGCTAATGAAGCTTGGTCTGTATCAGTGCGCTCCGGTTGGGTTTCAAAGAAACACCCGTTTTTTGTTGATACTGCTAATGTTCCGATATCAGCGAGAGATAATATTACCACCTCACTTCTCAAACTTGGAATTCCTTGATGAAATGCATCTAGTTAGGTTTACCCGCACTAATCCCCCGTTTAGGTTTACAGAACGCTGCCATATTATTATGACTGTTGAGAACCGGATAAAAAACATCTGAGACCAAGTCTATTAGCAAGAAAAACAAAACAGACGGTGTGCCGTGTAATTTACTATGGCAGTATAATCACCCATTCTTCGCAAACAACTGTTTTTCATATGTACTACTTCGTGGATAGTAAGCAACTGTTTTTCATAGTTTCTATTCAGTCGGGGAAATGTGTTACATAATACATCCCTAATACTAGATAATTGTTTCCATCTAAAACACACACTGCATTTGGACGAATCGTGAATGAAAACTACAGGGGATAATTATAAATGAACGACATAAAATACTTTTTGTTGTTCTTTAAATATCATCTTTCAAAATTTGCCGTGTCAACGACTCAACATTAGTTAACGTAATAGCGCACACGTGGCAACTTCAGTTCACTTATACACAAAAACAAATTAAAGTGCATGAGAGTACTGATGATGTTTCAAACTGAAATACAGGGGTATTGAATGAATAGAAAACCAGGAGATTAATAATGCAAATTCTGAAGATTTGATTTGATTTGATTTGTTTTGATTTTACGTCGCTTTCAAAAGTATTTCAGTTATATCACGACGTCCAGCTAATTACAGGTGGAGGGAGTCCCCAGAAGTCCTTTATGCACTGTTTCAGGCACAAATCGGCAACTTGGTAGAACCACCGACCTTCCGCAGGCCAGCTGTAAGGCTTCCCCACATGACAAATTCTGAAGATTCTGGATTAGTGCAGTTTACTCCCTCTTATCTGGGGCCCTGGTCTTTGATAATAGGATTTGTAACTGTTTATATATACAGAGAACTTTGACAAATACTGTAAAGAGCCTGGAATCCGGAGTTGGCCTCAACCTCACTTTGTTAATGATTTAAACACTTTAATATGATTCAGTTATACTTGGATAGTATCTATAATTAAGGTATTTAAATTTCATTAAAAATCTAAAGGAAGCTTTTTTCAAAAGTCGCGGATTCGACGACACTCGGTTCCGCCGCATTTCAAAGCAACGTGCCACTTTCCTGGTCCGGAAATCATTCCTAATACTCGAAACAAAGTGATAGAAGATTCTACTAATTTAACGATTATGATATGTAATGTTTATTTAGTAGAAGTTTACTATTTCAAATTGATTTACTGTTTCATCCTATACAGTTCTCAAAATTAAATCAAGTTTTCGTTTAAAGGAAGTGATAATATCCAACGATATTATTGAGTGTTATTTTCTTGTGCGAATTAGAACTGAGTAAAAGTTTTGACCTCAATGTTGACTATAGATAGTTCCAAAGATTTGAAAACATCAAAAAGTGATTATCACGTGTATCTCATCTCGTAAACCGAGGAAGACGTGATGTTTTTTTTAAATTTAACTCTAACCCTGCCTTTTTGGCGTTATAACCGAAAGACACAAACTACTTATATGTTTGATACTGGCGTAAAATAATAACATAAATTGAATTATTTGTGGTATTTACTGAGTAATGATATATTTATTGTATAAAATGATAAAAAGTTTGATTATCACAAAATGTGAATATATTATTTGATATGTTAACCTATTTATGTATATTCATTATCATAATTATATACAGTCGAACTTCGATATCTCGAACTTGGTTTAGTCGACTATACCCGTATTTCAAAGGTAAAACGTGGCTTAGCCACGTTTTAACTTTGAAAAACGGGTATGTTCGACATAACCTAGCATGAAATAATGAAGTTAATGTGTTGACATATCGGATAGTTCGAGTTATGGGAGTTAGAGATATCGAAGTTAGACTGTATTAGACATGTTAGTGCACAACTAAAATTATAATTATTACATTATTACTAATATTATTTTTTTATTATTATTATAATCTGTATATTACAGTCGCTTGCATATTATCACCTGCTTATAGTTTTCGCCTTAATGTCTTGGTAAAATTAATTTTAATAAGCATTTCAGACTTGAGAAACATTGATATTAGTGCCAAACAGTGTTGATACTGATCAAACCCTGCATGACGCGGGGTCCAACCTGTTTATAAGTGCCGATACTGTATGCCTTGACAGTGAAAGGGTTCGACGAAACTAAAATACAGTGCTCCCTCTCTACAACGACACCCAACGGGAGACACAGATTGTGTGCGCTGTTCGGAGGGAGGCGTTATAAAGAGGGAACACTAAGACTTGTATTACATTTGCAAACAGCTTGAATCCAGATCAGACGCCGCGTAACGCGGCGTCTGATCTGGATTCAAGCTGTTTGTCACTCGTCATTATATTCATTCTATCAAAAAAACGTTCACTTTATATGTAACTTTGAGGAAAACAGCAGACGACAATTTTAAGCAGACGATATTGCAACATTAAAACGTTAGACATATTTGTCCTGTTAAGGGAACAGCGACAAGAGTCGTTGTAAGGAGGGAGTCGTTGTTGGGAGGGACGTTGTAGAGAGGGAGCGCTGTATATAAAATAACCGTTGTTAGAAAACATTTTTGGACCAGAGTGACAAACAATTTGGAGACTGATCAAACCACGAGTAATCGGCGTATGATCTGGCTACAAACGTTTTGCCATGAACATAAATGAGCCGTGCCATTTAAACAATTTGATTATATATGCTGATGTAACGAGATACAATGTGTATAAGTTACCAAATAAACTATGTCTATGTCTATATGTCATTACAAACCCTGCTCCGTTGCATTGCAAACAGTGTAGATCAAGGCCAGACGTCGTGCTGTGTCTTTGACGCGGCGGCTGACCTTGATATACTCTGTTTGACACACACAATCACCTAAATCATTGTATTTAGTAGCATTATATACGGATATGGCAGTGTAGACCAAACTCAGTTATAGAGTCTGTGATGGCAACGGTGATTGGTATGTACAATGTTGCAATGCAATAAGGCAGGTTGTGTCATGGCACGGCTAAATTATTTTAGCATATAAACAACAATGTCGTCACTCCTGGTTAGAATAGAAAGCAGAAAAAGTATACAAAATTTCGTTGGTAAGCAAATATTCTATTTGTGCATACGTGCATAATATTAATGTTTTAAAGTCAGATGAATACATATTGTATTGTATTGTATTGCTGAATGTCTACATAAATTTGATGAAAGGGTTGTTTTGAGGTCATAATATTGTGACCAAAGGTATGTTGGTATTTTCGTGGATAAGAGTTTGCTCAAAGTTGACCAATGGAATTACACGAAGGGCGCAACATTTTATATCACTACTATTTAACAGTTTACCCAATAATCTTCTTCTAGTTTTGAAGACAGGTGACTATTTTAAGCAGGCTGAAAGTAATGTAGGATGCGCTTCAATGCGCATTCTGCTTTACGTTCAGTCTAAATTAAGCTACCATCAGCTATGATATATGAACCATATCTTAATGTGCATATTCATGACAGTATAAATTGGGACTAGTTTTCCTCAACTAAAGAAATTAGCATAACATTTATTGCGTAAGCTTTATTAGTAAAATGTTTCTAGTAAATTAAAGTTATACTAAACTACACTGATATTGGTAATTATCTAAGACTGTTTTATTAACTTCTGCAACACTATATGATACATAGATATATAATACATTTATTCAACTGTCAATTCACTACCTCGTTTTGTTATGAGTAAAATACACATGCATTGTATCTTAAAATACCCAATGCTTTCTTTAGCCTTTTCAGTTTACGTGACATTGTATACGCTTTAATAATCTTCACTGATACTTCTTCTAGAAACAGGCCTGCCATAAGTTGATACAAAAGAATTCTAAGATTTCAAATTTTTCAATATTTCAAACCAGATTTTCCTGATTTTAAGACACGTGATGCTTAAAGCAGGTTGAAAGTAAAGCAGACTGCGCCGTAAGGCGCATTCTGCTTTACTTTCAGCCTGTTTTAAGCTTCCATCTGTTGGAATAAAACTCCGAATATTTCGGAAAAATCCGGAGAAATGACAGCCCTGTAGAAAATGTAATACATTTATTCAACTGTCAATTCACTATCTCGTTTTGTTATGAGTAAATACACATGCATTGTATCTTGAAATACCCAATACTTTCTTTAGCCTGTTCAGTTTACGTTAAAATAATCTTCACTCTTTCTAGAAAATGACGTTCATTCTACTTATACACTGGTTACTAAAGGAACACATTTTGTTACACATTTACACATGTGGGTTTATATATGAAAAGAACAGGTTTGGGAAACATTGCCGAGAGTTAGTTAATGTTAATCAACATATTATTTACAACTAAAGGTTTAAATTAATTTTGGCTTTTTATTTATTACCATGATAACAGTTCAAACAAAACGTTTTATATGTTTTATGAATGTGCGCTATGTTATTATTTATAAGCAAAAATGCAACATGGTATATTTGGTTAGTATACAAACGATTTGTGATGGATTGTCTCCGTCCACATGGAGACATTTAGGAATTTATTAACACTTAACAACCTAATAATCACCTGCCATGCAAAGGGTTTAACTTTCAGAATTCAAGAACGAGTTCTAACAAGGAGTGTGTGTGTGTTGGCGGATGTAATATAAGGCATCCTTAATACTAGCTATATGTAAAATGACATCCAGTACGGACCCTGATCAAACCTAAGTCTACACTATTTGAACAGGACACATATAATCTTTCCAGGTACACTGTTTGTAAATGACTAATGTATGCATCGTTAGGTTTCAATGTGTTAAGGGATCATTAAGTAATGGGTTGTTATGATTCACTGTCTTTGTCTTTCGCGTTCTCTCCTCTTCGGCCATTATCTGTTATTTCCTGCTCGTGAGAAACATCGACAGAAACACCAATAGGTCCGCTGGCATATGATCCCACAGCGACATAAGTAGCTTAGATTTAACTTGAAGCCAGATAATAACAGTGATAGAACCATCTTAATTGCAACTCGGGTGAATCCTGACACCCTCTCTCATATCGGAGCAAATACAGTGATCCTAAATACCGGGAGATATCCGTATTAGACCCCAGCATTGATCACTTAATAAGCTTGTCATTGGCTTGTTGTAGACAATATTTGGGATTAGTCCCCTCTTGTCTTATCCTTGTTTGGCCATATTATCATATCTTTGTAAATCGACAACCAAACACCACAGGGTGTGAAACCGTCTCAGATCAATCTATTACATAATGATGCAATCGAAGTAATGTGAGATATGGCGGTGACTCAAGCAACTATGATCCCATAGAAAAATGTGTTATCTGTATACTGTCAAACTTGTATTAACGTCTTCACTGTCATGGCGTCATCAATTTTAAAACAAGTGTCGTATGCTTTTATTTCATACATTAAGGTTTTTGTTTAATTTGACCTTTAAATATTTAAATAAGTTTCAAATTGTATATATCCTGATCAGACGCCGCGTTGCGCTGCGTCTGGTGATGATTCAAACTGTTTGCAAATGATTTTGTTCACGGGGTAAGGCAAGAAAGGGGGACAACGCTAACTAAGTCAGACGTAGAGTAGTATGCTTGCGCCAATGCGCAAGTTGTCGTTCCTACTTGTACAGTGAAGAATTTGTCATACTTCCACCAGGAACGTTTAATCTACGTCCCTGCTTCCACGTTCAAACGGAACTAAATGCAATTTAATAAAATGTAGAATATTTTAGCACAAATGCGTATATTTGGAAAGGAGAATTCTTATTATTTCATTCTACATTCAGCAGTAAGATGCCTTTCATACTTTTACCTCAGACAGGTGTCGGTTTAATACAAGTTTAACCCTACGTCCTCACATATCTCAACGAATTGCCATATTAAATGCATTCCTCATTGTGATAAAAACCAATATATTAATGCTCTGTTTCATTATAAATTAGGAATTGAAAAATGGATTAAAAATGTTGATGCACCATGGAAATCTCTGTCTATCTGTCTGTCAGTCTGTCAACGCTTTTGAAATAATTCTTCAAATAAATGGTTCATATCAAGGGCATATGCTTGATAGCATAAAAGGACCACTACAGGATGCATTCATTAAATGCGCTAAAAGGCGCTTCTATGTAGGAAAGGGTTAATACTCTTACACAAAGCTCCTTAAAACGTTCTGTATTATTTTCGTCCTACATTACACTGCAATCACTGTCGTAGAGAATACAGTGCAGAAGACGATATTCTTTCCAGTTTAAACGCAAACGAAATTAAATTGCGTCAAATAACAACTTTTTGAAAAGATTGAAGACTCATTTTAAATAGAGTGGCAAACAGTTTGGAGCCTGATCAGACGCCGGGTACGTTTCTATTCTAGACGAGTTTGAGATCACTTTGTCTAAAACATCGACGAGTGACAGATTCTTTTTCTCACATAACCAAAGATTTTAAGCTATATCTTAAAGCAATATGCATTTTTTGGAACCCCGGTGACATCAAAACGCGTTTCTAAATAATGACGTTATAGTGACGTCATCAAATTGATCTCACAATGATATTCGTGATTGTTGGTCGCTATAGAAACAGGGATAGCTATGTGAGAATAACGTCTTCTTCATTGTAACAACTATTTTTCAAGCAGATATTGTTTTAAGCCAGTGATTGCATGTTAGTGTTGCAGTACTGCACGGCTATTACGAGCTGTGCGTGCTGCCTGTCCTGTTTTCTCAGAGCTACATGCTGACATTTAGAAACTTCTGGTGCCTATCGTATCATTTGCAAAGCAATATATTATAATTATGTGTATTATAATAACTACTTGTTGTCGCAATCATGATGCTGGTATCCCTGCAATTTATCACGAAACGAATTATCTGCACCAATTTAGCACCGAAATATTGCATATAACATTAATAAAATGAAAAAAATAATGCGGATTTCGTGTCGCTTATGATACTCAAATCAGAGAACACGAAACTGAAATTTGCATCAGTCAGGCGAAACTCAGTTCTTAATTGTTACTAATATGAACAGTAATTGTGGGGAAATTAAGTATCATGCGATCCAAAGCTATTTACAAAGTTCCAAGAAGCATATTTTACGTTTATGATCATTTATTATATGTGTCCCCTAGTGAGATAGAAGCACGGTTTAGAAATCTCCAAAGAGATGGGATTAGCCGTGCAATTACCAATAAATTATCTCGGCCGTATTAGCTGAAAGTAATACCAGACCATAATTAATCATATTTTCTTTGTCAGAGAAAATAATTTATTGTAAACTAAGACGCGACATATCCGTTTGTAACGAAGACATGAGAACATAAACCGTTGGGGATGGCATTTATGTTACAACTAAAGTGGAAAGCAAAAAGGCAAAAAACTGAATGTGCGTTTATGGCGGAGAATGTGTGACAGAGGAAGTGCACTTACATTACAAACTACAGTGGAGAGGACGGTATTCGTCCTGTTTCTAGTACAGCGCCCCTCTCTACAACGACACCCAATGGGAGACAAAACAATTGTTCGTTGTTCGGAGGGAGAGTCGTTATAGGGAGGGAAATTGGCTGACATTTGCAAACTGAAAATGACAATTGTATGAAAACATTGACAGTTTATTGTTACCTGGGTGGCAAACAGTTTGGAGCCTGATCAGACGCCGGGTTACTCGACGTCTGATCTGGATCCAAACTGCTTGCAACGGAAAATAATTGTCTTAGCATAATCGCGTTTTTGTTGGAAAATAATATCTTCCTAACTTAATGTTTTGTGATAATTAAATAGAAGATGCAATAGCAGAGTTTACGGAAGGTACGAGTTTAGTATAAGGTGCACGTTATATAGAAACCTCATTGCTACACTACAATCTCCCTGTAATAAGCAGCTATTTCTATTTAGAGATATGTGTCAGTGTTTATTGAAGTTACGCACACTACAGGTTATTGGCTGTAATAAAACAAACTGTTGCTGTAATAAAGACATACCGGGAACAAGCGTCGACTGTTCAGTAAATGGATAAACATATTCTATAGTGTAATGAGCATTTGACATGAGAACCATATTGTCATATTTAATAATTTGCTTGGCCTTTTTTTAATACCCATGTCGTCCGAAACAGTTTTCACGTGCTCGAATTGCCGTCTGCTTATTTTAATTCGACAATTTGAAATATTTTCTTCCACTTGGACAACACTATTTAAGGAGTAGACATTGTTATTAGATTTATATATTGTAGACAGATCCAAAACGACTGTTTCTGGATCAAAGCTGACCAATAGTACTAATCGCTTTAAAGCAGCGTTTGCTGTAATTACATGTATTTGTAATGTGTTTTGATAACACCCCGAAATTTAGTCTCAGTCCGCTGTTCACAGACGCTATCGCCATCAATTCGTACATTATTTAACGGCATACACCAGCAATTCGTGAGACACCTAGTGGCTTTTAACGAAGTACGATAAATCAAGCATCGTTACTCAACAAAATCTTTCATATCGGTTACCTCCCGTAGATACTTTCGGTTTCAAACAATCTCCATTAATCGCGTAATAAAGACGTTAAATGCACGAAAGTGTACTTGATAAATGAAAGTACGTAAATCTAGGTTAATGCTTTATCTAATAAGGCTTAGTTAATAACCCAAAACTTCAATCAAATTGAATATGAGCGTGAACCCGAGATCACATAGAAAAAGCCGTCGGCTTATTTAGGCCATTGGTATATGTATGAAAGTGCCTATAGTTTCAAAAGAAGCCTTATAACGTATGCTTTTTTTTTTACCATTGTCTTTTTATCCACACCTATAGCTTTTATTGTCAGAAATTTCATCAATTTATTTCGTGCAGATTTTGATTGAGTGAGTGTTTTCATTGAATTGGAGCCGAAAACAATTTAGAAAAATGCATACATATCGCGCAAAAAACCATACTCTTTGCATCATACTTTCAGTGAGCATCACTTTTTAACTGTTTTAATGTTTGTCTGTGCCAATTATTACTTTAAATCATTTTAGAAAGGCAAAATAACGCATGTCGACTCTTTGCCGAGAATGGCTACATCATACATTTCAAAAACCCATAGACAAAAAAATTACATTATAACTTATGTTGTTCTTTTTGCCATTGTTCTTAGATATGTTTGAAGAACATTATGCTGAAATTTTCAAAGAGATCCATCGAAGATTTCATTTGGTAGCGTATGTCCTTAACAGTGTTCACTACGAGTACACAGTATTAGAATTATATTACTGCTTACAAAATATATCGACGAGGATGGGATTCGAACCCACGCGGGGAGACCCCAATGGATTAGCAGTCCATCGCCTTAACCACTCGGTCACCTCGTCTTGTTATCAGTTTATATACTGTGTATGGATTAATATGAAAATAGACATTTACATCTTCACCCAGAATATCGCTTACACAAACCCTCTTTTGCAAATAGCTTGAAATCAGATTAGACACTGATTTACTCGCCTTTTGATCAGGATTCAATCTAGTTGATATTCGTATACATGTACATGTTTTCTCAATCAAAATGCCAAATTGGGCATAAGATTTACAAAAGATATCGACGAAGATGGGATTCGAACCCACGCGGGGAGACCCCAATGGATTAGCAGTCCATCGTATGGAATGATATGAAAATATACATTACTTTTTATCCCAAAGCTTCGCTAAAAAGCATTTCATTTGTATTCAGTTTGGATATATATAAAATGCCGAATTACTAGACACTAAGCTAAATAGTTACATCTTAATGCAATATAAAAAGTAATGCAGAAAGCTCCTTTACTGCATTAATATTGTACCGCATTTTAGAAAGCCCAAACATCGGGTTTATTGTAGTTCAAGTGTCACTGATTAAGAAATGGACATCTGTCGTTCTTTGAAACTTCATGTCATATCCCTATTGTCACACCACAAAGCGCAAACGCGGTGATTTGTTTTTGGAGAAAATGACAGATTTGGAAAATGTTGACATTATATATTTATCTGAGCCTCAAACGATTTGGATTCTGATGTGGCTCTAGACGGTTGCATTCGATTTAAACGAAACTAAACATAAATGCACATGAACTAAATGCAGGAGTTATTACTATACACTACAACCACTCTATTTCGACCAAAACTTGATAGTGTATTAATTATTAGGTGTTTGCGCCAGGTGACTTCTTAAACCAAGGTGACAGTAAAACAGAAAGCTTCTTTAGAAGTTTTCTGTTTTACAGTCACCTTGCATAAAGCTGTTACCTTCGTTTTAATGGAAGTAATAGAGCGGTTTTACTGTACTTAAATAGTAAATGTAGTTGAACATGAAGTACTGTAAGAGTTTCCTAATACTTGAACTGTCATACTTGAATTAAGCAACCACTTATAGAAGACCTCTGTGCATGTATTTGCTACAGGTAACATTTTTAAAAAAGGGTTCTTTTATCTCCACTGAATTCTTCGGTTTGGCCAATTTATTTGAAATGTCTCGGTAGGAATACTCTGATCAGTGTCTACAATGCTTGCATAGGACAACTGTTCTCTTCACTAGTACATACTGTTTGTAAATGACGATACACGCCACTAAAGATTAACTCTTTCCTCCCTAAAACTTTACATGGACAATTCCAGTTTCCATTTTAGTATAGTCCATTTCTGACTTTTAAGGGTTGTTTTTGTCAATGTTGGACATTATGACAAACAGTAAAGACCCTGATCAGAGGGCTCCTTTCGGAGCCCTCTGATCTGGGTCTTCACTGTTTGCATAGGACAAGTGTACTATTCACATGTACACTTTTTGAAAAGGACGCCTATAGGCGGGACTAGGGTTCAAAGGGTTAATTGGTGAAATGACCGATGTCCAGACAAAATATTTGATTACATTATTCATTAAATCTGAACTCTTTCAACGGCAAGTAACTCTTGTGGGTTATTAGGTTCCAATATGAATGATTTTAATTACCAAAACATGAACCAGTCTACTTGGAATTCTGTGTTGGTTAATAAATACTGCTCTAAATTAGCAATAATGTAGACCCTGGTCAGAGGGCGCCTATAGGAACCCTCTGATCTGGTTATACACTGTTTGCAAAAGTAATGAGAGAATATATTTTAAACAGGTCCATGTTGTTGAAAGGGTTAAGTATTCGATGTAGCGATCGTCTGAAAATTGTGTTATTTTAATAGATATTTTAATTTTACAGTTACTAAACTGAATCTATATTTGGACGAGGCAATTGCCAGGTTCTAATGTGGATTTTAATGCTGAGTACGAATTGACTAAGTTATATTTGGCATAAAATATACAAAAGACATCGACGAGGATGGGATTCGAACCCACGCGGGGAGACCCCAATGGATTAGCAGTCCATCGCCTTAACCACTCGGCCACCTCGTCTTGTTATCAGTTTATAAATATGGATTGATATGAAAATAGACATGAGATCAAATATGGCTTACACAAACCTTTTTTTTGCAATCAACTTTAAACCAGATTAGATTTACAATGTACTCGGTTTATGATCAGGATTCAATCTAGCTGACATTCGTAAACATGTTTTCTCAATCAAAATGCCGGAACATGATAAACTTAAGAAAAAAAGAATAGAAACTTTATTAGCAGACGATATCATGATAGTAAATGTGTTAACCTTTATCCTGCCGATTACGACTTGAATCATTTTTGCAAACAGTTTGGATCCAGATTAAGCGGCGTATCTGGATCCAAACTGTTTCACACTCTACATTAAGGCAGTGGTTTTTAATTAAAAATGCATAAATCTGAAATTGATCCAACTTTGTAAACGACAATTTCAAAGCAGATGATATTTCGGCAAGTTGAGGATGACCAGCTGTGACAATAACGAGAAACTGAAAGTATTATTGTTGACTAGCTACTAGGCTGATAAAATCATTATTACTTACATAATCAGTTTGGAAATGGTTTAGCACCGGTACCTTTTCTTGCTACAGAGTCCAGCACTGATTTACAGTGCTCCCGCCCGACAACGGTCCTCCCAACAACGAGTCCCTCCTTACAACGACCCTTGCCGCAATTCCCTAAACGGGACAATTATGTCAAACGCTTTTACTGCTGCAATACCGTCTGCTTAAAATTGTCGTCTGCTGTTTTTCTCAAAGTTACATAATGTACATTTTCATGAAAACATCTTCCTGACGAGTGACAAACAGCTTGAATCCAGATGAGACACCGCGCAACGCAAATGTAAGCCAATGTCCCTCCTTATAACGACTCCCTCCGAACAACGCACACAATTGTGACTCCCATTGGGTATAGTTGTAGAGAGGGAACGCTGTATATTGCAGCTAGGAAAAGACAATGCTAATAAAAGGGGAATAAAAGTTTACAGGGACTGAAACCAGTCCAGTGTCAGGGTAATGCACAAGGAATCACATTGTACAGTGCTCCCTCTCTACAAGATGTCAACACCCAATGGGACACCGTAGTGTGTGTGCGTTTCAGAGAGAGTTGTTGTAGGGAGGGAAAGTCAATACCCTTAGAGAGCTGAGCACGACTTGGCTTGCATCACGCAACGCGGCGTCTGATCTGAATCCAAGCTGTTTGTCACTCGTCATTATGGGTTTTTTTTCTGTAGAAATGTCCAATATGTAAACAGCAGACGATATTGCAGCAGTGAAAGCGTTAGATATAATTACCTTGTTTTGGGGAATAGCGGCAAACATTGTTGAAAGGAGGGACTCGCTGTGCAGAGGGCCGTTGTAGGGATGAAACACTGTATTCATTTCAATAAAATAGAGAAAATGACTACATTATATAACATTTTTGGAGGTTCCGTGAAATCTGAATGACACATAGTTTTGAGCCTGATTAGACGCCGGGTTACCAAGCGTCTGATCTTGCTCCAAACTGTTTGCAATGGAAACAATAGATTTAGCATACACGCGTTTATTGGAAAAGAATAACGTCTTCTCCACGGTAGGTACAGAGGAGAATGTGTTATTCTTTCCCGTTTAAACACTAAAATGTAGAAAAGGACATTTTTTTGACAATTCTGATTTTTTTTACCTGGGTGGCAAACAGTTTGGAGCCTGATCAGACGCCGGGTTACCCGGCGTCTGATCCGGCTCCAAACTGCTTGCACTGGAAATAATAGTCTTAGCGTAAACGCTTTTATTTGGAAAGAATAACGTTTTCTCCACTGTAGGTATCTGAGTTACAGTTGTATTTATTTCATTGTGTGCAACAACAGCAAGACGAGGTGGCCGAGTGGTTAAGGCCATGGACTGCTAATCCATTGGGGTCTCCCCGCGTGGGTTCGAATCCCATCCTCGTCGTTCGGTTTTATTAAAATATATTATAATTTGATAATAATAATAAAAATCAATCATGTGCACAATTGAAGTTTAGCGTTGTCTTTGTGAAAAGAAGAAATAACTCTAATACGAGTGTTAAATGGTTTTGATCCAGGATTCAAGGTTATAAAGAGTTTGAGTTGAGTCTGAGATCGTTCTGAAGTATCTGATCGATCAGATTTTAGCCTAGGCAGGAGAAAATCAGGCACCTGACGAGAAAAAGAGATCGTTTATATAAAAAAGTAAAGAAATCTGGAGACCAAAGTTTAAAATCTAAATACAAAAAACTAAAACATGATATTCAGAAGAAGTTGAGACACGTTTATTGGCAGTATGTTGAAGGTATATTGACCCCGCAAGAAAATGACACCGAACGTTGTACTTCAAAAAGATTCTGGACCTTCATCAAATACAAGAAAACAGACTATAACGGTATCTCATCATTGAAATCTGAAGGCCTATTGATCTCAGATCCAGTTGCAAAAGCTGAAGCCCTAAATTCTCAGTTTCAATCCGTCTTTAGCCCTGAAACTAAATTCACAGCTAATGAGTTCCTACAAAAATGTAACATACCTTCAACACCTAATTTTCCAGTTATGAAGGATTTCAGCATCACAACTGAAGGTGTCCTCAAGCTTCTGAGAGGTCTGAAACCTAACAAAGCTGCCGGCCCTGCTGAAATTAACCCTAAAATTCTCAAAGAACTTGCCCCCGAAGTTGCTCCTATTCTATTTCTCATTTTTAACATGTCTCTTAGCTCTGGCTGTGTACCTCTTGACTGGAAATTGGCCCATGTCTCACCCATTTACATAAAAGGATCCAAGCTAAACCCAGAAAACTATAGGCCAATCTCTCTCACCTGCATCTGTAGCAAACTACTGGAGCACTTAGTGGTTAGTAAAATTATGGGTCATGCAGATAGTAATAATATTCTGTATCCTCTTCAACATGGTTTTCGTCGCTCAATGTCTTAGAATTTTTTGATGATATTAGTTCAAACTTAGATAAAGGAAAACAGACTGATGTACATGTACTTGTAATGGACTTCTCTAAAGCTTTTGAGAAGGTTAGCCATTCACTTCTCTGTCACAAACTCAAATATTATGGCATCAATGATAAGGTCACAACACGGATAGAAAACTTTCTTACAGAAAGGAAGCAGGCAGTCATCGTAGAAGGCGAAAAATCCGACTATGTCAATGTCAAATCCGGTGTACCACACGGTTTTGTCCTGGACCCATCACTCTTTTTATTTTACATAAATGACATCCCTGTTGGCCTTAATTCCACTGTTCGCCTGTTCGCCGACGATACTATTGCTTATTTAACTATTAAATGTCCATCTGATGCCCTACAACTACAGCAAGGTCTAGACAAGCTCTCAGCATGGGAAAAATCATGGGAAATGTCATTCCACCCAGATAAATGTAATGTCCTCTCTATTACAAATAATAAGAAAACTGAAAAATATACATACACTCTTCATGGAAACCCCTTACAGCATGTTGATCAAGCAAAGTACCTTGGCATAACCATACAGTCCAACTTAAAATGGGACAGTCACATTGCAAACATCTGTAACAAAGCAAACTCCACCCTTGGCTTTTTGCGGAGGAATCTAAAGATAAGCTCCAGCTCCACCAAAGAGATGGCATACAAAACCCTGGTCAGACCAACACTGGAATATGCCTGCTCTTCTTGGGACCCTCATACCAAGTCTGATATAGACAGGATTGAGATGGTCCAAAGAAGAGCAGCCAGATTTGTAACAAATAAATTTCGGAACACCGCCAGTGTTAGCAACATGTTAAACAACCTGAACTTGCAGTCACTTGAAACCAGGAGACGTAACGCAAGACTTACAACTTTCCATAAAATAGTCCATAACGAAATTAATATTAAAAAAGACCCTCTTATGCCCCCATACGCCACACAAGACATGCTCATCCAAACACCTTCCTAACACTCCCTTTTAGAACCCAGACTCGAAAATACTCATTCTTTCCTAGAACTATAGTAGACTGGAATTCTTTGCCACCTGATATCTCGTCAATCCAATCATCAGTAGATTTTAAATCATCAATCATCAGTAGATTTTAAATCATCAATCATCAGTCATCAATCAGTTTACTAAACTAACGGCCGTGTCACCCGTTTTGCGTTATTGCACACAACTCTGACATAATCTTCAACCTGATGAAGGTGGTCAGTAATGTTTAGATGTAGATGTAGATGAAAGAAAAAGTCGTCGTGTGCTAGTAGGCTGCACGCAGTAGTCTATTTAAAGGTTGTATCCCGTTTTTTATATGGGGAGATCTTCTTTCATTGTTTGATATTTTATCACATATCAGATCATTATATTTTATATCCTATAAACTTACTAGGCTCAAACAAAGATTTTAACACTGAAACAACGTTGAATAAATTGCTTACTATCAAGCAGCCAATAGAAACACCCGGTTTAGAAATAGATTTCTTAATAGCAACAAATCGATGTTGAACTAGTACACAAGAAATTTACGAAGGATCATGTGTCAAGAAACAACACATTTATTTAACAGCATTACGTATGTGGGGAACTCGGTAGAGTGCCTTTTGGTATACATGTAATGCGAAAAATAAATAAGATAAAATTCTTGTCAAAATTAGTAAAAAGTCCTGAATCATCATTGTCAAAACTCACTTACACCTATTGAAAGAAGATGCAGATGCAAACATTAATTATAACGGAAATAATTGGGCATCACAAATCAAATCCTTATTACAAGAACATGGATTAGGATATTACTGGACCGATGGATATCACAGCAACACAACTTTTCATTTAATTAAAACGAGATTTCTAGATGTTTACAATAAAAACTGGTACTCGGATATAAATAAATCGGAATAAAATTTAGTCGATTACAATCTTACTGTGTTTTTAAACACAATTTTATTTTCTTTCGAAAATTATTTAGAAATCACCACAGAGCCAAAATACAGTATGAAAATATACCAAGAGAAAAACCGAGTTTGTAAACCATGTAACATGAACAAGATAGAATCCACTTCTTATTACTCTGCCCATATTATCGAGAAATCAGAAAGAAATATTTTAAAGCTTATTTTTGCAGGTGGCCAACAATTAATAAATTTGAAAATCTTTTACCGAATTCCTCGAAAAAATGTTTAGAGAATCTGGCAAAATTCATTTATTACGCAATGAAGAAACGCCTTGTTGTTTGATATAATTAATAACTTTACAGGGTAAACCTTCTATCACGACCACTAAACAATAGACCCACTTGGGATATTAAATACGGGTGGCGGCTGGGAACAGGCTGAGGGTAAAGCAGAAAAAAATCGTTTTGCTTTGCTCTCATCTTGCTTTAGGCATCCATCTGTCCTAAATAACGGAAACTCTCAACTTATTTAGTGGTGGCAGTAGAGGTTATTTACTGTATTTACTTGATTGGTATAACAGGTTTAGCTCTAAAGGATAGTAATTTAGCTCTTCGACCAGTGCTAAATTACTTTACCGTGAATTTTGGAGACGTGGGAAAACATATTGACCATTGTCTCTACTGGTATTTATTATGTTTTTACTATAAGCATTGTATGTAATGTTTATGCAATAAAAGTTATAAAACCATCGTATCGTATGTACCACGTATGGTAGCCGTGATGTCATTCAAACAGAAACCATACTTGAGCTTGTTGTGTGTCTGTTACCAGGCCAATTTACCATTGGCGGCAGGTTACCACGTGGTATATGACGTGTTAAATAGAGGCTAATCAATTCCTGCGGATTGATATGAAGAATATATCACGAGAATGGGTTGTTATCTGGTTAAAAAACGAGTGATATGTTTTTCATATCTATTCAAAGGAATTGATTATCCTATTTATAATATACAACTTATTGACGATTTTACAGAAAAAACACACAAAATTAATTATTTATGCGCAACGCCACTAAGTATATATAATATATATATATATAATATTGTGACGTGACGTCACAAAAAAATATATCATCACTAGTGATGAAATCAACTGTGACGATAAGTAATTTATCTAAGTGAGAAATCTCTATAAATCATCGATAGGTATATTATAATTACAAATAATACATCTACTGCTCATTTTGGTTTGATCACCTTGGTATTTGGGTATCCAAGTGACGAAGTGAAGTTTATCCTGTCACGTGCCTATTTTCCTGACGGATAAAGGGGTGACAGAATAAACTTTGCTTTATTATGCTATGTGGTCATATGACCGATGTTATTATGTCAAGTGGTCACATGACCTGTAGCCGGAACTACTTTTTTCACCGAGACGCTTATTTTTCCCGCTGTTAGGAAAGGTATTCTAAAACTCTTTCAACAGAATCCGACGTGTAACGACGTTTATTCGAACAATTCGATGCAACCAAAGCGTTATAGAGTACGCGTCACCAATCGCTTGCTATGATACTTCTATAACTGTCCACCTTTTAGAAACACTAGATTTTTAAAGATTCTTTATTTGTTTTCAACGTAACTAGGACGTCATCTATATAATAGCGCACTTTCCTAGCGTAACATAGTTCTTTAGTGAGGATCTTATCTAGACCAAAAATGATTCTAACTTAAAAAAAAGCATTTTCTATTTATTTTACTATTGTGACAAGGATAAATAGAATATTTGGTTCCTAGCTTTGAATGAGAAATGTTATCTGGCTCGGCTTCTGAAAATATTTGGTTCGCCTGCGGCTCACCAGATATATATGTTCATCCGCCTTGCCAGATAACATTTCTCATTCAAAGCTAGTCACCAAATATTCTCTATTTATCTGATGATGTCCATGGAGAGGAGTAGGACATAACAAGTTCAACCCATTCTTCTCCTGAAACATGAAATGGACCATTCCATGAGTCCATCTTTTACTATATAATAGTTCCTCGGATTCTGATCTGGTTCCAAACGGTTTGCCATTGACACAATTTCTCCAAGTACAAACGCATTTTGTAAAAAAGAATAACTTTTACCAATTGTTAACTATTTCACTGCCAACGATACCAAAATGCGACTTTGCAAGCAATTTGTATCTTGACCATACGCCGCGTTACGCGGCGTATGGTCAAGATCCAGGCTGTTTGACCCTCGTATCGACATTTCTTCAGTCAAAACAGCCCTAAATCTGATCGAAATATATTGTAGACGACACTACCTTGCAATGGTAGTGTCGTCTACAATATATTTCAAGCAATGCATTGCAGATGGTACTTTTAAGTTAAGTGGTTTAAAGCAGGCGGTAGAACTTGACAGCGAAAGAGTTAAAGGAATACTGTCCTAACTTATGTTTCGAAACAATGTTCGTTTTTAAATGACAAAACATGATAAAGGACACAATAGCAATAACTGTTAGTCGGGAGTTATCTTATACACAACGTCATCTTGTTACCATATTACTATAAGCATAATCTTATTAGTCCTTGGACGATTGAAAACCGCGCTGTTCTTTCTTATCTGCTTTGTTAAAGATATGAAATGTCAAAATAAAACAAGACAGCGTATCATATTATTCCCCGGACGGCGAGGTTTTAAAACTACCAATAGGGCTATAATTGATAGCGCACACCAAAATAACAAGATAAATTGGGAATAATTAGCTGGTTGTCTCCCTTGTGGCAGGGGAGGAGACGTAGTGTTTAAGTCATCTTAACCATTATTTTGCTAAGAATGCCAATATGCTTTTAATTTTACCGTAAGAAAAATAAATTGCATTTCATATACCGTATCTTTTAAACTGAAACTTTCGAAAACATGGCTCAATCAGTTTGGAACCGGATCAGACGCCGAGTTACTCGGCATCTGATCTGGATCCAAACTGTTTGCACATTTATTTCAAGTTGAAGTTAGCAGTATAAAGGGGTAATCCTGTCTGATTGAAACTCGGTACTCAGTGTTAGGTTTGGTCTATTTGTGAGAAGGATTCTCTTGTCTTTACGTGGATAATAACAAGCTCTGCGACACAGCGACTGCCAGAAATAAAACTGCGAGTGGCACCATTCTTTGTTGCTTCTATGCAAAACTCTTGTACAGACGTCATTGCTAAGACAGAAGATACTATACAGTGGAGAAGACTTTAGGTTTTTCCTAATATACGCGTTTATGCTTAAACATAATTTGCATTGCAAACAGTTTGGAGCCAGACCAGACGCGTCTAATGCGGCTCTAAACTGTGTACCACTCAGATAAAAAATTAACCTTTTAAAACTTATAAAAAGGTGTTCATTTTTGCCCAATATTGCATTTCGTATGTATTTAGTTTCGTTTAAGCAGGAAAAATAACATAGTATCCACTGTATATTTAGTAGTATTTCAAGAAGCAAGCTTCTCTTCGCTTTTGGCATCATAATAGATGTAAGACCATTATCTAACAAACTAAACGCAAACACGCGAATTTTTATTCAATCACTATTTTTAATCAGTGTGACAAACAGTTTAAAGGCTGATCAGACGTCGAGTTTCTCTTTTGCGTAAGTCAAAATCGTTTTACTCTTATTTTTCGATCATTAACGTTTGCAAACAGCAAATAGCCAGATCAGAGGACGCGCTAAAAAGCGCGTCCTCTGATCTGGCTATTTGCTTTTTGTAGCAAGTGGTAATAAAATATATAAATCAAAATTTAACATTTTGACTTACGCAAAAAGTTTGCGTAAGTAGTTTAGTAAAACGGGCCCCAGATCTGGCTCGAAATTGTTTGCTGTAGACATACTCGTTTTGACATAAACGCATTTATTTGGAAAATGTGTAACCGGGTATCTGCTAAGCCCGTCTGCGGCGAAATTGATAAAAAATCTCTCATATTACTCAGTATCTTATCAGTATCAAAACTAGCTTTTTTCGAAAGTATTATCAGAACAGAACAGTACATGTATATTTATTACACGTAAATATTACAGTTTCTGGTGTTTTACAATATATTTCTTATCAATTTTTACTATCAAGACAATAAAGAAGGATGAACATTTTTATCATTAGCTATTAGTGTTTAGTATTAATTCATTAATATATTATAGGTAAATTCTATATATAGAGGATATTGAATGAGTGTGTTTTCAGTAGTGAATTTATTGAACGAGTTGGATAAAATAATATATTGCTAACCTTAGCTCGCAACATATCATTTTATCCATGTTTCATGGTAACTAAAAGGATTCACAAGGAAAAAATAATATCCAACACTATTTATTTAGTGTTGAAAGAGTTAAACAGAAATAAGACTGATGTATTTGTATTCCATATCTGCTGAATTCAGAAAGGGCACTTTCAATTCATATAGTATCAGAGTTTATTTACGAATCATCCTCACTAATTGAATAACAAGACGAGGTGGCCGAGTGGTTAAGGCGATGGACTGCTAATCCATTGGGGTCTCCCCGCGTGGGTTCGAATCCCATCCTCGTCGTTGACATTTTAGTAAACTTATTTTTGTAAACTATGAAACACACAGGTATATTCATTGTACATTCTTATCGATTTGTGTCAGATAACTTTCAGTGGAGCAGACTTTGTTCTTTCTTTATCAAAGTGGACATTTTGATAGAATAAATATAATGACAAGTAACTAACACATTGAATACATATCAGACGCCCCGTTAAATGTAAGCCAACTGTTAATTTTCTCTCCCTATAACGACTCCCTCCGACCAACACACACAATCTGTGACTCCAATTGGGTGACGTTATAGAGATGGAGCACTGTATATCTATTGCAAACAGTTTGGAGCAAGATCAGACGCCGGGAAACTGATTCTTCTGTTTTTCCCTCAGATTAAAATCAATCGTTTGAAATTTATCAATTGTAAGTTTCTACATTTTATTGAATTGCGTGTTCGTTTTGTTTGCATTTAAAAAATACTTAAATGGAAACTGGAACAGTCCATTCGAGTTTTCAATGGTCAATAGGTTACCATTTCCATTGCTTATAATTACAATGAAACCTCTTTATTACAATCATTGAACCGACGGCTAGTTGAGTGTTTAAAAGACAGGTGACACCTTAAAGTAAGTTTACAGTAAAACAGAAGGAACTTTCTGGTTTACTGTTACATTGCTTTAAGTTGTCACCAAAACGCCATGCAATCAAATGTTGACAATGACAGCTTTAGGGAAATGTTGACGTTTATTTTGGCAAGCAAACAGTTTGCAGCCTGATCCAGGTTACCTTGTGTCTGCTCTGGCTCCAAATGATTTGCAGTTTAGAAATACAGTCGAAACTCGAAACGTTTTAACTTTGAAATACGGGTATGTTCGAACTAACGCGATTTCGAAATATCGAGTTTCGTAATTATTAAATGCACAAACGCATTTATTGGCAAAGAACAACGTTTTCTCACATAACTACCCCTGTTTTCTATAGCGAACAACTATGACGAACATCCTTATCTCCAACATGTGTGAGATCAATTTTTATGACGTCACTATAACGTCACTATTTATAACGGCGTTTTGACGTCATCGGGGTTCCAAAAAAACGCATATTGCTTAAAAAATAGCTTAAATCGTTGGTAATGTGAGAAAAAGAATCTGTCACTCGTCGATATTTAAGAAAAGTTGATCTCAAACTCGTCTAGAATAGAAAAGTTATTAAGTTCGCCAAGGCTCGCGTAATAACATTTCAATTCTAGATTCGTTTGAGATTAGCTTGTCTTACACATCGACTCATGACATATCCTATATTACTCCACTGTACGTGACTATTTACTTACTTTGGAGTTCCATAACTAATACAAGACACTGTCATTTAGCTTTTGTATTGAATAACTGTAAATATCTGATTGCTCTTGTTGCTGTTATTCTATTGCGTTTATAATGAAACAAATAGTGTTATTGTTTAACTTTAAAGCTTCTAACAGAAAACTTTGATCCAGTATTATATGTGTTAGCAATCAAATAAATATCGTTTAACAAGGCATAATTATAGAATATAATAATTGTTCAATCAAAACAGCCATTTGATAGCAATGCTGTTTGATCATTTGAGAAGTGCTGGATTCGAATATTTTAACCGTAAAAATGCGAAGCGCTAAAAGATTGACGTAGCAAATACGTTCTGTTCGAGCAATAGGTCTATGCTATGAAGCCAAACTGATTGTAACCGGCATGTTTTCCCAGTTTAAACAATTTGTGTCCACGGCCATATATATGAGACAGGCAAAAAGTGTAGACTGGCCAGACGCCGTATTATGCAACGTCTAATCAGAGTCTACACTGTTTGCTGATAGGAATTTCAATATAAAACAAAGCAATGACCTGATACCCCTTAGGTGGACTAATCAAATATACATGTACATGTACAAGCATGGGTGAATCCACTGGGCGCAAACGAATGTTCCGCTCACTACTAAATGTTACAGTGGATAATCTGTTATTCTTTCCCAATACAATGTAAACGCGTTTACGCTAAAACTATTATTTGCAGTGCAAACAGTTTGGAGCCAGATCAGACGCCGGGTAACCCGGCGTCTGATCAGGCTCCAAATTGTTTGCCACCAAGATAAACAAGAATTATCAGAATTGTCCAAAAGTTGTTCTTTTCTACGTTTAAGTGCTTTGCGTTTGCGTACGTTTGCGTTTAAACGGGAAAGAATAACAGATTCTCCACTGTACCACCTGCTTTAACCCTTTCGAAGACTATCGCCTACTAAACTTAGTCGTCTGAAATTTTATGCCAAATTTGATGTTTTGACCTTAGCAATAATGATTGTGCCAAACAGTTTCAAACTGATTTGCCAAGTCGACTGTAGTCACCTTTGTCAGTTAAATAAAGGTTAAAATAACTTGTCCATTCTTATAGAATGATTTGAACTGCCAGCGTTATATATATTCTGCTCTAAAATCTTAAAATCATTAAGCGGTTTGAAAGTAAAGCAGAATGATCAAGTTTAAGTCTGCTTTAAGCTACGACCTGCTGTATAAAGTAGAAAGTGGCAAGGCTCAAATGTCATACTTAGTACGGATCCAGATTATACAATGTCTGTCAAAGTTCTTTTAGGGGCCATTAAAAAGCGACCCGTTAATTTTCTGACTGTCCCATGCAGGGACCTTTTCAGACTTTTATAAGCATTCTTTTTTTGCAATGTATACAAGTGATTCTCACAATATATCAAAATTTGATCGACGAAACTTAAAACATTAAATTGCGTTCATTAAGTGTGACAAAACAGGAAGCGGAAACAAACCATCATGTATCCATCACTCAAAAGGGAATGATGCCCTCAGCTTCAAAGGGAAGTGATTCCAGCTCATAGCTGTGGCGGAAAGGGTACGAGGTGCAGTAGTCAAAATGGTTTGCACTTTTTGATTTCTGTCAGATAATCATTTCAACATAAACCACTAGTATTTTAGGCTTAGATATTACGTAATTTCATACCCTAGATATGAGCGAAGTTAAGCCTCTTCTATCAGATATCGTCTCCAGATTTCTCTTCTGGAGCCGTCTTAGGTTTGGGTATGTTTTGAAAGAAATATTTATCCAACATGAAACGATTCTGGGAAGATATTTGGGAAAGAAACACGGGGTTTGGGATAAGATAAGTTGGGTATTTGCTGCTGATTGCCAATAATTTGGGTGAGAAAACATTGCAAACTGTACTAATCAGGTTGTCACGAGGTAATTTGGCGAGCATATGGAAGCTATCTCCCCCACTTAGTGAGTCCTTAGCAGATAGGTAGCTTAACCTACAGCTTTAATTATACATCCACAAATACGATGTGTGGTCTTGCAAAACATATTTGTTGCGTTTACGGTGGAAAAGACGTCGTTCTTTTCCGTTTAACAAATTACCCATTTGAAGGCAAATGACCACTTAAAGCAGGTTGAAAGTAAAGCAGAGTGTGCCTTAACCCTTTCCCCAACAGAAGCGCCTTTTAGCGGATATGATTTATTCATCCGCTGAAGAAATAGTTCTAATTTAATCAGTTATGAATATGTATAATGGGGAATATTTTCTATATTATAGCACATGATAGCTTCAAGCAGGCTGAAAGTAAAGCAGAATGCGCCCTTAGGCGCATTCTGCTTTACTTTCATCCTGCTTTAAGTAGTCACATATCTTAAGTACTAGAAATAGGCTATCAGGTAAAGGGTTAAGGCGCATTCTGTCTTACTTTCAACCTGCTTTAAGGTACAATCAGTTAGGATATATAAAATATTTCTTACCGTATATTTTTATGACTGTTATAAAGTGGAAATATTTTAAAGGCGTATTTATTTGGTAGTGGGTTAAACGAAGCTAAATGTCTAGGCAATACATATTAAATATAGAAAATGACCCTTTGAACTATTTAGTTCTATCTGCGTGTAAAACAGCTTGGAGCCGGGTGACCCGGTGTCTGGTCTGGCTCCAAACTGTTTGCAATGCATAATAGTTTAGCATAACCGATTATTGGGATGGAATATCGTCTTTTCCATTGTACTTCGGATTTTCTTAGAGATTGATTTTAACTTTGCTTTCAAACCAATAAACCAATGGCAATACTTTATTCTTTAACGTTAGAACGAAAGTTGGCACAAACGAAAAACATCAAAATATAGAAAGCGACAGGGGTCCTAAATGTTGACGTTTGAGATCCCAGCTTTGGAGTCGAGTTACCCTGAAAACTATGTTACCGGCGTGATGCGGCGTCTGATCTGAGTTTTAAACTGTTTGCAAATGTAAAGAAAATCACATTCAGCACCCTTTGGGTATTAATTTCCCTCCCTATAACAACTCCCTCCGAACAACACTCACAGTCGGTGTCTCCCATTGGGTGTTGTTGTAGAGAGGGAGCATTGTTTTCCTTATTTTGCTGTAACTCTTATTTTGCTGTAAATTCGACTGATTAACCCTTTGAACCCTAGTCCCGCATATAGGCGTCCTTTTCAAACAGTGTACATGTGAATAGTACACTTGTCCTGTGCAAACAGTGAAGACCCAGATCAGAGGGCTCCGAAAGGAGCCCTCTGATCAGGGTCTTCACTGTTTGTCAGAAAGCCAAACATAGGCAAAAACAATCCTTAAAAGTCAGAAATGGACTAGACTAAATTGGAAACTGGAATTGGCCATTTTAAGTTTCAGGGAGGAAAGAGTTAAAGAGTGGTGTCTGCAAAATGTTAAAATTCATTGTTCATGGAAAAAATTAAAACAATGTGTCAAAGAGTTTGAAATCAGATACAGAGTTAGTCGGCAGTTGATCAAGAATCAAACTAGTTGGGGCCAAAATACTGATTAGTTTCCCTTTGGTCACAAAACACACACAACGAGAGCAAACCAATGAACCATTTGCTCACTTGGTAAACAATACATGTACAGTGGAAAAAACGTTATTCTTTCCCAATAAACGCGTTCACGCTAAAACTATTATTTCCATTGCAAACAGTTTGGAGACAGATCAGACGCCGGGTAACCCGGCGTCTGATCAGGATCCAGCCTGTTTGCCGTCAAGGTTAAAATCAACATTCAGAGTCGTCAAAAAGTTGTTATTCTCTTCATTTTATTGCAATGCGTTTGCGTTTCGTTTGCGTTTATATGGGAAAGAATAACGTATTATCCACTGTATTGCACATCCATTTACGTACAGTGGAGAATCTGTTATTCTTTCCCGTTTAAACGCAAACGTACGCAAACGCAAAGCGCTAAAACGTAGAAAAGAACAACTTTTGGACAATTCTGATATTTCATGTTTATCTTGGTGGCAAACAGTTTGGAGCCTGATCAGACACCGGTTTACCCGGCGTCTGATCTGGCTCCAAACTGTTTGCACTGCAAATAATAGTTTAAGCGTAAACGCGTTTATTGGGAAAGAATAACAGATTCCCCACTGTATGCAAATTTGATCTTCCCTTTACATGTTTGTCCGCTAAAACATTTTCATCCGCAACATATCAAATTCAATTTAACCTATATTCACGGCTATAGACGACCACAACCGACTTTGAAAACAGTGTGACTCCTGATCAGATACCGCGTGACTCTGCGTCTGATCTGGCTCCAAGGTGATAAAGCTTTTTATTTGAGTCTGAAGTCATTCTCAAGTATTTGATTGATCAGATTTGAACCTTGGTTCAAATCTGGCCAATCAAATGCTTGAGAACGATCTCAGACTCAACTCAAACTATTTATAACCTTGGACACAGAACCCAAGTCGTATGATAATGATTTCGATATTTCTTCAGTCGTTTTGTCCGAATTTAGATTTGAAACAAAAGTGAACAGCACAGCATTTTCGAGCACTGAGCAACAATATTTTTCTACTGACAATAATTAAGTAAATTATATTGTTAATGCATAATATCGTGACTTTGTTTTATAGTCGTATACGAAACTTTCGAACATGACTCTTTGATTACAATAATTAAATAGTGTCTAATTAGCATTTCGAATGTTCGAATCTGTTTTTTCCTCCGCTCTATTCTAGTTCTCGTAGCAGAGCATTCTAATGACAGCTGATTATACACTGTACAGACATGTTATATTTAAGAAATAATCGATGTTCTACCGTTGTTACAGTGTAAAGGGTATTCTACAACCGGTTGGGAGTTGTGATGCGCAGGAATTGACCACGAATACGAAGGCCTGAGTGGTCAAAACCTGCGCATCACAACGACCAACCGTTGTAGAATACACTTTAACAACGGTAGCACATCGATTATTTCGATTCTAACATGACTTAAAAATATCATAAGAAATGCAAGCAAATCTTTCAGACTTATTTCCTCTGCTGATGCAGTTTTCGACCGAATTACTTCCCTTGTATGGCTATTACATGAAACCAATATCAGTACGTCATATATAAGGGAAAAAAATGATGAAATAATTTATTCTGTCATAGAACCATTTATTATTTCCAGCCATCATAAATTCTTTGACTCTGAAAGGCTGAAACTGCTTATGTGACCAATGTGAACGAGACCGTACACATTGATCTAGCCGAGTAGTACGGATCACATGCGACTGATTAGAATTTTTCTCCTCGATCGATTCGCGTAAACAATTTCTCTTTTTCTGTTTATTAAGCAATTGTTTTGCACGAAATAGAAATAAATCTTAATTAAAAACTGTCTTGAATCTATTATTATGCGTACATGTAACTCAGATATCGATTTTATGCTAGTTTTGTGCTTTGTTTTCACTGATTACCCCACCCGCGTCGTCACCATGGTAAACAAAAGACTGGAAGTGAAATGGACAATGCGAGGTGCAACGGCACTTGTCATTCGTTTTTAATGAAATCGATATGCCTAGCTACTGACCTACGTGTTTATTTGTTCGCTCCTGATTAGTTCCGTTCATTTGTTATAAAATTTATCGTGTTTACAGTGTTTCATAAAACGTGAATGTCCTCCTCGAACTATTCGTTTGATATGTCCTGGTAATGAACATTTAAAAGATGTCCACATTCCAATGTGATGACGTAACCATGATAGAAACAATCGAACTACGATAGGGCCTATCTTGAATTCATTTAAGTCGAACCGATATCTGTATTTCAAAGTTAAAAAGTGGTGTAGCCACTTTTAATTTGAAATACG
The DNA here is from genome assembly GCA_922989275.2 of Gari tellinella. Lineage (NCBI taxonomy): Eukaryota > Metazoa > Mollusca > Bivalvia > Cardiida > Psammobiidae > Gari > Gari tellinella. The sequence goes on from OV277857.1 coordinate 109,470,199, forward strand.
GAATGTGTTCGACATATGCGGTTTAGAAATTATGGCATTAAAATTAAGGAATGCGGTTAAATTCTATTTATGCAAGTTCCAGATATCGAAGTTTAACTGTATAGTTTTTAGTACTTTACAACCGGCAAATAGTGAACTGGTGTCAATTTCAAGTGTCATCTTTTAGGGTCAAGTCAGTAAAACTTTGTCAGATTATGCACGTTTTCTTTCTTGTATTGGATCTAGACTGGAAATAAATTCGTTACACGGCATTTCGACAGAGTGTACGGCCGAAATACCGTGTTACTAATAGTATTAGTCAGATTAAATATATCTGAGATAAATCAGTAAAAAAAACATGAAAGAAAAGACCTTTTACGTCACATGACTTTTCATTGAAAACTGCGCTTTACCGTAGGGAGTGTACAGGAAGAGCCTGTGTAAAAGGACTATTTTCACAGCGTGGGAAAACAGTCTAGGTATACCACGATGGACCCGTTCTTTGTTTATAGAGACGAATTCACGTGCCATGTTAGAATCATAAATAAGAAATATTTTATTTCATTAATTCTTTACAACGATACAAATATAATCATATTGAATTATCTCTTGTTTCACACGCCTCTTTGGTTATTATTTTCAACCATGTCTGGATAAAAAGTTTTTGAAATTAATAATATGATATAAAAGTACAAAATTTACTAACGTACTGATTTTAGTTGTGTTTCAGTAAGAATTTCAATAATTATACTAAATATTTTATGTTTTAGTTTTGTATTCGTTGCGACAGAACATAGATTTTAGCGAACAAAATATGATTTACGATTAAATGCTCAACCAGCATTCTTTGTATAGCTGAAAAAGCTTCAATACTTTTGATAGAAATCGAACCAGAAACCAACTATCGATATTGATATCAATGGATAATCATTTGTTAACGTTTACACATTAACCCTTTAAATGCCAAATCTTTCGTGTGATGTTTACCCCTTCGCCGTTTCATTTTTATCTGCTTCAATTGTGTTTTCTGCAATGTCGTTTCAAATTTAAAAAATATGGCAGTATGATTGAAGAAATTTCAAAACGAGTGTCAAACAGTTTGGGTCCTGATCAGACGCAGCGTTACGCGGTTTCTGATCAGGATCCAAACTGTTAGCAAACGCGCTTTTAAACGACATTGAGAGTGAAAAGGTTAATGTTAGCACTTTCAACGCCATATGCATCTAAAGTCGAGTTTGCAGACGAGTTGGACCCAAATCAGACGTGCCTGATCAGGATCTAAGAATTGAATAGATGCCAGTCTTTGCAGTATGCAGCAATGTTTCTGTACACATATTCAAGCTTCTTTGCATTATGCAGCAAACGGTTTTTACAGATATCAAAGTTTCTTTTCATGTGCAGCAATGTGCCTTTACAAATATCAAGCTTTTTTGCATTATGCAGCAAACGATTTTTAAAGATATTAAAGCTTCTTTTCATATGCAGCAATGTGTCTTAACAAATATCCAAGCCTCTTTGTATTGTACAGCAATCGGATTTTACAAATATCAAAGTTTCTTTTCATATGCAGCAATGTGTATTTACTAATATCTAAGCTTCTTTGCATTGTGCAGCAAACGGTTTTACAGATATCACAGCGTCTTTGCAATATGCAGCAATGAGTCTTACATATAGTAGCTTCTTTACAACATGCAGCAATCTGTCGTTACAAATATCCAAGATTATTTGCATCGTGCAGCAATGTGCCTTACATAGTAGCTTCTTTGCATTATGGAGCAATCTATTTTACAGATATCAAAGCTTCTTTGCATTATGCAGCAATCGGCTTTTACAGATATTATAGCGTCTTTGCATTATGCAACAGTGTGTCTTTACAACTATCCTAGCACATTTGCAAATCATTATGCAGCAGTGAGTCTTACATATATACATATAATAGCTTCTTTATATTATGCAGCGATCTGTTTTTATAGATACCAAAGCTTTTATGCATTATGCGGCAATGTCTCTTTACAAATATCTAAACATCCTTACTTTATGCAGCAATGTTCCTTATATATATAGTATCTTCTTTGCATTAAGCAGCGATCTGTCTTTACAGATATCAAAGCTTTTATGCAGTATGCGGCAACGTGTCTTTACAAATATCCAAACATCTTTATACTATGCAGCAATGTTCCTTACATATATAGTATTATATAGTGGCTTCTTTGAATTATGCAGCAATCTATTTTACAGCTATCATAGCTTCTTTTCAACATGCAGCAATTTGTCTTTACACATGTCTAAGCTTCTTTGTATCACAGCAATCCTTCTTTACAGATCTCTAAGCATATTTGCATTATACAGCAATCAGTTTTACAGATATCCAATCAAATTTGCAATCTATTTTTACAGATGTCAAAGATTTTTCATTGTGCAGCATCTATCGTTACAGATAGCCAAGCTTGTTTGCATTCTGCAGCATCTATCTTTACAACTTCTTCAATAAATGCCTATATAAAACATGGTTGCAACTTGCAGCATATTTAATTCCGACATTTAAATTGTATTCTTAATTGTATGAGTAGATCGTCAGCGTGTATAGATGAAGAGCAAAACCAATATCGGTTTCTTTCATCAAATGAAAAATAAGACCAACGATGTATTTGAAATAATGTGTCTTTATCTTATGATATTAAAGGAGTGAAAATCTTTGGTCTACTTTAATATTTAGGTGTTGCAATGCGGTCGTTTATTAATTTCTTTTGACATTTATGTTTATTTCCAAACTGTCATTCCGGGCCGTGTATACATAACGTGTTTACCCTCGAGAGATTTTAAATACTAGCCGAGACACAGTGGAAAAGACATTACTCTTTAAGCAGAACTAAACGCTAATACCATGCAATAAAATGCAGAAAATGACAACTTTTGGAAATGTGAGTAGTTTTAATCTGAATAGAAAATAGATCGGAGTCTGATCAGACGACGGGTTATCCAGTGTACGATCTGGCTAAGTATTCTTTGCAATAAGCATTAAGTGTGTTTTCAGGAATAAACGCTTGTTATTGGAAAGAAGAACTCTTCTTTACTGTACAGTGGAGAATACGTTATTCTTTCCAAATAAACGCGTGTACTCTAAAATTATTATTTCCATTGCAAACAGTTTAGAGCCAGATAAGACGCCGGGTAACCCGGCGTCTGACCAGGCTTCAAACCGTTTGCCATTCAGTTCAAAATGAGTCATCAAAATTTTCAAAAATGTGTCATTTTACCCATTTTAATGCCCTGCGTATGCGTTTCGTTTGCGTTTAAACGGGAAAGAAGAACTTCTTCTCCACTGTAAGTATGAGCAGTTTTCTCACGCCGTATCAAAGTCGAATACGGGCGGGTATGAAACGGGTATCTTGTCAAAGTAAACACACTTATAGAAACCAATACCCGTGATACAAATACAGGCCATACAAACATGTATTCAACAATGTTTTATACAATATATCTAGCTCTAATTGGCTTTTCAAATTGATTTTAACTTTTCGTCTGAAAACTACATAATTTTGACTGGCAAATATAGCTCGCAACCTCGAGGTAATTACAGGGTTAAACCATTTCAAAACAGACGCGTTTGATATAGAACTATTTAAAAACAGTATTTGGAGTTTCAGTCAGTGGTAATAACAAAACGTATACTGTGTTCGGGGTGTGAAAGATACGTTTCAGCTCTATTCACTACACTTGTGCAATATTCCATTTGAATTATTTTCTCCGTGGCATGAATGATAGCACTGTTCCCTGTCTCATTGCCACATGGTGCGGTTAAACGAACATACAGTGATCCCTCCCAAAAACGGCCAACCCAACAACGATTCCCTCTTTACAACGACCCTTGCCGCTCTTCCCCCAAAAACAAGACAATCATAACCTATCCACGACTGCAATGTCGTCTGCTTAGAAGTGTCGTCTGCTGTTTTTCTAAAAGTTACATAATGGACATTTTGACAGAAAAAAACTTAATAACGAGTGCTAAACAGCTTGAATCCAGATTAGACGCCGCGTAACGCGGCGTCTGATCTGGATTCAAGCTGTTTGCAAATGTAAGTCAAAATTCTGCTTTACTTCCAGCCTGCTCTAAGCTACCATGTACCAGAAAAAAATCCGAAGATTTAGGAAAAATCCGGAGAAATGGCAGCCCTGCTACAAGGAGTTTCTTAGATTTGACTGCACGAAGCACACATCCATTAACTCAATGAACCATAGTGGTGACGAGCATAGTTGTCTTTTTACAAAGGGTGTGCCTATGAAGATTACAAGACATAGGCAACCAGTGCAGATCCTGATTAGAGGGAGTCTAGAAGACCCCTCAGATCAGGGTCAGCAATATTTGTAGTTTTGCAATTTATTGCAAAAACTAAACCTCAACAGTCTGCAATGGTTTAGACTTAATTGGAAACTTCTCAAGAGTACGTAGTGTGCGTCAAAAGCTCTTCCAGAGTGTTAGTTAGCGCGGTTTTGCAGTAACTGAATACTTGCATATCAAAAAACTATCTATATATAAGCTCAGATTGTATATCCTCAAATTACCCTTGCATAATAACAAGTTTTAGGTAAGAAGACGTCAATATAATAAAAAACGAGTTGCATGTCTTCCTGTTTGTTTTATGCGCGTATAGTGTAATCCAGTCATTATGTACAGTAGAATCTCTTTATTACGACCACTAAGAAGAAGGATAATTGTCTGAATAAAAGACACGTGACAGCTTAAAGCAATGTGAAAGTGAAACAGAAAGCTCCTGTAGGAGCTTTCTGTTTCACTTTCACATTGCTTTAAGCAGTCTTAAACGACTAATACTTGACACATGTTAGTGGTCGTAATAGAGAGGTTCTACTGTACATTCAAATAGCTGATTGTCGTTTGTGAGAAGGATTTACGCCCATTCAAAGTCATGTACACTGTCCCCTCTCTACAACAACACCCAATGGGTGACAAAAAGTGTGTGTGTGTGTGTGTGTGTTGTTCGGAGGGAGTTGTTATAGGGAGGGAAATTGACTTACATTATTAGGTAATTAGATTACTCATATACTAGAAGGTAACAGTTACAAGCGCTGTTGTAAGAAGGGAAACGTTGTTCAGAGAGCCGTTTTAAGGAGGGAGCATTTGCAATGGTACATCATCTCCTCCCTTGCAATTTTGGTAAACATCGGCTCATTGTTGTGGGAAGGTGAACACTCAAGAAAAGGCTTCTTTCCTATATGTTAAAACTAGATGGCTTTACTTCAAGCGAAATAACAAAAAGGCAGCAAGCCCCAAAAGAAACTTTCTGTTTTATGGTCAACCTGGTCTAAGCTACAACATGACTTCATAATCACCATTGAATCTTCTGTTTATACCGTCTATGATAATTCGAAATCGCTTATGTAGAACTTATCGAATTATCTTCAATTGATATCCAATGACTTGAGCTTGCTTTAGTCGAACATATCCGTATTACAAAATTAAAAACATGTCTAAGTCACGTTTTAGCTTGGAACTAAGCTTCTACTTTAGAGAGATTGGCTTATCAAGGTCCGACTATATTCTACGTATTGAGGTGTCTCTTAAGAGTCTTTACTCATGTTTAATGATATAATGGTTTACTATACATGTATTTACAAATATGGGAATATCATTCAAAGAAACTTCATAATTGAACAATTTGAAGTAGCTGGACAATTCTAGTTTCCAGTTAGTCTAGTTCATTGTTTTTTGGGTTTTTTCTATATATGTATGGTTGTTTTTACATTGTACAATTTATTGCGAAATGGGATGGGGTCCATCTGATATGGATATACATGTACACTGTTTATAAAGGTCAAATGTGCTCTTCACGTGTATATACTTAGTATACTATTTGTAAAAGGCGCGTCTATATGTAACAGTCAATATGTGTAATCAGTCATTTCATGAAATGACTGAAAAGTTCAGCCTGAAATTTCCAGTAAATTCATGAAATGACTGGAAAACACCTTCAATCAATTCATGAAATGACTGAATCGACTTTAGCTTTATGTATTAAAGTGTTATGACGAAAGTATCTTAATGATTACAAACTACACGATTGAAACATTACATGTATATTAGAAGTAATACAAATCAAGTCTCATAAATCAATGAACAGTATGTGCAATGTTTCTAAAATAGTTATTAATAGTTATTAAGTATTCAACTTAAGTTTGCATACATGATGACGTGAATGAACATTTTATGTACAATGAATTAAAAAAAAGTCTGTATCCTGTAAAAGGTCTCTATTCAATATGTGAGAAGTGGTCTGTCAAGTTCAGCCATTTCACGAAATGACTAAACATTTCAGGCATTTCGTTAAATGACTAAGTGAAACAGTAATTTCACGAAATGACTAAAATTTTCAGTCATTTCATGAAATGACTGACTACACAAATTCACTGTAACATTATATATGCGTCACACATGGTTAAAACAAGTGGTTCATGTAAATTACCATTGTTGAAAGTTAACATTAAATGTTATTATACCTCACTCGAATTATCTACTATATAGCCTAATGTGACGTCAGTAGGTGAAAATCCGTAATGTTACATGGCTAACATTACATTTCGGCCCGCGTAACATCACGAAATTACCCTGCGTATTCGGCCCGTGTTTTAGTACCCCTCAGTTCAGAAAAAGGAAGATTCAAAACGCTTCTAGTGAAATAACGGCAATGAACTGGAAAAGTGAGTCGATTCAAATTTGCAAAGTTACACAATCGAAATCAAATGGGCCATCTACTTTACGCTTCATCTCATGAGATTAGATTTTAAAACAACCGACTGCAAAGTGTCACCAGTTTTCGCGTTGCTAATCAATGTCGTTCATTATTTTGGAACAGTTTCTTTACTCACTCCTTAGATTCAAACTCTGCATCCTGTTCAATATTTATGTCGAAATTTGCTACTAAATTTGACATTCTCACTGTGTATACCCGTACACAGGATATTGGTACCAGCGAGTCGATAGAGTTAGCCGGTCGCTCTGCAGTTCAGGTATGTTTTTTCATGATTTATAGCATAAAATGTATATGATCAACATGTGTATGATACCGTTTTAAAGCGTGATGTTTCTGGGATACACTGGTGTCAAAACATTTCTGTTTTATTTAGAGAAACTCTCGTAAAACATATATATATGCTGCCTGGTACCGGTAAATAACGACGATTGCTGACGAAAATTTATGATATCAACTGTTTAAAACGATCCAGACTACAATCTTTTCATAAAACATTCGATCCTTTTCATAATAATTCCTGTGACTCACTAATACCACACTGTTGGGTCATACTTTTAAGAATAGAATTAAAACAAATTTGTGTCAAGTGTACGGCATATTGGTAGTGAATGAAATTTCACTGCACGGCATATTGATGTGTCACTGTACGGGGATTTGGTACCAGGTATTTGGCCCTAAAAACGTTTTGCTCTGTCACAGCTCATCCTCGGGGTGTTACTTTCAGCCAAAGGTAGCTGAATACCGAGAACAGTCTTCCTATTTATAAATTATATACTTTTCATTGTTAATTTACTTAGAATAGATAAACTAGATCTAGAGCGAGTATACCTAAGAAGTTTAAATTGAAACGATGAATACACTTTGAACATATTCTAATAGCTATTCACGTAATGGGACACTTTTAAGCGAATGAGTAACTGTATCGGACTTTACCTAATTCGAAGATTTCTATTAAAAATCTAACACAGAGTCAATAATGATTGCGGTAAATTTATGATATCAAACTAATCCACCCACTTCTACAATATTGAAATACACGTATACAACTATACTTTCCATATGTGTTTTTCAATTTTGCACGGACATATCGTGCAGTAAGATTACTGGGTTATGCGGTATCATTTACCGCAGTGCAATCAGAATAAGTTGCCCACTTTAAAGTGAGCGGTATTCAATTCAACCCAGAGTTCTTTTCTTTAGAAAACTGCCGCGGTCGTGTTACACTTATCTTGCTGAATTGTCGTCTGATTCAATAATATCGTGTGCGAAGAACCACTAAGTCCTTTTTTTCAATAAGAGTGCTAAACAGTTTGAATATGGATCAGAAGTCACGTTAAGCATCGTGAATATATAGATCAGAAGTTGCGTTAAGCGGCGTCTTGTCTTGACCCAAACATTATCCAATGGGCACTTAGGGTTACGCGTATTCGAATGAAAGAGGTAAAATTGATATTTAGCACACATGTTGCTCAGCACGGACTGCACGCCTGTAATAATGAACATTAACAGTAAGTGTACAATAACAGACGTTAGAGGACAGTTTTTGGATAGCTCTGCGGGGTTGGTATATCCTTTAAAGACATCTCCGGTCATAACGCCTTGCCAGATAATTTCCTTGCATAAAACATGGGTCTTGTGGACATGCCGGTAGCAAAGAACCATTGAAGCGTCCCACGTGAGACCGTACCTTTATATTTGATAATTTGGTTAGAAATAACCATTGAAAAGCCTTCTTGAGCATGAGTTTATCTGGGCCTCACGAGGTAAACTGAGATTGGTATACCCGCTGGCAGCTTATGCTGCATGCTTTTTCTCGCCTTACGAGAACAATGGGGGACTTCATCAATGAACTGAGGATATATCTTTAAACCTTTTTAGCTTGTTTTAGTTTTGCAGACGGATGAGTACTTAAATACATTTCTTTCATTCGGTTGTAACACCAAACCAGGTAAAATGTGCGAGTTTTGTCCTTACTGCTATCTTGTCTATGGATACTCATCTAAGCGTTTTATGTGAGGCCCTTACCTTAAATTTGAAAGTTTGGATAGTAAAACCCATTGAAAAAACCCTTGAGTGCGAGTATGTGAGGGCCTCTCTAGACAGCTTGAGATTGGATGCATTGGCTTTTTACACTTTACTACTGCGTTACCTGTATGTTCACACCTAGTGAGAAAAACGGGGAGGGGGGTCCATCAATTGACGGAGGCAGGTTTAAAGTAAAGCCGAATGTGCCAAGGTAAGATGCATTTTGAGTTACTTTCAGTCTGTTTCCAGCGACCATCTGCTAGGATAAAGGAAACATGTCGTATGTTACATCTTCATTACTGTATAAAATGAAATAATTTTCTACACACGGGGGAAGAATGAACAAGAGTTGTCAGAGAGACAACAAAGCTCGCCATTGGCACACTCAAGGCCACCGAGGTTAACCACTTTTCATGCATGGAAAGGTCTTGTCCATGTACACATGTACACATACAAACCAAATATGATTGTAACACCTCAAGGGACATAGGAATTACATGTATAAGCCTTTTTTGAAACCTAAACGTAGATTTCGAAACCTAAACCCGGGACCTAAGTTAAAGGTCAGTGTCACTGGGCTGTTTTTTTGCATGCATTGAAATGTAGTGTCACTACACATGCATGCCAAATATTAAAGGAATATCTCAAT